>OY764963.1:24163331-24500188 GCA_963668005.1 Melieria crassipennis
TCTAATCTAATCTAATCTAATCTAATCTAATCTAATCTAATCTAATCTAATCTAATCTAATCTAATCTAATCTAATCTAATCTAATCTAATCTAATCTAATCTAATCTAATCTAATCTAATCTAATCTAATCTAATCTAATCTAATCTAATCTAATCTAATCTAATCTAATCTAATCTAATCTAATCTAATCTAATCTAATCTAATCTAATCTAATCTAATCTAATCTAATCTAATCTAATCTAATCTAATCTAATCTAATCTAATCTAATCTAATCTAATCTAATCTAATCTAATCTAATCTAATCTAATCTAATCTAATCTAATCTAATCTAATCTAATCTAATCTAATCTAATCTAATCTAATCTAATCTAATCTAATCTAATCTAATCTAATCTAATCTAATCTAATCTAATCTAATCTAATCTAATCTAATCTAATCTAATCTAATCTAATCTAATCTAATCTAATCTAATCTAATCTAATCTAATCTAATCTAATCTAATCTAATCTAATCTAATCTAATCTAATCTAATCTAATCTAATCTAATCTAATCTAATCTAATCTAATCTAATCTAATCTAATCTAATCTAATCTAATCTAATCTAATCTAATCTAATCTAATCTAATCTAATCTAATCTAATCTAATCTAATCTAATCTAATCTAATCTAATCTAATCTAATCTAATCTAATCTAATCTAATCTAATCTAATCTAATCTAATCTAATCTAATCTAATCTAATCTAATCTAATCTAATCTAATCTAATCTAATCTAATCGAATCGAATCGAATCGAATCGAATCGAATCGAATCGAATCGAATCGAATCGAATCGAATCGAATCGAATCGAATCGAATCGAATCGAATCGAATCGAATCGAATCGAATCGAATCGAATCGAATCGAATCGAATCGAATCGAATCGAATCGAATCGAATCGAATCGAATCGAATCGAATCGAATCGAATCGAATCGAATCGAATCGAATCGAATCGAATCGAATCGAATCGAATCGAATCGAATCGAATCGAATCGAATCGAATCGAATCGAATCGAATCGAATCGACATTAAACAAAATGCACAGCAAATTTTTTTAAAATAAAAACCACAAAATTTCTATCAGAAAATTAGAAAAGTCATAAAAATATTATAAACATTTGGAAAGAAATAAAAACTTGTATACTGGAGCTTTTTTCATTTTCCAAATATTTGTAATTATTTTTTTTAATTTAAAAAAATTAATAAATCGTTTTTGCGCTAAACTCTATGCTACACAAATCCGAGTTTCTTAGGTTAGATTACATAGTCGACTTGACATTATCGTTTTTTTCTGAAATATTTTCGCTACTGTTGGCAGCTGCACAATTCAGCGACAGCCGCATGTGATCGCCTATTCGATGAACAACACAAAACCATTAATGAACTATGGCAAACAGCAAAGGTCAACCGTGTAGGCTTACGAATGACAACTAATTGATTTAGCTGCTTTCAGCAAAATAACGAACACACGAAAAATCGAGAAAGACAAAAGACTGCACACACATACACACAGAAATACACCAAATACGATTCTACTTGCAAAGGAAAATACTTATTGCTGACATGTGGCGAACAGCTTTCGCTGGAAAATCTCACAGCGTCGAATAGTGGGCAGCTGCGGCGGCAGTCTGACGACAACCGTAACAACGCAACACGACCTTCACGATCAATGCTAGCGGACCACGAACAATGGACTGTCAGTGACTACTGGGCCGCGTTCTTCGAAGTCATGAACTGAATTGGAGGTGAAGACTATGGACAGTGATTGATATCTAACAAACATTTTAGCTTTGACGAAATACCTAATGGCGGTTTCAGTGGAACAACGGACAGTAGAGAGATGGCTTTAGTGGATTTAAGTCACACACTCAGACTTGCTTCTTCTAAATTAAATAAAAAACAAAAAAAATAGGCAAAGTGTGTGCAACTTTGGTGTATTTATGCGCCGGAAGAATCACTTGAAGCACTTGTCACACGGCGCGTATGAGTGATGTCTATTTATGCATTTGCTTGGTGAACTCGAGCGGCGTTGCATGTGCTGAAACAGATTCTGTTTAAGCTAAAGTCTGCTGTCACACTGTAAGAGGTTTTGTTTCGGGCGTTTGAATGTGGTTGAAGATTGTTGTGGAGCAATTGTTGCTGTGGGACTTTTAAGTTATGTGGCAATAAAGGAAATTTTACAAGAAGAAGCAATTCACAGAAGTTGCTATCATCATATTATGAGGAAATATATTCAAGTATGTAAGTAAAAAGGACAGGCTGCTTTAGCAAAGCAAACGCGGCTTAGCTGATTGGAGATGCTCGATCCCAAGTTCGATTGGCAGCTCCACTATATAGGAAAAATATCAAAGAAATGGCTAAACTTTGAGAGTGAGCTCAGCAAGTTCACACTGGATCAAAGGCTAAGCCAACACAAATATGACAGGGAGGGAACTAAACCAACCCTTAATCTCATTATTAGGCTTTCGTGCCATTTATTTTTTTATATCATCCATCCATCGAGCAATCACTTTCATTTTGGTATCCATTTGTTCAAATCTTGCCAATTTAATGTGCATTGCACATGCAAATGCACTAAAATTGCAATTAACCGCACACAGCCACTGTACATTTATTGCACCTCTAGTCGAGCTGGCACCACATCACTACGGCCACAACATATGCAGCCGAGCGTCTGCGGGTTCTGCAGCTTTAACAACTCGCCGCCAATAAATTGCTGCCCAGCACGCATAGCCACAACATATACAATTTTGTGTTCGCTGTTATTCGCAGATAAATTGCCAAGTACACAGCGATAAGTCGGTGACTGGGGGCTGCCAAAGGAATATATTCAGAATTTTCACGCTGGTACCTGTGGCCACTGTGTTGGCTCGAGTGTGAAATTGCCTTCGTATTTTATGCACAAACACACACATGCATGCAACTATTTGTATGTGTTTAATTCGTATGGAAAATACATGAACATTTATGCTGGTAAGTTGTGTTTTCTCTGGTTAAATGGTAAATTAAATGTTCGCCCATGGAGATTGTACTTTTGATTAGTACAGCATCCAGGTGTCACATGGCGTATGAGTAATTTTGATTTTTCAACTACACTGTCCCAGGTTACTAGTGCAACAATGCAAAGAGGAAGAGAGGCAAATAGAATGCAAAAATATTCTACAAAGTATAAATTTTAATTTGCAGAGAAGCACATTGTTTCCGCTGGCCCCAAACATGTGACCCCATACATAAATTTTTATGCAACTGCAATTTCAATTTCAAATAAGCTTAAACCACCAAGGGGTCAGCACATTGAGATGCTCGCGATCGTAAAACGAGCTGAAATAAAAAATCACTTTCAAGTGACTGCAATTTTACAGGATTTAATATGCGCTTTGTTGAGCGAAAAGACAAAGACGCTGCCAGAGTTGAAGAGATAAACTGTTTGCTATAAAATACTTTTACGATGTCAGTATTGCTGCGTGTCGTCGTCGTCGAGTGTTTGTGTTGGTGTTGGGGTGATGCGCGTCCCTGGCGCATACATAGAATTCAATCATTTATTGAAGAATTCATTTTTTTTTTGGCGGACAACATGTAATTGACGCATTACTTCAGCCATGTTTTTCCAATGCGCTGTGACTTGGCCGCTTCAGTTTAAAGTGTTTGGAATCCATAAACACAAAATTGTTTGTCCTGGTTGATTGACTGACTAACTGAGTCATCATCGCCCAGCCCAAATTGCTAAAGCTACAAACATGAAAAAGAATTGTAGATACATTTAAAAAAAATTAGCCCTCGTTAAGACAGAATTTTTTTAAATTCGGGGTCTAAAGGGACAAAACATGAGTTAAGGTGTTGAAGAAGAAGAAGAAGGAAAAACAAAATTTAATAGGCCTTTTAATTTTAAACTTGGTTAAAATACTTCAAATCAAAAATAAACCGACAAGTATTTTTCAGTTTTTTGAAAATCAAAATTTAACAGGTTCAACAATGGGTTAAGATTCGTATATGGAAAGAATAATTAATTTAATTGACTGGCAGGACAGCCCGCTTACGCGAGACTAAGGCCTAGCTTCCCGCAACTACCCGTGTTGTGCGTGTGAATTTGTACACGGGTGGAAGGGACCTACAGTTTTATGCCGGTTCCGAACGGCAGGTTGGGAGCTTTTTCATAAGCAATTTTTACTCTCAGAGGTTTGCCATTTCCAGCTGAGAGGACAGCCACCGAAAGAGAAAACGAGTTTTCCCGTTATTTTTTTTAGGTGTTATTACAGGCAGTATTTGAACCTGAGGTTGCTGCCTGCGACTCGCGGTCCAACGCACTAACCAACTGAGCCACGGCGGCTGCCGCGGCGTATATGGAAAGACTAAACAAAAAATTAACCGAGGTCCCATTAACTTAAAAATTAGTAAAACACTTGAAATCAAAAATAATTAGGCACTTGTTTTTATTTTTTTGTGAAAATCGAAACTTAAAAAGGTTTGTATAGAGAAACAAGAATCTTTGGGCTTTTTTACTTCAAACTTAGTGAAGGTACTCTGAGTGATACAAAATTAGATACATGTTTTTACCGATAAATGCTATTTTGAGAATTTTTTTTTTACGTTTCTTCATAACTTTTACTTATGATTTTTTTAATTAACGTTGCCGATAACTATTATTTTGAAAACAAAATTTTCTACGTTCAATTACCACATTTTGGGTATGAATTGATTTTTAATTGTTTAAATTGACAAACATAAATTAACTGCAGAAAACCAATTTCCACCAAAAACTTAACAATTAAAAATCAATTCAAACTTAAAATGTGGTAAGGCAACGTAACAAAAAATTTTCTTTCATAAAAGTTATGAAGCAATGCAAAAAAAATGTCTTTGAAATAATAGTTATGGGCAACGTAAATTAAAAAAAAATCATAAATAAAAGTTATGAAGCAACGTATAAAAAGAAAATCCCAAAATAAAAATTTTCAAGAACAAAACAAAATTTGTTTCTCGCAACGCAAATTAATTGTCACAAATAATAATTATAACACTACTCGACAAAAAATGGGTTCATCGCGTGCTCCTAGAAACAAAAGTATTTTTAAGACTAATCTTCGGCTGCTGAACACGAAACTGAAAATCAAAAAATTTTCTTAAGAAGCGTTTTCGAAAAATCTTCGAAAAACACGTTTTTTCCCTCTTATTTCAGTTATGAGCACATATCTCGTAAACCAACCATCCGACTAACACAAGTGGGCCGTCGTTCAGAAGGCAATTAAGTAACCTTTCCAACGATATATCTATTGGCCAAATCAGATGAGATTTGGGGAAGGTACTGACGATGAAAGTTGTAAAAATGTGAATTTTTCGACCATTTTCAAAAATTATACATTTTCGAATCGTTTTTTTATAGATAAAATAAATGATCTCTTCTGGTTTTAAAATCTAAGATGAAAGATATATTATTAGAGCAAATATTAAGCCTAACATCAATAGAATTAAAAGAAAAATTACACAGTTATGATGCACGGAGTGAAAACACCAACTTTTCATTTATTACACCGAGCGAAAAAATTTTTAAATTTTTCCGAGACCCATCCAAATGTTGATATAGACGTGAAACTAGAGGTCATTTATAATATCCAAGCATAGTCAGTTTTTCATTTTCTGACCCAAAAACCTTTTTAAAGGACTTAAAAATTTTAAGGACATACACATTTCAAATATTTTTTAAAATATTTGCGATTGTGCAATGATGAAGAAATGGGTATCAAATGAAAGAGGAAAATTGTCTCCTCTTAACTAAATTTTCTATTTTGAACTTTCAGAACTTTGAAATAGAAAAAAATTTATATGTATGAATCTACAGACTGAGATCCAAAACATTTATGTTTTGCATACCTGACATATTTTGGTCCTGAAAGACGGCCCACTTGTGTTAGTCGGATGGTTGGTTTACGAGATATGTGCTCATAACTGAAATAAGAGGGAAAAAACGAGTTTTTCGAAGATTTTTCGAAAACGCTTCTTAAGAAAATTTTTTGATTTTCAGTTTCGTGTTCAGCAGCCGAAGATTAGTCTAAAAAATACTTTTATTTTTAGGAGCATTTTTCGTGTCGAGTAGTGTAATCAACAAAAAAATTTATGTTGCATTTTAATAGTTATATTGCAATTACTTTCTTAAAAAACTTATAATAGTTAAGTCCCTGGTTAGAAGCTTTAAAACTTCCCAGCTGTTGTCTACGATCATTCTGACTTATAAAAATGCTGTGCCAAACAAAACAATAAAGCTTTATCATTGTGATAACAATAACTTTATTATCAACTGGCCACAAAAATTGCATGTCTACTCTACACTGCAATAAAAATGTCAATGCACTTTTGTTTGGGATACCCTTTACTAATGCCACACATACAAAATTTTCTGGCACTTAGTTTATCAAAACGATTCATTGGTTTTTGCGTAATTGTGGCTTTTTTATAATAAGTTTATACAAAGCTCGAAGTCTAGATTGATAATAGAGGCAAGTTATAGCGAAAATAAGTATGTCAATTGAATTTATTTGTTATCATTAACTAAGTTAACTATCTATCAACCTTAGAAGACGACGAGGCGGGCATTGGCGATTCCAAGAAGGTCGATTTATAGTTAATACTTGAGATAATTTGTAGCAGCACCTGGTTGTGTGCTTGATGAGCCTTAAGTGAATGCAAACACAATCGCTATCGGAGTTTACCAACTTAAGTGTTGTCGTAAAAAAAGTGTTAATACGCATAACTGTGTGATTCCCTAGAAACAGAATTGTCTGCTTGGTTCACTTTGTCTTCTTCGACAGTCAACTTCTTTCTTTGTCTTTTACGACTGCAATCGAAAAGAAACAAAACGCATTTGATTTCACTTTAAGTGCAAATTATTTATTATTCAGTTTTAATTCCTACCGATAAGTTAAAAAGGAAATCATTACTTTTTTTTTTATTTTAATTTTATTTTTTAAATTTTTTACTTACGAGTTTTACTTAGGTATCGTTTGTTTCCAAGCGCACCGCGAACTCACCTGAAGTGTTGAATTTTAAAGCGCGACACATGAACAGCGCTCGAAATTCTCAAAATGAATTGTGGATGCTAAATACAGTGTGGATGTTGTTGTTATTGTTGTAGCATTCACGCGCATGCGTTTAGTTGGTCAATTGGTTGGCAATGCGGGTGGCGGTAATTGAACAACTGCTGCAAGCGACAACTGTTGCTTTCATGTTGCGGCAAAGACAACTGGCTGCAATATTATGCTTTTATTTTTAATAAGCATGTTGAATTGTTATCTAATGACTTAATTATGAATTTATTAACTTGAAAATTTGCCTCTATTAATCATTTTAAATTATTTAAATTAAAATGTTCATTCAATGAGCAAAATTATTAATATTTTTCTTTTTTCATTTATCAACTTTTCAGTTATTCTTAATTTCAATTACCTTAACCTTTAATTGATTTAATTAATCAATTAGATAATTAATTAATTTGGTTAATCAGATACTTAGTTATCTATTGAATTATTAATAAATTAACCAAATAATTGAGTTATTTACTAAATTACTAATTAACTAATAGTTAATTAATTATACATTATTATCAAAGATTAAATAATTGAGTTATTGACTAAATTACTAATTAACTAATAGTTAATTAATTATACATTATTATCAGAGCTTAATTAATTAATAAATAGTTAATTAATTAAACACTTTTTATAAAGAGTAATGATCATGAAATCAACTATTGATTACTGTATTAATGACTGCTATTAAATTAGTTAATTAATTAATACTTAATTTTGAATTAAATATTTTGTAATAATTATTGAATAATTTAATAATTTGATTCAATTTATTTATTATTGAAATATTCATTAATTGTTATTAATTAACTATTTAATAAATTATTTAATTAATTAAATAATATATATATTTAATCTATCTATTAACAATCTATCTATTTAATAATTTAATTAATTCCTAAATCACTAACTAACTAATAGTTAATTAATTATACATTATTATTAATGATTCAAAATTAATTATTAATTAACTGATTAAACTCTTTTTATAATGAATAATTCATTAATAAAATCTACTACCAATTACTTTACTAATGACACATATTATATTAAATTTTTTATTAATACTAAATTTTGAATTAAATATTTACTGATAAGTATTGAATAATTTAATTCACTTATTCATTAAATTATTTATTTAAATATTCAATAATTGTTATTAATTAACTATTCAATTAATTGAATTACTTATCTATTGAATTAATAATACATTAACTAACAATACTTAATTACATTAAATTACAATTAATTTAATTAATTTAAATTAAATTAATTTAATTATAATTAAATGACACTCATACGCCACGTTGCGCTGCGCAAAAAAATGCACATATCGCAATTACACAGTTTGAATATATTTTTTTTGGATTGGTGTCTTAAGCAAATTTGTTGGTCGTATAAATAAATAAATATCTACAAACTTGCCCAAGACAGTAAAGCGATATTCGGAACGATTAAGGACCTATTAGCATTTAAACGTTCGAAGACTTAACCGACGAACTCGACTTAAATGAGCAAACTTAATTTATTAAATTAAATTAAAATAGTTATTTAATTCATAATGATTACTAGTAATAAGTTCAATTATATTTAAAAATTTTAAATTTATTTATTTCATGCGTTGAGTCAGGGGCGTAGCCAGAACTTGGTCATGGGCGGGGTTTTAAAATTTTTGTTCGCCAGTTTAGTATTACGTGTTTTTTAAAGTTAACTGCACTTTCCAAATAGGGCATTTTGTGATGGCTTATGTGACTTATTGCATTGGAAATTAAATTTGTCCCGATTTTTAGTAAAAATTTCATGAAATTTGGTGCACTGGAAGCGAAGTTATTGCATCTGAAGTGAAAGTATGTTTGACACAAACAAAAATAAGCATCGAACAAAGGCCCAATATTAACTTTTGTTTTAAAAATGTTTGGAGTCCATGAAATGTGGTGGAGTTCGTAAGTGGTAAACGCGATTTAAAAACAATTGTCAGGACATAAATGCTGACCAACGGGTTAACCAACTGAAATCCGCGATCACCGTAGATTCCATCAAAACTCGGCGGTAATTCATAAAAGATTAGCCAAAATCTTAATTGACTTTGCTTGCTTTACTTATACCCACCCGATTGATCTTTTTAATATTCATGTTTAATATCTGCCAGAGTATTTAGCTATGATTTCGAATAACTGCACAAATTTGAAGGTAATTTTCAATAACACGAACAAATATTTTTTTTTTTTTTAAATTTTGTTTAAGTTTAAACATGAATTTTGTAATTTTGTATACAAAATACCTACCCGGGTGATCCCAAGTGCTTTTGCTGTCTTTTTGAATAAAACAATAAATTTTTATTTGTGTACCTCATTATGTGTTAAATAAAACATCTGGAAAGAAATTTTCTAATATTTTCCATAGTTGCAAAATAAATCATCAAAGTTAGGCCTTTTTTCGAAAAACGAACTATCGCCACAGGAAGATACTAAATACTGAAGTATGAAAAAAATTTATAAATTATTATATATTTATTGTGAGTTTTACTCAAAATAGCGGCGGAAGTGCGTGGGATCATCTTTAGTAAGGCGAAGATTAACACGTTCGCGGACGTGAATGCAGTCATTTTCATAGTGATGCAAAATGACGTGAATGCTATAGTATTCAAATTTTTAAGCCAATTTTTATTCATTTATATTTTTATAAACTTTAATTTTTGTAATGAATATACATTTCAAAGTAATTAGCAACTGATTCATCAAGCAGTTTCATATTATTTTATTTTTTTTCGGTGTACAGTGAAATTCTTCATAACTGGACACTCACCATTGCAGTGGTTTTGTCCGGTTAAGGGAGATGTCTGCTTATGGGGGAGGGGGGGTGCACAACAAATTAGTTAAAATTGTATCCAAGTGTTTCTCGTTTATTTATTTAATATTTTGGACGAATTTATGAATATTGAATATTTTATTAATATTTATTACATGTATAGGTAAAGTACACACATTGTACAAGTGTTCACATTTTAGTACTACTTTGGTTGAAAAAATTTTGTAATGGTTGATTGCCTAAACCAGTGGCGCTCACAGGCGGGGTTTCTGGGGTTCAAACCGCCCCCCCCAAACACAAAAAATGCTGGTACAAAATATGGTTTCGAGTGGTATTCGGCTCAAAAGTTGTACGCAAACTCTCCACCCCAAAATAAAATCCTTTGTGCGCCACTGGCCTAAACACTGATTGATTTAATTTCAAATATTCATTTTCAAATAAGAGAGAGATTTGTAGGTATTACGGGGTAATACAGATTGTTAAAAACTGGTTTGGCATATTTCTGAATTTTGTCCGTTTATGACAGATTTTTTAATCAAAATGGTTTGAAGTATACTGTCCGCGTCCAGTTATTATCTATGCACGAAGAGAGAACTACTGTTAAATAAATAAAGTTATAAAAATATAATAAACCTCTTCTTCTCATGTTTTCTATGAATGAATGCTATAGCATTCACGTCACTCTAGTTGAAAATTTTGATCTATATCGTCGTGAATGCTATAGCATTCATTGTGTATAACGGTTAAAATATGATAATCTGACAACTCTAACAATATATGTGTAATCAGATTTCAGATAGTGCTTATAGTTTCCACAAAAATAGCCTGTCTATTTTTGCAGCTCACTGAAATTTTTACTGTCCGCGAACGTGTTAAGCATCTCAATAGCATAAATTTATTGCATTTTAACTGAACATTCATGTTCACTAAAACCAACCAACCAACTGAACATTTGGCTATCGAAGAATGCCATCCCATCTATTGACACTTGTTTTGACTGTTTTTTTGTTTTCACATGATGTGGCACCGTGCGAATTTCACCTTTTGAAAGAATGCATTTGCCGATGAAAAAAAGCGTTTTGAGAACGCAGAAACCATCCAACACCGACATCCTGAAGGATATTCCGGTCGACGAACTTAACTACTCTTTATACATGTTTTTACATCATGCAAATCGCTGTATTGAGCATAAACGGGACTATTAAAAAAACAAATTAGCTTCGTCCAAAAAATTGTTTACTATTTTTCTTTTAAATGTTTAAAGATGAAAGACCTTTTTGCTAATGTGGGACGTACATACGACGCATAGTGATTGAAAATGTTGACAAATTATAGGCTATGGGTGGGGTTCTGACACCCTAAACCCCTCCCTTGGCTACGCTCCTGCGTTTAGTACTAAATTAATTCAATTTCATAAATCAACTCAAGCAATAATAATTCGGTTAATTTATTTATTTTACAAATCATCATTTCAAATCTACTTCGTATTAATAACACTAAAATAATAAATATTTCAATTATTATTAATATTTATATTAATCAATAAATTTGAATTATTAATTAAATTATCGTAATTAATTCATTGAACTACATCATAAATTTTAATTATAAATCAGTGATTAATAAATAATCCATATTTCTTGTGAATAATTAATTATAATAATAAAATAATTGTTCAAATGATTTATTAATTACACTATGCAAGTCCAAAATTTAGACATGCGGGGGACCTACTGGGTGAGTTTTCTATAGGTATACTGAGTTGAGATCCACCAGCCGTTTGGTAAGATTGGCTCTAGTTTATGAGAAATCCGACTTTTAAGTTTGGTAATTTTCGTCAAGTTTGTCGCTTAAATAGGTCCTAAATCGTTTCGAATATCGCTTTACTGTCTTCGGCAAGTTTTAGATATTTTAACGACCAACACATTTGCTTAAGACACCAATCCAAAAAAAATACATTCAAACTGTGTAATTGCGATATGTGCATTTTTTGCGCAGCGCTACATGGCGTATGAGTGTCATACGCCACGTTGAGTGTTATAATTAAATGACGAAGACAGTAAAGCGATATTCGGAACGATTTAGGACATATTAGCATTTAAACGTTCGAAGACTTAAGCGACAAACTTGACGAAAATTACCAAACTTCAAAGTCGGATTTCTCATAAACTAGAGCCAATCTTACCAAACGGCTGGTGGATCTCAACTCAGTATACCTATAGAAAACTCACCCATTAGGTCCCCCCCATATCTTAATTTTTGAGGGAAAATTTCACGCACAGTGTTATTGATTAATTAAATAAGAATTCCAACTATTAATTAACTAATAATTAATTTTACGGACTTGTTAATAATTAATTATTGTTTTATTAAATAAGAGTTTAAAAAATTAATTAATTATTAATTAAATAATAGTTCAAATTATTAACTAGCTAATTATTTCATTTATAATTGCTTTTTAATAATTTAAATTACTAATGATTAGAGACTCCAAACTGAAATCAACCCGAAATTTCGATGTCAACTGGCCAACAATCAAAATCGTGCGGTTTCGTCTTTTTTTTTGGGGGGGAGGGGGGTTTGTGAGACCCTGGTCTTTGCGCTGACACCCTAAACCATTTCTGAGTTCAAGGCCGAGATCCAAATCCGCCCGAGACACTGCGTCCAATAGAGAACTATCAGTTCGTATCAGGTACCGTAATACGAAGGATAAATCAAATCAAAAACAAAAATTCGTCCCGTAATTTTTATTTTGTGAAGAAAAAGAAAGAAGAAGAAAATGCAATTCTCATTCTACAAGTAAAAAATAAAACTCACATCATTTTGATTTTTCCCCAAAAACTAAAACTCAATAAATAATTTAAATTTTCTAATCAAAACAAAAAGTCAACAAATATTTATTATTCGGTGAGCGGAAAATAAAAATCGAGAACTATTGGTTCACTGCTTTTTTGACAACTGCTTTCAAAAACAATCAATTTATTGCACTAAATGATATATCTGCAGCGCTTCCTTCTTGATCTTGATTTTTTTTATTAAAAATATTGCGATAATAATTATTTACGGTCCCTGGTTCGTATCCTCCAATTTTGTTCAAGTACATCATTTTTTTCCAGATCGATTTCAGACAGCTGTTTCGTCTGTATGAGTTTCCCTCCTGGTATACGCCTTCTTTTGTGTAAGAGGGCGGAACATTCATTTACTTACTCTGCAAGTTGTTGACAGTTCAATTGGCTGTGCAGTCTCGAAGTTTATGTGACTTACACATTTGAACTAAGAAATACTCGCTTTGGCCGATCAGTCTTATCCAAACTGTAGTTCACAGCAAAATTGTTCGGGCTGAACTCACAAAGAAAAATATTCTCTAATTTACAATTTTTATTGCCAACATTATTACTAATTTTATGACTTTTTCAAACAAATCACATTTAGTTTTTAGTTGTGTTTGATGTCTGGCCAACGATCTTTGCTCTCTCAACATGTTCGCTCACTGATTTAGCGTTTGAGACTAATGGCAACACTGACCGCAACAGCTGTTTCAAAACGTCAAATTCGACGGTCATTAATTGTAACAAGTTGCAGTAACTTTCAGTTTTCCCATCGTCGCGAAGTGCCTCTGAAAAAAAATTCACTAACAAGCAAATACAAATTATGAAGTTAAATGTGTTTGTTCGAAAGAAAGATACCACAAAATCGTCGGTCCTTTTCGCGCAGAACCTAAATACCGTATTTGATGGAACAGCAGAGACCTCTCTCGATCGACAAAACTTGCACTGTATAGGGCACTTATTTGCTCTATTCTCTGCTTCTTTATGGCGCCGATGCATGGACACTGTCGCGTAACGACATAACGGTTCTTGTGGTGTTCGAAGGGAAAGTGCTTGACGGCCCTGTTCGTATTGGCGATGACTATCGCCTACGAACCAACAACATCGAGCGGCTCACTGGCTTGTCCATGCCTCCCGTATGGACAATGAAACTGCGGCAAAAAAGATGTTCGAAGGGGTAGTTGGAGGTCGACGAAGGACCAAGTTGACGACGCCCTATCATCTCTTAGTTTGACGAACCGGAGATGGCGCGCACAAAACAGAGATGCCTGCTGGGAACTTTTGCAGCGGCCCGTAACCCGGTAACGGGTTGTTATGGCCAGTTAAGTAAGTAAGTTGCATGAGAAGCATGAAAAAATGTGGCCTAAACTGTGCATGGGAACAATCTGGAACAATCTATGATTATCTGTGATTATCTATGAAAGCCTCGTAACTACGACACATAACTGAAATAACTGAAAAAAAATAATAATCACATAATATATCAAAATTTACTTGATTCACGCTGGCAGCTGTGCTGGAACGTCAACGATTGCATTCAGTCGGGTGTGGCGTTTTCTAAAAACCTAAGATTGTGCTAAATAACAGTATTTATGACGTAATGGAATATAAAACATATGATTTTTATACATAAATATATATTAATTGACCACTTATTACTTCAGTTTTATTGCTTATTATTATACTTTACTTATTTATACTTTACCTTGCATTACATATTAATTATTAGATATAGTAAATATTAATCTATTTTTAAATATATAAATTTTCTTACAACAATGATAATCTAACTTCTTTACTTAGATTAGGAAAAAGTATACTCTACACTCTAAAAAAAAGTCGTTTAAAATTACAAGCGATAGAAAAAACAACTCTCAGGGAATTTGAGCCAAAAAAATGGCGAAAAATAGCAACACTGTACTTGGAAAAATTTATTTCCGCCCATAGTTATGGCACTAAATAGGTATTTTACTGTTAAACATCTTTCATACACCGAAAAAATCGTTTGAAATGGTCAATTAATTGGTAAAACGATTTTTTAATGGGACAATTTTTTTTTGGTAAGTTCAAACTTTGGTAGAAAAACTTTAAACGTGTATTTTTTAGAGTGTGAGCAATTTAAACACAAATACGATTTGTTTTTACCGTCTTTTTAGGTTTCAACGGCGATTCCGTAAACTTGGACGAAACATTCTGATAGTATTGGCAATCGAAATCCGGCTTACATGTGTTTTCAGAATTTTTCAAAGGCTTAAAAAACAACAAAAGAAATTTAAAAATCTGAACTTTTAGAGTGTAAGTTTATACTGCACAAGTAAATATCTAACCTTTTCTTCAGGTTTCGCTGTCGATTCCGTAGATTGATAAATGGTATCACTTTTCATGGTATCACAGTCTTCAAATGGCGAATGCTTCCATGTTGCCCTTTCCCTATCAAGACGAATAGTATTCTATGAGTTCTGACAAGTGATGTTGTGTATACAAACTAGTCAGTGGCGCACGCAAGGGGCATCTCGGGGTTCAAACGCGCCCGCAATTACTTGTATCCTGCAAAGATTTTGGATGGCAAATAGGGAACCCCGGCACCGAAATAAAATCCTGTTTGCGCCACTGAAACTAGCACTCGTATATACATATGTACGAGTATATAGCTTAATATAATATTTTGCCAAAAATCAGGTAGTTCATTCGACTGCCTTGTACTTAATTTCGAAGAGTCCTTACATTTGAAATGGAAACGCATCTGAAAAACAGATAAAGAATTTTTTAATATTCTGTTTATTGATTATTTAATTATAAGATTTAATTTGAGATTTGTTAATTATAGATTTAGGTAAACTTGGCCATACCCTGCACTGGAATATCAGACTCAGACTCATGTCATCGAATAGTCGGTGAGCGGTGAGTTGGTGTGAAAAAGTGAATCTAACCAAAGCACTCATCTCCATGATGGAAATTTGTTCCTAACTCAGTTTACTGGCTAATTCAGAACTTAGTGAACCACAGCCCAATGCTTTCAGCAAAGTACTCAGTTGCAGTGATAGCAATTAATGCTGTGAAATACATAAAACTGGAACAAACCACTACGTGATGGAAAACTCACTGTTTTGCTAGTCGAACGAGCTCCATGAGTTCGAATCACTCATAGGTGTCGCTCAAAAGTTCGCAGTGCAAAGCTGGTCCGAATTCACAGCAACCGGCAACAATGGGCCAAGTTTTGCTGTCGTAATCGTTTTCAACCACTTACCGTTATCCTTCATCCGTTTCACATCCGAATCGTCAGTACAATTTGCTTTAACATTCTGACCTTCCGACTCGTCCCATACGATAACGTTCGACAGATCAGCGGACAATGGTTTGTATTCTGACGCTTTCACTGCTTTTCTCATTTTTACTTGACGATTTTTTTCGGTGCACTTAATTCTAGTACCTTGAGAAGCACAACAATCGATACCGATCACTTGATTTAATTGATAACTAAGTATTTATTTATTTGAATTTTTGCAATAATGTCAACAAAATCATTATACCATATCACAGCTTTCTCATCATAAAATAATTTAATAATATTTTCTACATTCGAAATTCAAATGAACCGAGCAATCTATTCAACAAAATGTTGCAAACCATTGTTGCCAGATACTTGAAATAACTTTCTTCTAAATCTTAAAAAAGCTGAAATTTCCTCCCAAAAATTTAAAAAATCTACTAAGCATTTTTTTTTTTATTTTTACCATTATAAACTAAGGAACTAAACTTTTCGTAAAAAAATTTAAAAATTTCTAATATTTTGCATTTTTATTGCAGCCTTTTAATTATTTAGTTTCAGCTTAACAACAACAACAGTGGCGCACACAGGATTTCATTTTGGGGGGTTTGAGTACAACTTTTGAGTAGAATACCATTCGAAACCATATTTTGTACTAGCAATTTTGTACTAGCAAAAAAAATTAAATCGACATGAAATTCGCTTTTGTAAACTTCCTTCATTCATTGCATAAATTATAAACTTTGAAGCATACAATTTTATTAAATTAAATTAGACACTTTAGCTTTTAATATTCAGGGCTCAGTGCCACTCATGGTGTCAAATGTGTCACCATAAAAATCTCCTAAACAATTCTTCCTTCCAAAAATTGTCCTAAAAGGCCAAGAGTCTCCTAAATCTAAAAGGAAATCTTTTCTTCTGGCAACACTGTTGCAAACCTTGAACAAAGCGAATAGGTTGCTGATCGAACAGTCTCTGTGCTCAATCGGAAATATTGCTGCTGTGACTAAAAGTGCTGGAAGTGACTGAAAGATCAAAACATTTTTCGACAAGAAGTTGAAGCCTTTTGGCGGCTTCAACATGGCTAAATATGCAAAAAGACTTGACACAAGAACTGAATTCTCAGACCAACAAGTTACTTGTAAGTTCGTTGATTCGTGCGTTCCATATGACCACAGATATCGCGAGTCCCCTGTATGTACATATTTATAAAGATTGACATTTCTCACACAAAAGTTGCTCTTTCAAATGTCATCGGTTTTTTTTTGTTTGTCTCGTTTGCTTTATTGTTGATAATATCCACATACGCTTTGCTTTTGGCGTTCGAAAGCGCCGATCTCAATTTTTCTATAGCTTTGTCTGTTACGTTTAGTAGTGTTTGGAGTTTCGAAATGTACTCAACTAATTTCGATTTTATGCATCTTTACGTATGCTTTTGTCCTGGAAATAATGGTATTGATGGTTTTTGGTTTAAAGTTTTGACTGGAATGTTACTGTTTTGTAAAAAGCAGAATTCACATGCAATTAAATTTCCTACTTCTCACCAGTTTTATTTGTGTTATTAATTCTTAAACAATTTACACAGAAAAAACATCGATTTGCAGACAAGAACAGTGTGTTTCGGTTCGAACAATGGCAACGGAGAGTAGAACTGACATATGGTACAATGTTTTTTTTTAATGAATTAATCTTGTTCACACCTATGCACGCAAAGCCTTGTTAAGGGACCGATATGGTTTGATGATACTGTTATACCGTCACTAAAGCTTTTCGAACAGATACGCAGTTCTTTTTAACGTTTACACCGCAGTTCTTTATTCTCAAAGGATAAAATCTATGATTGCTGTGTAATATTTGTATTCTTTTATTTTGACAACTGTACACAATTATTAAGGACTAAATGGAACTGGACAAGTGTCAGCGTAGTGTACATAACGCGGGAAAATATTAACCAGCTCGAATGTTTGTTCACCACGAACAGTCCACACACATCCAACTGTAACTTGGTACTGGCTACGCGCAAAGCGAATTCGTCACACTTGAATAAAACAAACGAAAGATAAGATTAAAGAAAAGTGATAAGAAATACATACATTAAGATACGTAAAATGCGCATGCAAGAATTGGAATAATTGAAACACTTGCACCAAGTTTCAAGTCGATAGGCCCATAATTTCATGTTTTATCAAAATTTCTCCGAACCAACTCTTAACTCATTGTTATTGTTGTCAAATTTTGATTTAAAAAAAATTTAAAACACATGTCAAATTAATTTTCGTATAAAGTTCTTTCACTATATTTGAATTCAAAAAGTGTATTAAATCATGTTCTTCCTCACAAACCTTTAACCCTTTGTTTACCCTGTAAAATTTAGATTTTGAAACAATATTAAGAACACTACTTGATTCATTTCTACTTTTAGAAGTTTTTACCAAAGTTAAAGTAAATGGGCCTATTATTTTTAAATTTTTTCATACTTATGCTTCACGTGTGCAAATCTTAACCCATTACACTGAACAACAAATTCAATATTTCTTCAAAACAATCCGATTTTGGCAACGAATACTGATAGAGGGGGCTAAACAAAATATACCTACATATTTCGGTGTTTTCAAAGTTCACATCTGAATTTGTTTTTAGGGGGTGAAAGTTTCACTCCTTTTGCTCATTCATTTTGTGAATCGGCATTCATAAACCATGTAATCTTACATTTAAGGTATAAAATGTTCGGCAATTTCAAGTAAAATAATATGGGATCAATTTTTGTGAAACATTTTAACCCTATAGCTCCCATTTTTATGGGTCAATTTGACCCTTTTTCCTAAAATGGAAAAAAATATACTTTAAAACACAACTTTTAAGGAAGAAATTTACCACGAAAATATTCACCAATAAATTTTATTATAGGACTCTGAATACACCAAAGCACAAAATTAGTTAATTTTAAAATAAGACAAAACTAAACAAGAATTTAAGTGTTCATTTCGAAACGTGAAAAATATAGAATTATTTTTAATTTGGAGTTGTCTTAGCAAATATGAAATCAATGTTTCTCCATAGAACATATTAATGCGTTTTTTCTCCTTTAGATACGAATTAAAAAAAAAAAGACGCACTAAGGCGGTGGTTCATTGTCTACAATCAGCTTTAATTTAAATTTCATGTTTTTAGGTTTTACGTTTTAATGATGATTTGAGTTAGTCAGTCAGTTAGGACAAACAATTCTATGTGCATAGATTTTTCATAAATTAAGTTGATAAATTAAAAAAAATAAAAATCAATTTCAATTTAAACACAAATATAACAACAAACCCCTATTATCAATGGTGTCTTTTTAGTGATTTGAACTCAATTCAAAGTAATTTTTCCGCATGTTTTAGAATTATCCAAGAAGATCTATTTTTAAATATTCGAAAAATTTTCTCAACATTTTTATTTGTATTGGGAGTTTTGCCAATACGTTTAAAGTTTCATAAATTATTTAACTATTTTGTTGCAAATTTCAATGGATTTTTAATTTCAACATTATCCATTACAAAACTGTAAGTGAAAGGGTTAAGTGGTTCTATGCAATTAGGACGCCAAAGCGTCTGCACCAGGTTTGAAACTCTACCGTAGCCAAGATTAAAATGAATAAATAATTTCCGCTACAGGAAATATTCATATATACTGATAAACCCGACTGGTGCCCCTTTGGATATTTTGTTGCCTCAACAGCGAGAAGAAAGACGCCGCGCCGTAATAGTTCAAAACACGAAAACCCGCTTCACGAGTGGATTCTTCACACTTTATCCGCTCTTATCCTTCCATCTGACTTGGAGTCGTTCGTATAGACGTAGAGCCCAAGTAACAAATATGGACTACGAAGGCAAGAAGCAATCGATGACTTTAGGTTTTGACTCTCCACTATCTCCGCTGTATTTCCGAATTCACTGACCATTGTTCAATCCCAAACTTCCACTTGAAGGGTTTAGTTTCACTGAAGCCCGGCTTTCCCTCGAGCAAATATGACATCAATGGTTAGCTTAGAATTGCAGACCTATTCAACTCGTATTTTGCACGCAATACAAACCCGACTCACGATTTTGCTGAGTTCAGCGCAGCGCACATTCCATCCGTTGCAGCACCGCAAAATGAGTCCGCTGTTGTTGTACTCGCGCGCCACCCGGTCGCACATCACGTCCAGCATGTACAGCTTGACGACCATGAGGTGCTGCCTTACGGTAACGAATACCAATATGGCGTCCGGGGCGCGATGATCGAAGGTATAAATGGCGCCGTAGTAGCCGTTGATGATGATCGAGGTGACGACGGCGAAGCGCACGGCGAGTAATTGAAAGCGATAGACGGCGTTCAGCTGGCGCGTCAGCCCCATCAGCTGCCACTGCGCGTCCAGCGAGCGCTGCAGTCCGCGCAACAGCAGTTGGCGTCGGCGTTGGTGACGAGGCAAAGCCAGCGCCTGCAGCTGCGCCATCAAACGCGCGAGCCGCACGCCGACCTGGCACTGGCTGTGGCAGATGTACCACAGCAGCCAGTAGTAGTTGAACGCCGCCAAGTACAGAATGCTGATCGTTTGCATGTGCAGCACCATCTGGACGCCGTTCAGCCAGGTCCAGTTTTCGTGGAACTCGGCGAAATTCAGCCCGTGGATGCTCAGCAACAGCACCAGGCAGCCGTACATCGCGTAGAAGAGCCACTTGAAGTGGCGCGCAATGGTGCCGTCGGGCGGCAGCTCCAGCCGCTGCTCGCGCTGCAGGCGACCGTGGCGCTGCAGCAGCGCCTGTAGGATGTGTTCGTTTTTGCGGCGATTCAGCAGCGTGTAGAGCGTGGCCGCGGTTCTCACCGCGTGGTGGATGAAGTTGACAACACCCATCACGGGGTTCCATTGTATAGTCGCCATGAACTGAACTCCGTTCCACATCATCCAGACGGCGTGGAAGGCCGTGGCGACGTTCGCCAGCAGCGCCAACGCGCTCATCCAGCGTTTTTGCGAGTACTTGTTGCTGGCGACATCGTAGTGGTATGACGTCATGCCCACGACTACACAATAGTAGTTGTACAGTCTGGTTAGGAGCGGATTGAGCATGTCTGTAAATGCAGATTGCAGTGGCCACTGACTCGCCGGCTGGACAAACTATGCGCTACTGTGACGAAGTCGTTGGAGGAAGTCCTTGTAGGCGCTATTTTATTAAGTCGGGAAGACGACAATGACGTATGTCAGATGCCATCTGAACAACATGACATCGCGTTCGAAATGAATGCACACTTGTCATAAGCAGATATGCTGGCGGATACACTGTGAAAATTGCGAAAGTGTTTCATAGAGTTTAACTCCTCAGCAGTGGCGACACCAGGATTTCGGGAAGGGCGTGGATATGGAAAATTATCCAGTTTAACGTAATTTTTATACTTTTACTAGCTGGGCCCCGCACAGTGTCGCGAGTGTGGCCAAAAATGGTAAAAATTAATGTTACAAAATGACTAAAATGAATATTACAGTTGACAGATAATATCTCAACTAAGAAAAATACGTTTTCCGATCTTCAATATTCTACTCTGTTCCATTTTTATGTAGCTTTAAAGTTGATGTTAAAAAATACGCATCCGTTCCAAGTTTTTGAATAATTCTTTATGCTGATTTAAAAATCAAATAAAAATATAATTTATGTACTAATATATAAATAAAACTTTGGAATTTTTCCTGTATGGCAGTACTATTTTTTAGTTTGTGCTTTGAAATAACTGTGAAATCCGTTACATTGAAAAATTACTTTTTCGGTTTGCTTCTAACAAAGAAAAAAAAGTTTGGTGGAAAAAAGTTTAAAAAACGTCAAAAAAAAACGTTTCTAGTTTCAACCGTAAAGTACTCAAAAAAGTATGTATTAACATAATCCGGAGTAATTTTTTGCTTATAAGTGCTTATTTGGTTGTTATTCGCATTTGTCTAGTGACGCCTCCACTAAAAATACGTAATTTTTTCGAAGTGTGGCGTAAAGCTGAAGCCAGAAAGCGGTCAAAAAAAATTGAATTTCTTATAAATTTACTCAAAGATTAGACGGGCGTTGATGTTAGTCATAACCCAAAGCAAAGTTTGCGGCTACTTGAATTAAAATTTACCAAATTTTGGGCCTTCACCTGCAGGGCATATGCTGTTTTTAACAAAGAATATTCCGACTGGCTTGACTCTAATTTCATATTGGCTGCAAGCAATACAAAAAAAAATTCCAAATACAAAAAAAAATTAGCTGCGCCCCCGCCGAAAAATTTACTTTTTGTAGTGGCACCTACAGTCAAAAATTTTGCTTTTTTCGAAGTAGGGCTTGCGACGCACAATGAAAGCAGCGGCAAAGCAGCTACTGCAATGATGGGCTATATAAAGGACAAGGTTGGCACATTGTTCGTATTATCAAAAGTAGGCAGAATGCCACGCCCACTTTAAAAATCTAGACATTTATACCAAAATATGGTGTCAGAAGCTAAAAAAATTCATACACGAATTCATAAAGGAAAAGTTTTGGCCACTTAATAATATACTCCAGCTGCCACGCCCACTTTTACAGTTTTAGAAAGCTTACCAATTAAAATCACATCGTAAAACGAGTATCGTAAACAGCGTTCTAAAAATGCAAGGCAAGTTTTTTTTTGAAGCGAGACAACGAGCAGGGGATACCCCTATAAATACGAGGCATTGCGCTGGTTCAGGAAGGATATATGTATAGGTCGGGAGAAAGAATGTTGGGTGAAGAATTTGTGGACTCTTGCCTTGAATCCATCAAGATCATAAGTGCTGGGGAAAATATCTACAGGGAGACCATTCCACAATCGCGCTGTACGAGCCAGGAACGTACTTTCTCTGTAGTGCGTAGTGCGCTGGAACATCGTTTCGACGTGGAATGCATGGGTGCCAGTGTCCAAATGGGTTGCCCGGGGAAATACCTGGAGTGATGGCAGCAAGCTGCTCATCTCCACTGAGCAATTACCGAAAAAGTATCGGTAAAATAAAACACACATGCAACGTTTCGACGATGTTCTAAGGAGTGAATAGAGCTGGCCCTACTGTCCCCTACAAGCTTAAACGCACGGTTTTGCACCCGATCCAGGAGCTTCAAATGGGTTTTGGAAGCCCCTGCCCATAGGTGCGAGTTAAACTCCATTTTAGGTCGGGTGTAGGTGGTATAAATAATGCGGAGATCGGACGGGGTGAAATATTTTTTGCACCGCCTTAAGAAGCCGAGGCACTTGGCTGCTTCTTTCGACACGCCAAAAATATGACCGTTCCAACGAAGATCGTTCTTAATGGACATGCCCAGAACATCAAGAGCTGCCGATTCCGCAATACTCACACCATTTATAACCAGGGATGTGTTGGGATGTGGGGAGACTCGTTTGTGAGATAACAGGCAACATTGGGTCTTGCGAGGATTAAAATCGACGCTGTTCGCTTGACCCCACTTGGAGATTGTTTGTAGGTCGCTATTAAGTGTGTCATTCATACGGCGCCGTTCTCTCTCAATCTCCACAGAGCTGAGGCGCTTTGTGAAGGAGTATGACTGACAAATGGTGCTGTCATCCGCAAACGAGTAAATAAGATTCTTCGTCGACGACAATAGGTCGTTGATAAAGATAAGGAAAAGGGTTGGAGAAAGGACCGAACCCTGCGGCACTCCCGCGCTAAGGGAATGCTTTTCCGAGGCTATGTCGTCTATTACAACACGAATAGAGCGATCATAGAAGAAGCTCGTAATCCAACGAGAGAAGATACTACCGACGCCATTGGCAGTCAATTTAGACACGAGTGCTTTATGCCACACCCGGCCTTAGAAATATCCAATGCAACAACCTTGCTTTCACCGAGGTTTAGAATGCTATGGTTCCATTTCTCGGTGAGCACCGCCATAAGGTCTCCCGTCGATCGCTGTCTTCGAAAGCCGTATTGGCGTTCACTTAGCAGTCTATTGTGCTCCAGATATTTCACAAGGTTGAAGTTTACAATGCTTTCCATTGCTTTGGAAAGCACCGAGCAAATTGCTGTAGGTCGGTAGTTCGCAGGGTCAGTAGTCTTGCGTTTTTTGGGAACTGGTTGAACATTTGCTACCTTCCAGCACCTGTGGTGTATGACACGCTGAAAAGTTTGCGTAATGGAAAAGCCAGCGAAGTAGCGCATTTTTTTAAAACAAGGGCTGGAATGCCGTCCGACGCTGAAGCCTTATTTACATCGATTTTTGCAAGCACTCTTTTCACTACCCGTGTCCGAAAATGAATTTCTGGCATAGGGCAAGTTGTAGTAAAATGGAAATATTTATGAAAGTGCAGACCGCCCATTTTTAGAATGAGAATTCACACCCGACTGGTGCCCCTTTGGATATTTTGTTACCTCAACAGCGAGAAGAAGGACGCCGCGCCGTAATAGTTCAAAACACGAAAACCCGCTTCACGAGTGGATTCTTCACACTTTATCCGCTCGTATCCTTCCATCTGACTTGGCGTCGTTCGTATAGACGTAGAGCCCAAGTTTGCGCACCTCGTCGCACACCCATTTCTGCCTGAAACAAATAAGGACTACGAAGGCAAGAAGCAATCGATGACTTTAGGTTTTGACTCTTCACTATCTCCGCTGTATTTCTGAATTCACTGACCATTGTTCAATCCTAAACTTCACTGTAGCCCAACTTTTCCCCGAGCAAATGTGACATCAATGGTTAGCTTACAATTGCAGGCCTACTCACCATTTTGCTGAGTTCAGCGCAGCGCACCTTCCATCCGTTGCAGAGCCGCAAAATGAGTCCGCTGTTGTTGTACTCGCGCGCCACCCGGTCGCACATCACGTCCAGCATGTACAGCTTGGTGACCATGAGCTGCTGCTTTACGGTGCCGAGTAGCAGTATGGCGTCCGCGACGCGATGATCGAAGGTATAAATGGCGCCGTAGTAGCCGTTGATGACGATCGAGGTGAGGACGGCGAAGCGCACGGCGAGTAATTGAAAGCGATAGACGGCGTTCAGCTGGCGCGTCAGCCCCATTAGCTGCCACTGCGCGTCCAGCGAGCGCTGCAGTCTGCGCAACAGCAGTTGGCGTCGGCGTTGGTGACGCGGCAAAGCCAGCGCCTGCAGCTGCGCCATCAAACGCGCGAGCCGCACGCCGACCTGGCACTGGCTGTGGCAGATGTACCACAGCAGCCAGTAGTAGTTGAACGCCGCCAAGTACAGAATGCTTATCGTTTGCATGTGCAGCACCATCTGGACGCCGTTCAGCCAGGTCCAGCTTTTGAACCTCTTGGCGAAATTCAGCCCGTAGCAGATCAGCAACAGTACCAGGCAGCCGTACATCGTGTAGAAGAGTCTCTTGAAGTGGCGCGCAATGGTGCCGTCGGGCGGCAGCTCCAGCCGCTGCTCGCGCTGCAGGCGACCGTGGCGCTGCAGCAGCGCCTGTAGGATGTGTTCGTTTTTGCGGCGATTCAGCAGCGTGTAGAGCGTGGCCGCGGTGCTCGCCGCGTGGTTGATGAAGTTGACAATGACCATCATGGGGTTCCATTGTATAGTCGCCATGAACTGAACGCCGTCCCACATCGTCCAGACGGCGTGGAAGGCCGTGGCGACGTTCGCCAGCAGCGCCAACGCGCTCATCCAGCGTTTCTGCGAGTACGTGTTGCTGGCGACATCGTAGTGGTATGACGTCATGCCCACGACTACGCAATAGTAGTTGTACAGTCTGGTTAGGAGCGGATTGAGCATGTCAGTAAATGTAGATCGCAATTTTCACTGACTCGCCGGCTGGACAAACTATGCGCTACTGTGACGATAACGTTGGAGGAAGTCCTTGTAGGCGCTATTTTATTTAGTCGGCAAGACGACAATGACGTATGTCAGATGCCATCTGAACAACATGACAACGCGTTCGAAATGTATGCAAACTTGTCATAAGCAGATATGCTGGCGGATACACTGTAAAAATTGCGAAAGTGTTTCATAGAGTTTTGTGTTTTTTTTTCTCGTCTTGACTTTTATTTTCTGTTGGTATAAAAATTATTATTTTCGTTGATAAAAAATGTCTGAACCTATTCAAAATTACTATTAAGTCATTGTATTCACGGTTATATCCGTGTTATGCTGTCGATTCAATTACAGTCCTGAAGTGAAGGAAGTATTTGTGGTCTTGTCGTGTCTGGTTTTTTATCAAATGGATTTGGTGTTTTCTGTGACAGAGATAGAAGGATGGGAATGCAATTTTGAGGTTGATGTGAACATTGTTTTTAAACTTTAGTGCTGGAGTTTTATCAGAGAGGATTATTTCTCTGAAAAAATAGTCTAAGCAACGCGGAAGCCAATGCTTCTGGAGCAACAAAATTAAGATTTTAACCCATATAGGCCCAGAGATATTTGTTTTGTCATTATTCGAATGAAACATACTTTTTTAGCGTTAAATGGGGTCGGAGAATTCAAATTTGTGGTCAAAAAATTTTTCCGATTTTTAGTTTTCGAAATATTTGGTGTTCGATTAATCGAAAGCTGGGCACCACTTGGCATTTTTTTTATGATTGATGTATGCATTGAGCTGATACTAAATAAATAACTAACCATGGAGCAGTACTATAAATTCACAGTTTATTCCATATTTTTTTCTAAATGATATGATTCAAAACAATGAGTGTGAAGTGCAACGTTACATCTCTGGCACAAATACGAACTAGGTTTATGGCAAGCCTTGCATCTCCATTTCTCCATTTATTGTTTTCTGTTTTTATAATAAGATGTTGCCCCTTTGTTCGGGGGGAAGGTTTTTTGGTTCAACCTTCTTTGAAGACCCTGATTGAACCTCAAATAAACTGCCTTCGTGGCTATCACTAGATGATTCTCCTTCATCCGGTTCATTATGAGGGAGTTAGCAACCTCCGCCCGAAAGTCTTTTTGATGGAGATTATTTTTCATATGATGACGACGATTGAAGCAGTCAAGTTTCCATGCGTTAACAATGGCTGAATTTAAAAGAGATATAAATAATATTCTTAGGAAAGAGGTGTGAGAAATGAATATATTTATCCCATATTATACAAAATAGATCATACCATCATATCATGCAAAAAGTTCGCGTTTAAAGTTTAAAAATCAGCCCACAAAAATTTATGGAAAATGCTAAAATTTAATGTTCGATTAATCGAACACTGGGCCGATATGGGTTAATTCGTTTGCTGATAGAAGTAATAATGACAAAATTTTTTTTTGGACGCTGAACAAAACGAAGCTTTTGATACTGATAGGAAAAATGGTCGCTTAGGTAGTTCAACGTAAGGATAGCAATGACGAATGCGATAATGAAGTCGATATCCGCGACCAGTTCAGCATGAACAATAACATGTTGAGCGTATTCGGCTTGAACGGAATGTTTTGGATAGATGGAACAAAACGGTCGATAGAAGATATTTGTTTCTTATTTATAGCCAACAATTTCTTTTGTTCTGTATTAATCAGATACATTTTCGACTTCAAAGCAGAATTGTCAACAGCGCAAGGAATCCAGAAATAAGAATATATACCAGGTGCATGCATAAGTTTTTGCCGGTTTTTGTGGTAAAGAAAACTAACATTTTTTGGTAGACTCTCATTTTTCGTTTATTCGAAATATTTGCCATCGGCTTCTATACACTTTGCCCATCTTGTAGGTAAATTATGAATACCTTGCCAGAAAAACTGCTTGTCTTTTGAGGCAAACCATTCGTCGAGCCATTTTCTAACTTCCTCCTAGCTACTGAAGTGCTGCTCTGCGAGCGCGTGCCCCATGGATGCGAAGAGGTGGTAGTCAGATGGCGCCACATCTGGGGAGTACGGCGGGTGCGGAAGGACCTCCCATCCAAGCAATTTTATGGTGTCCTTCACTGGTTTTCTTGTGCGAGGCGGTGCATTGTCGTGTTGCAAAATCACTTTGCCATGTCGTTTGGCCCATTCCGGTCGTTTCTCGGTCAATGCCTCATTTAAATTAGTTATTTGTTGGCGATAGCGTTGTGCGTTAACGGTTTCACCGGGTTTCAAGAGTTCATAAAAAACAGAAAAGTAAGGCGTGCAGCAAATGCTCTCTTTCAGGCACAAACGTCGACATGATCACTAAACGACACAACACAAACGCTGTTGTTCAGCAGACTGAACTCGTGTGTGTTCGTAGGTTAATGTTAGATAAACAAAACTGACATAGTGTCAAATGCATCCGCAGCGGACAATACGATAGGAACGCTTCTCAGTACAACCGGCAAGGACTTATGCATACACCTGGTACGTACATTAGGGCGGGTCAAATTGTATGGAACGATTTTTTTTGATGAAGCGTATAGCAAAAACGTAATCTATAGGTGATTCTGAGAAATTTTGCTCAAGAGACCATAGCTCTAAGTCGGATTTGGAGCCCCCCAAAATTTCAAAATAGATATTTTTCAATATATACATAGAATAATTTAATTAAATTCGTCATAAAATCGGATAGAGTTATAGTAGATTTCTCAATCTGGGCTTGTTTGAAAGGTATTTTTATCACCTTTCAGAATCTGTATTGATACCAATATTTTTTTTTATTTTTAGTAGACATATTAGGAAAAAAAATTGATCGTAATAAAAGTTGTTGGAAATTATCTGAACTTTCATAATCTGCAAAAAAAAAAATTATCGAAAAAAATCGAAGAAAATTCGGAATTTATTAGTTAAAAGTTCATTTTAGGCTATTTTTCGACAAAAAATTCCTAATTATTTAAGTAATTATTATAATATATTTTTCCCGTTTGACTTAAATAAAATGTTAGCAAGCAACAGAAATCATTGTGCTCCGGTTTTTTTATATCCTTAACAACAATCCTCGACTATCCTCTTTTTTGCACCATGGTCTGGCCAGACAATGGGAGGTTCAGCTATGAGGTTTTAAGTGGGTGCCCACAGAAGAGATGAACCAAAAAATAAATTTTCCACAATTCAATATTGTTACATTAAATTGGATAAATGAATTTATCGACCGAGTGGGTTCTTTCCCTCTGATGCCCCCCCTGGGGACGCCACTGCTCCTCAGCGACCAACGAGATATGTTAAGATATGTTATTAAGAGGCACGTTTTCGTTAGAAATTTAATGACAAATAAGTGAAAAGTTGGGTTAAGCTGTCATCGTACGTTTGTTCAGTTTTGTGTTTCATGAGGGAAAGATTTGGCTTGAACTTGGAGCAACTTATGGTTCACCTTATCAGTCTACGGAACACACATTTTTCTATGTCATCGATACATTTAAAACGCAATTTACATTTATACAAGGTGCGTCCCAAAGTAAACAGGACTTTTGCAATAGGGACGTTTCTGGTGGCGCCATCTATGTGTGAGGACATGCGTTGGAAAGGTACATCTTTCATTCACATACTGTCTAAATTTCATGACATTTGGTCTAGTAGACGCCGAAATATCCCGCTCAATGTGACAGTATGTTTTTAACTTTGGTACGAGAATGTCGATCGAACAAAGAGCTAATATTAAGTTCTGTTTTAAACTTGGTAAAACTTTTACCGAAACGTTTAAATTGTTAAAGCAAGTTTATGGTGATGATTGTTTATCCCGTGGCCGTGTTAATGAGTGGTTGAATCGATTCAAGAATGGTCGTGAAGACTTGAATGACGACGAACACGTCGGCCAGTCGAAATTTGTGATTACTGACGATGCCATCAAAACTGTGCGTGATTTTATCAAAATGCAGCCAAAATCATCATTGGAATTGATGGAAATGGAATTGAACATCTCCAAAACATCAATTGATCGCATTTTAACCGAACATTTGGGTCTCCGTAAAGTGTGTTCTCGCTTCATTCCGCACACTTTAACCGACGACCAAAAAGCGCAGAGAATTGAGCACGCAAAAGACATCGTTCGGGAAGCCAGACGTGATCCAAATTTCTTGTTCAACATCGTAACCGGTGACGAAACGTGGTGCTTTCAATATGATCCCGAAACAAAGCGTCAAAGTGCCGAATGGAAGCACCCAGATGAGCCAAATCCGAAAAAAACCCGCCGTGAGAAGTCAAAAATCAAAACTCATCTCATTTGTTTCTACGATTCAAAGGGAATAATTCATCGAGAGTTTGTTCCACCGGGAAAAACAATTAACGCTTTGTTTTATGTTGAAGTTTTGAAGCGTTTGGTGCATCGCATTCGTCGTATTCGGCCAGAATATCGCGAGGAAGGAAGTTGGCGTTTATTGCATGATAATGCACCGGCTCACAGAGCCCTAGTTACGACCGATTATTTGACCAAAAATCGCATTTTTACCATCAATCATTCACCGTATTCGCCTGATATGGCTCCCTGTGACTTCTACTTATTCGGTCAGTTGCATTTGCCGATGAAAGGAAACCGTTATAAGGACGTTGAGGACATCCAAAAGGCTTGTACCAACATTCTGAAGGCGATGCCGGCCGATGACCTAAAACACTCATTCCAAATGCTTTTGGACCGTGCAAAACGTTGTATCGAAGCAGAAGGAGAGTATTTTGAATAAATAAAAAGAATTATACAAAAATAATCATCCGTTTTCTTTATTTTATAAAAGTCCTGTTTACTTTGGGTTGCACCTTGTAGATATAACACCACAACATGGACCACATACAGCACGTAAGAATGTAGCATTAAAATGTAGTGGCTGTAGCTGAAAGAAGAATTGTAGCAGGCCGACCTTCTACATCGTCACCGTTTTAGTCTATTGTGTGTTGAGAAGCTTGAAGTGGATTCACTGGTTTTCAGCAAAAAGTCTATTCAGCATTAAAGACCATTATGGGTTCAAAAGCTACGTTGTTAAGCAAAATTTTCATATTTGGACTAAAACGCCACCCGAAGACGTTGAACAGCTGCCAATTCATATCGAGTCAGCAAAGGCTTGATGTGGTTACTGGGCTAGTGGAGACATCTGTTCATATATTAAAATCTCTACAGCTCTGAGCCTGACAATAGTAGTCACTTTACTTTCTCTACACTCATTACTTATTGGACTACTCCGTGTTGCATCTTTGCTACCTAAAACCAAAGAATATGAAGTGTATTTTCTTTGCTAAAACCAAACTCTTCCCTCTGTGCTGTACCCGGCTGCCTTTTATACTTGTTTGCTTGTCGCGCAGATCGTTCGCGCACATTCTAATTGGACTCAAAATTTCCAGTATCATTGCGAGTCATCTCTGCGAATATTCTAGTGAAATTATCAGGACCCTAAAAGCACGAGGCGTCGATTGGGCTGTGCACGAGTTCGGAACACAGGACGTGGAGGCACCCACCCAGGTGGAGGAGTTGTCTGTTGGGCCTGCGTCGCCGCAAACCACGGCTGCAGATGTCGCGCCGCTGCAAAGAATGGACATGAGCCAGCTGCTTGAGACAATAAAAGGTATGTTCCAAGAATCCTCCGCGACATTGTCAGGTAATTGTCAGCAAAAATGGAGATTACAAATCGTGAAATGTCAGCCAAAATGGACACAGCGGTAAACCGAGAAGTGGCAGTGCGAATGGAATCTAAGCTTCAGGAAAATTCGGTGCGCTTAGAGCTAAATGTGAAAGTGGAGCACCTGGGAACTCGAGTGGAAGACTTGGATAAACGAGTCGACGACCTGGATGATTCCCTGAACAAACGAGTTGACAGTCAGGAAGATGAACAGAAAAATAGCCGAGCGGCTTAAAGAGGTACAGCCGCGGGAATGGTTGCCGCCAGTTCAGGAAAGTTCTGCCACCACAATTGAAGTGCCTACTTTTGATGGTGCTACGCCGCACAGTGGCTGGTTCTGCCAACGCAGGTTGCAAAAATCAATTTTGTCATGTTCGATTTGGGGGAAACTGTTATACTTTTCCGATAGGTAAATGCTTGGACCTAAGAAATCCGAAAACCTTAATTAAATTGGATAAATAGTTTTGCTTGTAGAGCCCGTCAAAGTTGAGCAATTTTTAGAGTGTGAAATAATATCAGCAATTTGCACTTTTTAGGTAAAGCTGAAGTTTTAAAATACGGAAAGGAGCAAATGAATTGAAACTTTTTCCAACAGTATCGTAAAAGAAGGCATTTGTAGTAAATAATTAAATATAGAAAAAAAAAGTTGGTTGTTGTTGTTGTCTTTTCATAGGCACTCCTTTGAAGCACAGTTTTTATCACACTTTTTCAACTTTCGATAGACTTTAAAAAAAGGCCATACTTGCCAGAGTTCCGTCTTTGGGAAAATTGTTCACTAGTCTTCTATGAGTTCTGCCCTAAAGAGATCGGGTGCCCGATTTCGCACGACTGGATTTTATAGCGATTTTTCTGTGGCCACCTCGCGCAATTTTGTGCTTTCGCGTGCATGCGTTCGAACAAGTTCGTCAAGATTTTGATAGTGAAACAATTACACGCGATTATAATCGTTGTCAGGGCATGCAAATTTGGATTTTGGCTTCATTTAAGATGTGATACAAGCTTGCAACTCCATAGTAAGTCGACTTTTTTTTGGCGTATATTGCTGTAAGCTTGAAGTAAAGGGTACTTTTGCTGAATACGCAGTTCGCACGTACGAAAAATGAGCTGGCTTCCATTTCCGGCAATCAGCCATCATGCATCCTTTGATGTAATGTTTTAGCTTTTAACAAAATACAAACACTGTGTCTGGCAGTCCACTTCTGCATCTTTGAGTTGAACTGCGTCAATGAAACAATTAGTTATTGAAAAACAAAAAGCAGATTTATTGTTTTATGATCTTTTGTACTTATGAGTTCATGTGTCCGCAATCTTAAAAACGCCACATGTTCAAAAATCCCAAGCCGTGGGAAAACATAGCAAATGTTTAGGTACCAGCTAGTATTTTGTATTTGAATGCATATACAAATCCTACTTATAATTAAAGGAGTTTTGATCAAGCAAAGATAGTTTCGAATTGAATTTGAACTAGTCACTTCAACACTTCAACTCCGCTACTGCAACTAAACCGAAGAAGATATCAGCACAAAGATGTTTTTGAAAAATTCCAAGCTGTTTGAAAGATTTACTATTTCGAAGACAAAGGAGAAGTTCGTTCTGGCTATCACTAAAGAAATTGGTTACATCGAAGGAAGTTTGCCTGCAGCCAACATATCTACGACTAAAGAGAAGATAATCAGGACTTATCGCACTATAAAGTTGAAATGGATTGCGTCAAACCGTACCAAATTCAATTTTGTCCAGAGTAATAAGGAGTGGTAAAAAAAAATAATTTACTTCAATGCAGGCGATGCATGTAGCATTAGGGATGACCAACCATCGACAAAAAATGCGGCAAAAGGAAGGCCGAAAAAGTCAATTCAGGACTGTGCGTCATTTACAAAAAAAGGAAAGGGAAAAAATGGAGGCAACGGAAACAATAACTACCACCCACTTGTCAGAAGCTTTGATCATAAAATAAAATAATGATCAGTAGAAAATTAAAGGCGTTAGAGTGAAAGCAGTTTTACTGGCAAGCCCGGGTCGTGTTGAAAGAATAAAAAACAGTATTCCCACCCCACCCAATGTGCTACCGATCAAATATAGTCCTAATAAAGCTTCAGCATTGTTTTTGAAATTGGGATTGTCCAATTGACTTTTTACTTAAAATTGTCGAATTCTGATTTTCATTTTAAAAGCAAAATTAATGCATTTTTATCTTTAAATTTGACACTTTCAGCTTTTTTCTTAACTTTTTTATTACTTTTAATCTTGTTTATTGTATTTTTATTAACTGTGCAACTAAAACTCAACATTGTTGCTCTCATTATTCTTATTTACAGTAAGCCGTACTTTGATTGCATTTAGTTTTTGGAATGCAATAGACCGATGAATTTCTTATTACGAGGGTTGCCTTTTATATTTTTTCAAAAAGGATGAAAATGCATTTTGTTATCATCAAAAATGGTTTTATTGCTTTTCAAAGTATTCTCTTAGAAGATGTATACACTTTTGCATGCGCTCAAACCAATTGTCGAAGCACTTTTTCCACTCCGATTGAGACACCTCCAAAACATGGTTTTCGAATGCTTCAGCAGCATCTTCTGGCGATGAAAATCGTTGACCACGTAATTTTTTTAATGTGCGGGAATAAAAAGAAGTCATTGGGTGCTAGGTCAGAGCTGTATGGTGGATGACCCATTAAATCGATGCTTTGGTCGATCAAATAGGTGGTTGTTTGAGCCGATGTGTGAGAGCGCGCATTGTCCTGTTGAAGAATGATTCGGCGTCGGCGGTTGTTTTTCCGTATTTCATTGAACACTTCTGTCAAACAAATTGTTGTGTACCACTCAGAATTGACCGTTCTACGTTGCTCTAACGGCACAGTAGCCACATGACCAGTTTTGCCGAAGAAACAGGCGACCATTTTCTTCGATGTGCTGCGTGCCCGAACAACTTTTGTTAGATTTTGCTCGTCTTGGAAGACCCACACGGTCGATTGCTGTTGTGTTTCGGACTCATACGCATACATCCATAATTCGTCATCTGTCACGATCTTATAAACGTCTTTCGAAGTACTGCGATCGAATTTTTCCATCATTTCTTTGCACCAATCGGCACGAGCCTTTTTTGGAGCGATTGCCAAATTATGCGGGATCCAACGAGAACAAATCTTTCCGACAGCTAAATGTTCATGCAATATCGAATGCACGGCCGTGGAACTAATGCCCAAGGATGCCTCTATCTCACGGTATGTCACATGACAATCTTTCATTATCAGTTCACGCACAGCATCGATGGTTTCTGGCACAATGACCGATTTTAAACGACTTTCACGAAATTCGTCCTGGAGCAAACGGCGACTACGCTGGGATTCGTTAAACCAGTTATAAATTGTCTTAAGTGGTGGTGCTTCATCACCAAATGTCGAAAGCAGGCGATCGAAGCGCTGTTGTTGAGATAATTCACTTCGGAAATCGTAAACAATTATTGCTCGAAAATGTTCACGAGTTAAATTCATTTTTTGACCGAGATGAATTTTTCAAGTTAGTGTTAACACAAATAGCGCTTGAACATCAAAATGTTCTAAGTACGTTTATGGTAAAAAATTACAAATTTTTCAATGGCGATCTAAAATTTTTCGATAACATACTAGACCATCCATATTGAAAAAATATTAAAGACAGCCTACGTAATAGCAAAAACCATTTTTCAATTATCTCTATTCGTTCAAAAGTTATGATTTTCGCAACCTAAAATGCCAAATTGCAGCCGTGGCTCAGTTGGTTAGTGCGTTGGACCGCGAGTCGAAGGCAGCGACCCAGGTTCAAATACTGCCTGTAATAACACCTAACAAAATAACGGGAAAACTCGTTTTCTCTTTCGGTGGCTGTCCTCTCAGCTGGAAATGGCAAACCTCTGAGAGTAAAAATTGCTTATGAAAGAGCTCCCAACCTGCCGTTCGGAACCGGCATTAAACTGTAGGTCCCTTCCACCCGCGTGCAAATTCACACGCACAACACGGGTGGTTGCGGGAAGCTAGGCCTTAGTCTCGCGTAAGCGGGCTGTCGTGCCAGTCAATTATTATTATTATTATTAAATGCCAAATTGAGCCACTGTGCGCCGTTCGATACATTCAAACTGCAATTTGACTTGGCTGCTCTCGAAAATCAGTGGACCGATATCAGGAAAGGTCGGAGATTGGCACTGCCTCTTAAATGTCCTGCGGGTGAGGTAACAAAATCAGTTCCGGAATGTCTAAGAAGTGATTACAAGGTTGTCATGAGAGCGTTGGCAGCAAAGTACAGCAACGAGCACAACAAAACGCTGTACTATTGCGAGCTTAAGAACCGTAGGCAAAGAGCCAACGAGGCGCTGCAGACATTGGGCGACAAATCAGTTGTCCTACCTGGAAATCGGCGCTGATATGCTCGAGACAATAAAGATTGAGGCGTTTGTTGAGGGTGTAAAGGCAGTAAAGTGTGAAGTTGTAAATAAAGTGATTGCTGGTTGTTAGTTGCGTTTAAGAATTGTAGTGTGTTTTATTTTGAAGCAGAATCCAGAGAGAAGAATACGCCAATATTGTCAGTTTAAACTGACAGTCTTTCGAATAATAATCGAGTAATTAATTACAAAGTTTACTTCATCACTCTTTTCAATAAATATTCTTAAATTTTTCCAAGTAATAAAACACCTGAGTGTCTTTATAGCTTTGAGACAGAAGTTATTTGTTATTCAAAATTATATGAAATTGCACCAACACAAGTGTGGTGGACAAAATATAGGCCACGTCTTCAAACCACAATCGCTTATTCACCACATAGAGGCCGCAAACGTCGATGTGCAGCTTGCTGCTATCCAGACGCAGAACAAACTGTTCTACCTGCAAAATAATAAAGACATATATAAATAATATGAAATATTTTAGAACTATAAAAAAAGATTATATGGAAAGTTTGATTTATCAGTCAGTTACGGCTGTGCAACTTCCCACTGTCTCTCTGACTGCAACTCCGAAGTGTAATTTCGGAAAGCATTCACGTTTAGCGTAATGGTTTGGTCCTTTGGACACAGCTCTCTAAGTCTAAAGACAGTGGACATCTGCGACTACATGACCCCGCGGCTGAATCCTGGAAAAAGGATAAACGTCACAATGTAGAAGGTTGGCTGGCGTAAAAGCATGAAACCTAGGCGCGGAATCTTCAATACCTATACGGATGGCTCCAAAATGACGGAGGAAGTTGGAGCAGGGGTTTTCTGCTCGGAACTGGATATGATGCAACCGTTCCGGCTACCGAATCACTGCAGCATCCTGCAAGCCGAGGTGTTTGCTGTCAGGATGGCTGCGGACCGGGTAGCAATATAAATATCTATTGGATACCGGGGCATTGAGGGAAATGAGATAGCGGTTTGTTGTCGCCAAGAGCGGTGTTCAGCTGTTGGATGAGTAGATCAGCACCGTGCTGATGCCTCTGCGGCCATCCCAATGAGAAAGGCGAGTTGGAACAGTTTAACCCTTCGTTAGTCAAGTGGGTGACATGTCACCCATAGGTTATACTTGTATAGGTTAGAATTTTCACTTGACTAACGCAGAGTTAACTGCCTGCACAACCGCTAAAAAATAATGGTCGGACAATTCAGTGAAGTGCATACGATATTCGTTCTCGCGCTCCCGAGAAAGGACTGTAGGGCCTCACGGGCGAAAAATGGGTACAGCGGAGTCTGATGAATGCTGGATATGCAAAGAAAATGGTGCTGAGAAAATCTTGAAGCACATTCTTTGCTCCTGTTCGGCTATCTCAAGACGACGACTTACTCTCTTAGGGGCCTTGTTCGCACAATCAGCGTTTTTCTCCATGAATTTTGTATAAGAAACTCCAAGCAACGACTCACCAGTCTTTTCAGGCCGTCGTCCCGCAGCTCGAACTCGTTGCAGCTGCGCAAAATGTACGCACTCTGTCGAAAACCCTCCGTCAGCGCTTCGCAAATGTGGTCCTGCACATACAAGTCCAGAAACATCATGAAGTACGAGCCAGCACAGTAGCCGATTATGGGCAGCGGTGTGTTTCTCTCGAACGAGAAGATGGCGAGGAAGTAGCCGGTCGTCACGATGAAAGTCATGGCGGTAGAGCGCACAGCGAGCATCTGGTAGCGATAGAGCGCATTCAGCTGCTGCATGAGCTGCCTGAACTGACACAGCACGTCCACGGTGCCCTGCAGCTGGGCGCACAGTCGGCGTTGGCGTTGCAGCAACCGCTGCGGCGTGGCGGCTTGCTGACGCCGCAAGCGTCGCACCAAGTGCTGCAGCTGGGCGTCGACACGGTGCAGATGGCAGCAGTTATGCCAAATCAGCACGAAGAAATGAAGCGTGGCCACGTAAAGTACGCCGACGACGAGTACGGTGGCCGGTATCCGCAGCGCCCAATACCAGCGCCACTGACGCTCGTCGAAGTAGAAGCCCATCCCGATGTTGGCCACAGTGAGCAGCAGGTACGCGAACTTGGCGTAGAAGCAGTAAACAAAGTGGCGCGGAATGGCGACGTCGCACGGCAATTGCTGCAGATAGGCGCGGCGCAGCTGCAGCAGCTGCGCAACAATGGCGCCAAATTCGCGATCGTTCCGGTAGCGGCCGAGCGCCGTGTAGAGTGTGCCGACAGCGCGCATCGACAGATTCGCGTAGTTGGCGAACACCATCAGCGGATTCCACTGGATGTGCGCCATCTGCTGCACGCCGTCCCACAGCACGTACGGCAGCGCAACGATGGTGAGCGCATTCGTCAGCAGTGCCAGCCAGTGCGTGCGGCACGTTTGCGTGTAGGCGCCGGTGCGGAAGTCGTAACGGTAGGAACTAACGCCCGCCCCGATGAAGAGATAGTTGTAGAACTGAGTTAGATATCGCGACGTCATTTCTTGCGTAGCGCGTTGTTGTTGTGGCTGTTCAACACCAACTGGATTGCTGGATGATTTCTGGTTAGTGGATACCACGAGTCGATATGCCCTATTCGCATCTGATAATTTTGTAATTAACAAATTGACGACACGGTGTGGACATACACTGAGAGGAAATTTTCGAAATTTCATTGGTTGATTTCTTTTACGGAAGCAGAAGAATTCAACTGGGAGCAGAACTTCAATCAATCTAGAACTGCGTAACAAACGCTCCGTAGCAGAGTCCTGAAATATACTCTCAATGAATATATCTCACTCACTGCGCTAAAAAATCGCTTGCATTCTGTAATTTCTTCAATATTAGTTAGTAAATCCAAAATTGTTCGTGATTTCATTCTGGTAAACACAAACCTTTTCATTTTTATTATTTATTTATTAATTTTTCAAAATGCATATATGTGGACCTTTAACTGTTACCTCTTCTTAAACTTGTTTCACTACACATTCTGTTTTCGGTATCTTTCTTTCTTCTTCTTTGCTTTTCATATCTTTTCTTTTTTCTTTTCTTATGTTTTCTTCTTTATGTTATTTTACTTTAATTGATTTAATTTAATTTTATTTTATTTCATTTCATTTTATTTTATTTTATTTTATTTTTTTCTTATGTTTTCTTCTTTATGTTATTTTACTTTAATTTATTTTATTTCATTTCATTTCATTTTATTTTATTTTATTTTATTTTATTTTATTTTATTTTATTTTATTTTATTTTATTTTATTTTATTTTATTTTATTTCATTTTATTTCATTTTATTTCATTTTATTTCATTTCATTTCATTTCATTTCATTTCATTTTATTTTATTTCATTTTATTTTATTTCATTTCATTTCATTTCATTTCATTTTATTTTATTTTATTTATTTAATTTTTATTTTATTTATTATAATTTATTTTTATTTTATTTTAATTATTTATTTTATTATTATTTATTTAATTTATTTATTTTATTTTATTTAATTATTTCATTATTATTTATTTTATTTTATTTTATTTTACTTTAATTAATTTTATTTTATTTCCCACGGCCTCTCTCCCCCCCAAATACCGCGCGAGGTGGGGTCCATTACAACTGAATATGGCGGCAGTAAGCGAACCGCAAGCCACTTCAGCACTATTGTGTTTTTTTCTGTCAGTAATTTATCACAGATATGGATTATCTACTTGTTAATCTATAAGTTGTTACGTAGTCATATATTTATTTACAATTATTTACATTAATTTTTATTGTTGCATGAAATTTTTTGTGATTTCTACTGTTTTTAAAATTATTGCTTTTCGGATTATTGCATGTAGTGTCGGATCAAGGTCTAAACTTGTTAGATATTTACTGAAGTTTGTTGTAGTTATGCTGATGTTACTGATTTTTGTTCCCAGAGCTCTTTTAGTTCTATTGCAAGTGGTATATATTTGTGAATTTTGTTTTGTTCTTTTGTTGTTATGTTTGTGTCTGTTGGTATGGCTATGTCTATGGGTAGGTATTTTTTGTTGTTTTGTTTGTAAATGTTATATCGGGCCTATTGGCATTAACAGTTCTGCATGTTGGTAGTGTATAGTCCCAGTATCGTTTGTATTGCTCGTTTTCAATTATTTTTAACGGGTTATATTTGTAAAAATTAACGCTTGTTGGTATCAATTTATATTGTAGGGCCAGTTCCTGGTGCACGATTTTAGTGGAAATATTGAGTCTTTCTGTGTACTCTGTTGACGCCAGCAATGGGCAGCTACTTGTTATGTTGTAATGTACATTTTAAATAATTGTAGTAGCCGAGCACAACCCCTGAAGGTTGGCTTGTCCACCGGAGTAAACAGGTGGTATAAGCCTCGAAAGTAGGTCTGCGGGACCCTTATGTGGCTAGCTAGGGAGTCGGTTGGGGGGGTTCGAGACCTTTTCCGAAGGCTCGCTACATTACGGATGTTATATAGAGTCTCTTGTTATTTATTAAGAGCACATAAAGAAAAAAATGTATACATATGTGGGGTGGCAAGATGAAAACAGAAGGAGCCCCGACAAGGGGTGACATTAATTCAAAACGACATGGTCCTATCGCGGTTGCAACTTATCAATGAGGAGTGCCAAGGTGATAGTGGCACTCTCGCTTCAATACCCACCCTACCGTGGATCTGCGGCGCGACAACAAAGCGGATCCCCAAGCGACATTTGACCTCTTCTCACCCTCCAAAAAGAACAGCAATAATTAGAAATTCATGTTGAAGTGCTCGAAAATTGGGCCACTGCTCTACTGCATTGTCGGTTGATTGGTGTTCCCTGCTTCCTTTATTCCGTAACGACTCGAATGGCGGCGGCCTCCATCACTGCGGTCCCACGTCTTTCCCACTGTATACGGATGCTGCACAATTGCATGCGCCCGACTGTCGGCGCTGGCGCTGATCGGGCAGGTATCGAAAATGTGAACGGCAGCCTCGTGTCGAATGACAATTTGGCGGCGCTGGCGCTGGTCGTGCGAAGGTCGGCAAATGGCGACAGCCCTACGTCGTATGGCAAATTGGCGGCGCTGGCGCTGGTCGGCAAATGGCGGCAGCCTTACGTCGTATGACAAATTGGCGGCGCTGGCGCTGGGCGTACAAATGCCGAAAATGTGGACGGCAGCCTCGCGTCGAATGACAAATTGGCGGCGCTGGCGCTGGTCGACAAATGGCGACAGCTTTCCGTCGTATGGCAAATTGGCGGCGCTGACGCTGGGCGTACAAATGCCGAAAATGTGGACGGCAGCCTTCAATTGAGCTGCACTCTCGCGTCGCTGGTGTTGATTCAGTCCAATTCGGCGCCGCAGCGAAATCCGTCACAACTGCCCCTTGCCACGTGCACTTGCCCCGACCGGCGTTTCGTTCTTTTGCCACGCGGTTTTTCTTTTCGTCGTCTCGGGCCCAAGCTGCCACGTCTTACTCGCTTCACGATTCGTTACCTTCTGTCCGTATCGCATGTTCTCTTCCCTTCCTTTTCCTGTTCGTATTCTCCTGCACATGGTAATAGATCAGCAGTGCTGCCAACTTAGCGATCCTGCTACAGGGTTGCATTCGGTGAGTGGAAGCTATTCGATGTTGCTAAGTTACAATTCCCAAATCCAGGGATTTGTTCATTACAATGTGTTCTGTTGTTTCTTTGGCTTGAAAGCAGCGTCTACAAACATCCGTGTCAATATTTGCTCTCATGATATATTTTCTATAGTTTCTGGTTGCAATGACATTGTCCTGTATTGCTAAGGCATATCCTTCAATTTGTGGTGTGAGAAGTCCTTTCTTTAGCCAGCTATATGTTTTTGTCTTGTCGATTATGTTTTGCTTGACGATAGTCGGATGTTTTCCATGTAGTGGTTTCTTTAGCCATCTTTCTAATTTGTCCTCCATTTCCTGCGTCGCTACATCTTGTTGATGTAGATTGAGTGGAGTGTATTGCTTGTCTGCTTTAGTGATTGCTCTGTGTAGTGCTGTGTCCTTGCTGTAGAAATATGATCGTAGTGTAATTATTTGTTTTTTATGTAGTTGTGTTATATCTATCAGACCCCGTCCGCCTTCTTTCCTACTTAGAGTAATTCTTTCAGTGCATGAGTTTGGGTATAAGCACCCGTAGCGCGTTAAAATCGTTCTACTTGTTCTGTCTAGATCTTCCAGGTCTGTATTTGACCACTTAATGACACCAAAGGAATACGTTAACAGTGGAATTGCGAATGTGTTAATCGCCTTAAATAAGTTTCTTGCGAAGAGTTTAGATTTAAGTATTAAATGAAGTCGTTCTTTATATTTCTTCGTCAATTGTTGTTTGAGTTGGGCGTGATTTATACTGGTATTCTGTTCAAAGCCTAAGTATTTGTAGGTTTCTTCATGTGACATGTTGTCCAGTATCTCGTTGTTAAGTGTCACTGTTGTTTCTTCAGATAGAAACTTCCCTTTTGCGATGTGTAGCATTTTGCATTTCTCTATGCCGAATTCCATACATGTATCAGTGGTGAAACTTTCCGTTATTTGTAGAAGTTTGGTTATGTGTTTCATCTTCGACGCGAATATTTTTATATCGTCCATGTACAGTAATTGATTTACTGTATGCTGAGTTATTTGTTCGTGTCTTATTTGGAAACCTATCCCTGTGTCATTAAGTATGTTCGAGAGTGGGTTAAGGCACATGCAGAACCATAAGGCGCTAAGGGAATCTCCTTGAAATATTCCCCTGTTAATATTGATTATGTCCGTGCTGATATTTGCCGTCTTTGTTCTCAAAATTATTTTAGTTGTCCATCTTTGTGTCATTGTGGTCAAGAATTTTTGAATTGTTTTGTCAATCTTATAAATGACCAAAATTTTCGTCAGCCAGCTGTGTGGTATTAAGTCAAACGCTTTTTTGTAGTCTATATAGCACGTCACTAGGTTTCTCTGTTGTTTCTCTGCTTGTTTCATTATGATGCTGTCTATAAGAAGTTGTTCTTTGCAGCGTTGGCTCATTTTCCTGCGTCCTTTCTGCTCTTCTGCCATAATATTATGTTTTGTTAAGTGACTGTCAATTTTCTTAGTAATAGTTGAAGTAATGATCTTGTACAGTGTCGGCAGGCAGGTGATTGGTCTGTAGTTTGCAGGGTTCTGAGTTTCATAATTCTTTGCCTTTATATACGTTCTGCCTTCCGTTAAAAACGAAGGTGTTTTTTCTGGCGAGATCAGTATTTCATTAATGAGCTCGGTAAGAAGAGCATGTGTTGAATTTAGTTTTTTATACCAAAAATTGTGTATATTGTCAGGACCTGGCGCTTTCCAGTTGTGAGTCCTTCTTATATCGGGTGTTTTTTTTAGAGGTATAGAACTTCGAATTGAAATAAAACACAAGAAAATCGTTTTAATGTCCATCAATTTGGCTTTATTGGAAGGATAATTTGATGCCATTAATGTTTAAATATGATTTCGGGCATGTGGCCGCCGCGGCTGGCTCGAATAAAGCCAATTCTACAGGTCCAATTTTCAACCACTTTTTCGAGCATTTGGGGCCGTATGTCGGCAATAACGCCACGAATGTTGGCTTCCAAGTCCCCTAAGGTTTCTGGTTTGTTGGCGTAGACGAGCGACTTCACATATCCCCAAAGAAAATAATCCAATGGTGTCAAATCACACGATCTTGGTGGCCAATTGATAGGTCCATTCCGCGAAATTATGCGCTCATCGAATGTTTCCTTCAATAAATCGATTGTGACGTGCGCTGTGTGGCATGTAGCGCCGTCTTGTTGGAACCACAACTCATCCACATTCATGCCATCCAATTCGGGAACAAAATAGTCGGTTATCATGGCTCTATACCGGTCTCCATTAACGCTAACTGACTCCTCTTCTGACTGGGTCCTCTTCAACATTTTGCTCTACAGCGGCAATTGTTTCTTCGGTGCGCACTGTTCGACGTCTCTGCGGATGCGTATTATTACATAGAGTAAACGTAGTGCGAAAACGACCCATGGTTAACCGAATTAATTGCTCTGATGGACGATTATGTCGACCATAAAATGGACGGAGCTTGCGGTAAACTTCGCGAACTGAACCATTATTTTCTAAATAAATTTACACGATTTGCAAGCGTTGTTCTTTCGTCAACCTGTTCATGACCAAACTGAACATAAATGACATTAGAGTTGCCAGATTTGACCACAAACTGCCAGTTTTATCTCTATTCGAAAAACAAACCTCTAAAAAAAACACCCGATAGTATCCCTGAGTTCTTCTAAGGTGATTATATGGTCATTTTGTATTGTCATGTCAACATGTCTTCTTTCTTCTTCTTTTATCCAAAAGGCAGTGTTGTTGTGTTGTTTTGGTTTTGCCCAGATACCTTCCCAGAAATGTTTAATTTCACTGGTACTGGGGGGCACAACTTCGATGTCGTTTGATTTTTTTATGTACTGATAGAATTGTTTCTCATTCCTTATGAAGAGTTTGTTTTGGTATGTGCGCTCTTTTGTCTCTTTGTACCTTCTTAGTCTTGTGCTATATACTCTGAGCCTTAGCTTTAAATTTTCGAGGGTTTCAGCTGGGGTGGTTTTTGTGTTCTGTATGATTTTTTGTAGATGTGTTAAAAGTTTTTTGGACCGATTTCCTTTGATGAATTGTGTTAGTCTTCCAATATCTGTCCGTGTCGTGTTTACTTTATTTTCAAGCCTGAGCTGCCATTTCGGTTTATTATTTCTGTTAGTGGATATTTTTGGTTGGTCTAGATTTTGTTTGTTCATCTTAAGGATAGTAATAGCTGATACGTATACAAGTGTGTGTAGGTCCGTAAGAGTGTTAATTTCTGTTAAGTGATTTGGTATGCTATTTTTCACTGTGGATATAATGGCTGGGGTTTCTTTGGTGAAGATCAGTTTTGGTAGTTGCAGTCTATTTGATGGGTGTATTCATTTCCAGAGAAGTATGTTATAATTTATTTCATGTTCAATTTCGGATGTTATTGTATTAGTTGTCGGACTTAAGGGGAGGTTTGGTTGAGTAGGTGTTGCTGTGATTTCCTGAGTAGGTGTTTGTCTCTCTGTAAGTTGTATCGGGCTATTGCTGTTTCGACGGTGGTCATTATTGCTGAGATCTGTCTGTTGGCTAGTATGGTTTTCTGCATTCTGTTCTTGGCTATAGTGATTTTGTCTGGTTGTACTGATGTGGAGGTCTGTTGCAGCTTCTTCTTTAATGAGTTTCAGTTGCCTTTCCATTAGTCTTTCGTGCCTGATAATTACCCTTTTTTGGTCGGTAAGTCTCTGTACTGTTACGCAGTTTGCGAGCTCTGGGTACATTATTGAAAATAGTCTATGAAATTCTAGTCCATATCGTGTTCTTATTGATTCTAATTTACTTGCTTTGTAGTAGCAAATGAACGTTTTCGTTCATTTCTCTTGTCCAAGTAATGCGTTGCCTAGATGTGGTTGCTCTGGTGGCTACCTGATTTGTAGGCAGAACACTTCCAGCAAGAGTTGTGTTTTCCGGGTGTCCGTCATGTTGGTCAAGCTGTTGAGTCCCGCACCGTCCTTGACCGTTACGGTGCTCGTCCGAGGCATCTCTAGTAGAGTTTGGAACCTTTTTTCGCTCATGTGGGTGGTTAGCCGTTCATGAGGTTTACTGAGGTACGCGTGCTTGTAAAGCACGTGAGGTTTTTTCCCCTCCCTCTGCGGTTTTGTTGGTTTTCAGTGTCCTTCTGCGTAACAGCCGTCCTCTCAGGATCAGTCGATGACCAGGGAGCCGCTCAATATGAGTACAGACGCTTCTGGGTTTTGTTGGATTTTAGTCGCCTTTTACGACAGGCATACCTTACCTTGGGTATATTCTAATCCCTAACCCACATGGGTTATTTTATTTTATTTTATTTTGTTTTATTTTATTTTATTTTATTTTTTTTTATTTTATTTTATTTTATTGTATTTCATTTTATTTTATTTTATTTTTCTTTATTTTCTTTTTCTTTGCTTTTATTTATCTTCTTCAATTTTCACGGCAGCCGCCGTGGTTCAGTTGGTTAGTGCGTTGGACCGCGAGTCGCAGGCAGCAACCTCAGGTTCAAATACTGCCTGTAATAACACCTAAAAAAAATAACGGGAAAACTCGTTTTCTCTTTCGGTGGCTGTCCTCTCAGCTGGAAATGGCAAACCTCTGAGAGTAAAAATTGCTTATGAAAAAGCTCCCAACCTGCCGTTCGGAACCGGCATAAAACTGTAGGTCCTTTCAACCCGTGTACAAATTCACACGCACAACACGGGTGGTTGCGGGAAGCTAGGCCTTAGTCTCGCGTAAGCGGGCTGTCGTGCCAGTCAATTATTAAATTAAATTATTAATTTTCACATTTTCCTTTCAGTTCACCATAAAGCCTCTCCTCTTCTCTCTCATTTTCTCCTTTTTGTAATTACTATTATGTTTTTGTTCTTTTCTTTTTCTCTTATTTCTGTGTTTTGCATTTTCGTTTAATTTTAGTAGTAAGTCAGTCTTATGTCTTTCTCTTTTCTTATTTATTAATTTAATCTTTATTCTTCTTCTGTTTTTTCACATTTTTAGTTCAGTTCAGCACTTAACAATGCTTCGTATTCCTTTCTATTTTATTGTTTATCCTTTTTGGTTTTTTTCAATTTCTATCTTTTACCTAACCCAGCCATCATTGTTTTCCAGCTTTTTCTAATATCCCAGCGGTTTTTGTCTTTCGAATAGAGAAACAAATATATTCTTCACTTTCTCTTAACTTCCACACTTTCTTTCCTTCCTTCCATCCTTTTTTAAGCGTTCCATTTCATCTTGTTCTTGCTTCCTTTCTCTTTATCTTCTTTTCATTTTTCATTTCATTTAATTTTTTCAGAAAAACAAATCAATTCTTTACTTATTTTTGCTTTCCACTCTTTTCGTTCTTATTTTTGCATTTTCTTCTATCTGTTGCTTTCTTCCTTTCTCTTATACACTTATCTTCTTCTCTCCTTCCAACAGAAAAACAACTGAATTTTTTACTTCTTTTTGCTTTCCACTCTTTCCGTTTTCCTTTCAGGATTTTCTTCCATCAGTTGCTTGTTTCCTTCCACTTATATACTTAGCTCCTTTTCTTTCTTCCAACAGAAAAACAAATAAACTCTTGACTTCTTTTTGCTTTCCACTCTTTCCGTTCTTCTTTTATAATTTTCTTCCATCTGTTGCTTGTTTCCTTTCTCTTATGTGCTTAGCTTCTTTTTTTCGTCCAACAGAAAAACAAATAAATTCTTGACTTCCTTTTGCTTTCCACTCTTTCTTTTTGCATTCCCTTTCATCTGTTGCTTGTTTCCTTTCTCTTTAGCACTTATCTTCTTCTCTTTTTCCAACAGAAAAACAAATGAATTCTTGACTTCCTTTTGCTTTCCACCCTTTCCGTTTTTCTTTTTGCATTTCCTTCCATCTGTTGCTTGTTTCCTTTCCCAAGTGTTCTCAGTTCGTTTCCTTTGTACTTTTCCATTCCTAGGGTTTTTGTTCCCTTTTGTTTTTGTTCTTCTTTCCCTCTTAAAAAAAGCTTACGCCTCTTAACTAATTTTCAAATGTCTGTCACCACCACCTCCCAAACGAAAATTGTGTTTACTATACAAATTTATGTAAGTAGCCAAAGTCAATGCCAAGGCCAATTTCAGCGCTGCACTGACGTCAGTTGACCCAGAAATGCGCGCGGCAGATTCCCGGGCGGATAACGCGATAACGCCTAATTATAGCGCGCCATGAAATGACAGCACCGGTGCAGCGACTCGCAGTACAGGTGGCGCAAACGTCGCCGCCGCATTCGAGCGCAATGCATCGCGTCGGCTGGTGGTGTCACTGTAAGCGCGCTTTGCTGCTGCAAATCTACTACGCGTCGCTGCTGCTGGGCATTGTCTGTCTGCGGTTCGACTTCGAGCGGCGCCAGCTGGTGGCGCCCGGCTACTGGCGCATCTACGCCGGCATACTCAACGCCTTAACGGTGGCCGCGGCGCCGGTCGCTCTGCCGTACGCGACGCGCGCCTTTAACTTCTACGCCGGCAACCAGCTGATGTGGCTCATAAACGCCGCCAACCTGTGCGTGCGGTTCGCGGCCATCTTGCTGACGCTGCTCTTTCGCTGGCGTCGCGAGCGCTACGTGCGCCACATCGTGCAGCAGCTGCTGGCGCTCGAGCGCGACTACTTCGATGCGCTGCCCGTGCAGCGCTGCCTGCAGCGGCGCTTCGACCGGCTACTCGCCGCCAAATACTGCACCGTCACCATACAGCTGCTCGCCTCCATGTACAGCCTGCAGCGCTTCGGCGTCGAGCCGTCGCTGTGGTGGGTGCTGCTCTTCGGCTACATGGTCTACACGCTGTACCTGTCGCAGAGCGTGACCCTGCACTACTACCTGCTGCTGGGACACATCTGCCAGCGCTTCTGCGTGCTGAACACGCATCTGGAGGAGGTGTTCGGCGTCGCGCAGGAGCTGCACGTGCTGCCCGACCACCGGAGCACCAGCGAGACGCTCAACATTGTGCGGCAGCTGCAGCACGCGCTGGCCCACGAGGTGGGCCAGGTGGCGCGCGTGCACCGGCGCCTGGAGAAGGTGGCGCTGCAGCTGAACGACTGCTACCAGTTTCAGATTCTGCTGGTGCTGGTGACGCGCCTCTTTAACACCATCGCGTTCGGCTACTTCGGGCTGCGGCTGCAGCGAAAGGTGAGCCTTTCGCAGTTCCTGTTTGGCGGCTTTCGCTACCTGCTGATCATGGTCGACCTGTTTCTGGTGGACATGGTGTGCGACGGCACGTGCGCTGAGCACCAGCGCACGGCGGAGATACTGAAGCGCTTCAACGAGTTGAACGTGCTGGACGCGGACTTTGAGCGCAGTGTGAGTATTGAGTAGCTGTACCCAGTTTCGAGGGACGTGCTAACAGTTGAATCCTTGCAGTGCGACTTGTTGGCGCTACAACTGAAGGAGTACAAGCTGAAGTTCAACATTTGCGGACTGTTCAACTTGAACCGGCACAACTCGCTGGTGATGTTCAGCGAAATCGTCAATCACACCATCTGGTTGCTGCAGTTCGACTTTGAGGAGCATCTGCATTGAGCCTTGTCGACTCTTAGGTATCCTCACATGACAACCGAGCTGGACAATTGGATATATTAAATGCAATTTGCAAATAACGAACACTAAAGTTTTAATAATTGTCACATGTGGACTGTGGTTTCGTCTGATTGATAGCGGACGTCAAATAGGGTTGCCAGATGTAAAGTCGGCGTGGAAGTGCAAAGAATTAAATTAAAAAAATAAATAAAAACGGACGACCGTATAGATTAGATACGGAAATCAAGCACCAGCTGCCCCAGACTCGAAGTCCATTGCTGAACTTTTATGTCATACATATCTCTCATTATGGGAAGAGTTAATATACTCCAATGCTTTCTAGATTGATTGTTCTTCAAACCATGTCAGACAGTTCCGTTGTTTTTCTAGGAGTAAGGAATGCCTATAGTGTGAAAGGATGGTTTTCATTTTCCATACAGAATCTGTATAATTCGCTATCCATAACACCCAGTTGTGTCTAATGCGTTTTTGGCCGATTTGGACTACTGATATGAGTTTTAGTTCCGCTTCGCTTAGGTCCAAAAGGTACTGGGATTTTCTGTCAGGATATGTTGTAAAGAATAGTTTAGAGCAGCGCTATTCTACTCTGTTGAATCACTTATAGTTAACTCGATTTATAAACTTCTAATTTGACTCAATGCCTGTTATGCCAACTCCTATGCCAACTCCTTAGGGTGGACTTTTGGCCCCCTTTTTTTTGCCAATCTGTCCCCGTTTTCATTACCATTGTGAATACAGTACACAGGGATTCAGTGAAAGTTCACTCGGTTGTCCCTTGAAAGATCCTGAAGAATGTTTCTTGTCTCCTAATGTAATTTGGAATCATATGTCGTTAGGATCGGCGCTTTGTTCGCAACCTGACTATCAGAAATTATGACATTATCGGACATCAAAAATCACAATTTTTGGGCAAAACCTGGACTTGAAAGACTTAACTACTGTTGGGTACCAACACTATGTAGGCTCGCCCCAGTCAGTGTATTCAATGGCCCATCCATCAGTGTATTCAATGGCGCGCATAGCATTTCATTTGGGGGCGGGGGTTTGTTTTGTACCAACAGGTTTGGTATTTGGGGGGGTTTGAACCCTAGAACCCTTTCTTTCCTGCGTGCGCCCCTGAGTATATTAGTCAATGTCGTCTCATTTGAGTCTGATTCTGTTTTCATTGAAGTCCAAGCTGTGTGGTATGTTCGCTAAGTACTTCCTTCTGACGAGATTTTTCAGGGCATTTTTCCGCAACCTCGGTGCTTAAGGTCCTATAATGGAATGCAACGGGAATTAAAGTTATTCGATTTCTTAACCCCTTATCTTTGTCCCGGATTTTATAAAAAATTTAGACTCTTGCACAACAGCACAGCATAGGGCCTCCAAAAGGCATTGCCTTGCACAGTGTGCTTATTTTCAAATCTAGGAGGACAAAAATCAGTAGCGCGGCGAAATGGTACAAATTTTAATTTATTTTGCTATTAAAGAAGTCGTAAAGACATTGGGATCAATTCAGAAAAAAAATTATATGTAAAAATGTATTATGTAACAACAAAAATCACAAAAATTGTAAATAAACAAGTAGATCTTTTGATATTATTTTATTTTAATATTATTCACTTTCACCGGTCTCGCTTGTTTCATCATCTGAGGAAGCAGTCGAACCTGGTTCAGCTGATAGTAAGTCCATCACGGCTGGAGAAAGATTTTTCTTGCGCTTACATGGCAGTTTTCTTAAACTAGATATAAGTGGATCCGACGTTACAAAAAGCATTTGGAACAAGTCCATATTTGTGTCTTTGCGTGACATTTTTCGTGTATTGTGTTCCCGAAAATATTTTATGTCCTTATGACGGGCTTCTTGGACTTCCTCTGAAAGTTGACCGATGGGCAACAAACAACTGCTAATGATTTGGCGTCCATGACATAGAACTTTATGGACAGTTACTGGCATATAGTACCACGGATAATTTTGAATATAAATATTATATGTTTCCTTACAATACATTTCAAAAGCATCAACGTTAATTGCACGGCCACACGAAATTGCTTGGAGAATAACTGAAAAATTTTGAATCAGATTTAAATTTACACAACTTATTCTTGATGCTTTTTCTGGATCTTTAAAAAATGTCCTGGCAGTGTTCCCATCATTAGTATTGGCAGTATCTTGCTTGGGATAGTCAACAAGAAGACCCATTTCCGCTCGAAATGCCGTTTGCAGCTCCTTTTTTCTTAACTGCATTCTGTGTTTCTCTTCTCCAGAAACGCGCCATTTTTTTATATCCAACCGGTATGAAATATGCAGCACACATTCAAAAAATCTTATTAATGCATGTAAAGGAGACATTCCAAATTGTAAGGCATTTTCGTTTATGGTTTTGCTTGCCAATTTTTCCGGATCGTTCATGTCTTTAGGGGAAGCTCCGCAAATGTAACATATTTGATATGACTTATATGGAGACAAAGATGTACAAATTTTTCCGTCAACCATAGTGAAAAGCAACGTGTGGTAAATTTTGATAAAATGTTCATTGACTTGGAATTTCGTTGGATTAAGATCATTAATTTGGGATTTGATAATTTCGACCTCTTCTTTCACTACTTCATCGGTTTCCTTTGTGAATACAAATTTAATAACTCTACAAAATCGTGTCGATGAAGGGCATGGATTTTCCCATAGCACTGTACCATCTTCAGTAGAACACATTTTGTACAGTGCAAATGCGTTCGACTGTGTGGTCTACAAGAGCTTGCAAACGCACTTCGGCCTTGGTTTCAGTAATGTTAATGCTGCTTTGTGGTGGATAGCATAATTCTTTCGCAGATTTTATAACAGCATATGGTGGAAAAGGTGAAGTTGAGTTGATTTTGGTTATACGACGAACAGCTTTGTACCGATGTACGGAGAATTTACCTTCTATATATGCAGCTAACGCCGATTCTGCTGACATTTCATACTGCTTTGGGGACATTTGATTGGCTCTTTTTAATGCTGTAGCTTTTTCTGGTGATGCGGCGGATAGTTCTTTAAATATGTTAGCTGCATCTCTTTTTCCCATTGCTCTTACTGACATTTCCGTCGCGAGAGATAGTTCCGCAGGACTGCTTGTTTCCATTAAATGTTTCGCCTTTCGTTTCTTTGTTCGAAGTGAAGCTTCGGAAAATGTTTTCATTGGTCGTCCCTTATTTTTTACCGTCATTTTTTTGTTCACTAAATTACGTAATAAGTAAATACATATATGTAATTTTTATAGTCATAAATAAACTTACTAGAATTGGTACAAATGTGTTTTGGGATGGTGTATCTTGAACTAAGGAAATTTTTGTTTTTCAGCATAAACCGATGATATTTTCGTTGCTCTTTATACCATCGAAGGCTTATTTTATGGCTCATGGTACTCGCTTCCCTTCTGAGTAGCTTTCGGAATTCGGAACAGCAAATTTTTTCCTTACAGGCACTAACAAGAACATCAAATATTGCATCTAATTGCTTCGCTTTCGTCGCTTTCACCCATTCTGTGAAAATGTCTTGAATTTTCAATTCGGTTTCTTGCGCTTAAATTGAAAAGTTTGTTAGACGGCCGCAAAAATGCGCAATGGATCTTTCTCAATATCGACAACGGACACTTCAAGGATTTTAAATATATTTAATTTTTAAGTGAATATCGGTGAATATATATACTTTTTTATCTTTCAAAATTAGTATAAGACAAAAAAGAAATATTTTTTTATATGTATATTGAAATCAATATCCCAGTTGAAATACAGCAAATTAAAGAAATTAATTGACTAAAAACAAAACTACATACCTGATCCCATGTTTTCACTAAATGACAAAAAATGTAAACAATCTGGCATACAACCAAACTCGTACTAGATTGTGCTATGATATGAGTAAAAAATAAAAATAAAAATTCAGTTTAAGAAAAGGTAAAGTTTGAAGACCCTGTGTACCTTTATGCATAACACCATGGTCACAAAATTAACCTTTATAGACAGTATGATGTATTGACAGTTGATCCATGGTGTTTTTTCATAAAAAAAATGTATTTCAAAATTTGACTTTTGTCCTCCTAGATTTAAAAAATAACACACTGTGCCTTGTGTTGGCTACGTTAATCGTTTGTCCTTTTCTGCCAGGGTAGGTAATTGACCTGCCGCAGATAGTCCTAAGTGATGGAGCTGCCATCTACCGCCGTTTAGGAACAACGCCTCCGATGTTGTGAGCTACCGCTCATAGCGCCATCTGTTGTGTAATGGAGGCAGTATGGTTGGGGTCTTCGCTAAGTTTGGTTTGGTGCGCTGTTTTCTCCTAATGCGCGCTTCCCCTTACAGGTGATACTGGTGCACCGTGGAGCTTTATATTTGTTTTTTTTACAGCCGCGCAGCGTATGATTGCGCGTAATATGGCATGGGAGTGAGTGGGAAAGGATCATCTGAGAGTCGGAATTTTGTAACTTGGGTATGTTGCTGCTCCAGGCAATATTTAGAGTATACGTTAGTGCACTCACGCTAGGCTATCGAGGCTTCTAGGATACGCGTTTGGATGCTTCTTAATCTGGTCTCAGGTTGAAGATTCAAACAGATTACTCCATAACCGGTTAATCATATGGATGTCTTTCATCTGACACTGCAATCTATACACGCTTTGAGTAATATTTACATAAGTTCTTCAAATAGCCAAGGCTACACATAGACCAGTGAGGTCTTTGGTGATACAAGATGGAAATAAAGAGACGTTAACTCTCCTAAAATATTCCAGCATTATTGGCGAACTTTAGCACAACAAAACCGTAATGAATCCTGATTCAAATACTCGACACATAAATGTATTGTAACGATGAGGCACTCTGTGCTGTGCATGAATGCTTTTCCAAGCATACTTTTAGGCATGCACTTTGGAGTACGGCAAACTTGCTATAATTCCGATATGCCGAGGATGGTTCGCGAAGGTGATGAGCTGTGCTAGAACGATCGAGATAGAGAGTACAACTAGAATGTGCAAGAAACATCGACGCGATAAGAAAACAAGTATAAAAAGCAGCAGTGTGCAGCGCAAAGGGAGGAGTCTGATTCGAGCAAGCAAAGGGGAAACATGCAATAGTAGTAGTGTAAAGTAGTAACAAGTGTAAATTTGTAAATAAAGCGATTGTTGGTTTTTGACTGCGTTTGCGCTGAATAATTGAAGTGGTTTTATTTTTCAAGCACAATCCAAAACGAACTTAGAGAAGCCATTTTCGTAACAGTATTGTTGCGAAGAAGCAATGTGCTGAATGCTTGTCTATGCACGAACGCTTTTCCAAGCATACTTTTAGGCATTTACTTTCAAGTACGGCGAATTTGGTATAATTCGCTTGGTGTTACTCCGATATGGCAAGGATGGTTCGCGAACTGTGCGAGAATGGTCGAGCGTGTTCCAATTGGAAGTTGCAAGAAACTTCGGCGCGATAAGAAAACTGGTATATAAGCAGCGCTGCGCGGCGCAACAAGGAGAGTCTTAGTTGAGCAAGCAAAGGGGAAACATGCAATAGTAGTAGTAAAGTAGTAACAAGTGTAAAATTGTAAATAAAGTGATTGTTGATTTTTGTCTGCGTTTGCGCTGAATAACTGTAGTAGTTTTATTTTCAAGCACAATCCAGTATACGAACTTAGAAACGTCATTTTCGTAACATTTGGTGTCAGAAGTGGGATTGTGCTACTGGAAATAAATTAAAATTGTAAAACGCAGACATGGTTAAACTCGAGCAACTGAAGGTAGAGCAGCTGAAGAAGGAGCTGGCCGCCTGGAATTTGCCGACTGCTGGCGGAAAGGTGGAGTTGCAGCTGCGCTTGCGAGAGGCGTGTGAATCACGAGGCATCGATTGGGCCGCACACGAGTTCGGAACGCAGGAGCAAGAGGCGTCGGCCAAGGTGGAGGAATCGCCTGCTGGTGCTGCGACGATGCAAAGTACGGCTGCAGCGGCTGCGCCACCACAAGCATTGGACATGAGCCAGCTAATGGCTGCACTTAAAGGCATGTCGGCGCAAATTGAAACGGCGAATCGAGAAATGGCAGCTAAAATGGAAACTACAAATCAGGAAATTTCGGCAAAAGTCGAAACGGCAAACCGAGAAGTGGCAGAGCGAATGGAAGAAATCTCCAACAAGCTCGATGTGAAGGTGGAGCACCTGGGAGCTCAAGTGGAGCACTTGGATAAACGAGTCGACGGCCTGGATGATGCTCTGAACAGACGAGTTGACGACCTGGATGAGTCCTTAAACAAACGAGTTGACAGTCTGGAAGATTCGATGCACAGAAAGATCGACGAACGACTTAGAGAGGTACAGCTACGAGCAAGAGTGCAGCCAGTTGAGGAAAGTTTTGCCATAGAAGTGCCTACTTATGATGGTACTACGTCGTTCGACACATTCAAACTACAATTCGATATGGCTGCTTTGGAGAGTCAGTGGACCGATGTTAGGAAAGGTCGGAGGCTGATACTGGCTCTAAGAGGTTCTGCGGCTGAGGTAATAAAAACCGTTCCGGAAGGTTTGAGAGGTGATTACGACACCGTCATAAGGGCACTGGCAGCCAGATACAGTGACGAGCACAACAAAATGCTGTATTATTGCGAGCTGAAGAGCCGTAGACAGAGAGCCAACGAGGCGCTGCAGACGTATGCGGCAGATATCGAGCGGCTGGTACCACTGTCCTACCCAGAATTCAGCATAGACGGTTTGGAAAGGCTGAAGATTGAGGCGTTTATTGAAGGTCTTCATGACCCGGAGACACGTCGCAGTACATTGATGATGATGAAGCCGACATTCCGTGAGACGGTGACAAGCGCATTGACGTATGAGGTGGTCTGGAGGGGAAGTATTCGACATTCATCTGCGGAAAGGAGCCGAGCCCAATCTGGTCGTGTCACGCAAAGCCAGACAGTGAGCTCAGAGGCACCAGCGAGGCCGCGGGCTGTTTCATCTAGAGTCAGTTGCTGGCGATGTGGCAAGCAAGGCCACATATCACGAGACTGCCATCTGCGGGGAAAGCGTTCCGGACAACAGACGTCGCCAAGATGTGCTGACGCTCTGACACATCATTCTTGCAAAACCGAGCGCAGGCATGATTCGCAAGCCGGAAACAAGGGACAAATTGTGGATGTTCGGTCGGTAAGAGTTCTACAAGAGGAAGATTGGCCTGCGGGAAGGCTACAGAAGGACCAGCGCGAGGATACGGATCTCGCAAAGATCATCAAAGGCAAAGCGCGGAGAGTACGGCCGGACTGGCAGGAGATGGCTGGTGAGAGCCCGATCGCGAAGGCTTACTGGGCGCAATGGCAAAGTCTACGTCTGAACGACGGCTGCCTATACCGCGAGTGGGAGAGCAGGGATAGCAGGACCAGAAAATCCCTAATAGTGGTCCCGAAAGGTCGGATCGACGATGTCATCAAAGCAAACCATAACGACTCCAGTGGAGGGCACCTAGGCATCGCAAAAACTGTCGCCAAGATAAGAAGACGGTTCTATTGGGTGGGATGCCAGGGGTCTGTCGCCGAGTGGATAAGAGGCTGTGATCGGTGTTCGGCTGCGAAAGGGCCGATGAGAAGATCGCGGAGCCGCACTCAACTAGTCGGAAACAGGTTAAACGCCAGCTATGGTCTACGGGCTAACTCAGAAGGGTTTAAGGAAGGCGCTCTGGTAATGCTCAACAACCCGCAGTGGAAGGAAGGTTTGTCTCCAAAAGTTCAAACATCATGGGAAGGACCGTACAAAGTCGTGACAAAGATTAATGACGTGGTGTACAGAGTTCAACGCTGCTGCAACAGAAACGCTAGGCTTAAAGTAGTCCATTTGGAGCGCTTGGCGTCTTACTCCGGCGGAGCCTCGGTACTTGTTCGGGACGAACAAGTCTAAGTGGTGGGCAGTGTTGCGAAGAAGCAATGTGCTGAATGCTTGTCTATGCACGAACGCTTTTCCAAGCATACTTTTAGGCATTTACTTTCAAGTACGGCGAATTTGGTATAATTCGCTTGGTGTTACTCCGATATGGCAAGGATGGTTCGCGAACTGTGCGAGAATGGTCGAGCGTGTTCCAATTGGAAGTTGCAAGAAACTTCGGCGCGATAAGAAAACTGGTATATAAGCAGCGCTGCGCGGCGCAACAAGGAGAGTCTTAGTTGAGCAAGCAAAGGGGAAACATGCAATAGTAGTAGTAAAGTAGTAACAAGTGTAAAATTGTAAATAAAGTGATTGTTGATTTTTGTCTGCGTTTGCGCTGAATAACTGAAGTAGTTTTATTTTCAAGCACAATCCAGTATACGAACTTAGAAACGTCATTTTCGTAACAGTATCAACACTGCAGTACTCGATCACAAGGCGTCCGCGTTTATTCATAGTTCTCTTGAAACTGACTGACGCTAAAAACTTATACTAAAAGTGGACCAAGCGTGCAGGCCAGCAATCGTGGGAATATGCTGATGCAGCGGTCTGCACGCTTAGTACGCGGTGCTTGGTTCCGCTTGTGGCCGCTCATATGATAAGCGGGTGCCAGCTTGCTATTATTCCCAAGGCCATGGGAATGTGAAACCAAGCCGGGCTCCTACCACAACAAGGCTTTTATATTTATGTATTTATTTGTATAAACGAAACGAAATTTTCATATGTTTCACTTTTGCATATTCCTCAAAAACTCCAACAAGTACCTACATTAAATATTAAATAATGCTCACATTTCGGTGTTAATGACGAAAATCGTTTGATTGTAATCAGTGTCGCATTGCGCTGCTTAAACTACATTACACTGTGCTGCAAAACTTAGGTTGCGTTGAACATTTTTGCACAGGCAAAGCAGAGGTTTTCGGAGAGAGCTGCTCGATGATGGGTTGTTATGGCCACATAAGTAGGAAGGTAGAGTTGGCAACTCCGTGGGGAGTTCACTCAGACCATAGAGGTCCATTGTAAAACAAAATTCAAACTCACATCTCCTTATTCATAAAATCAGTTAGAACTTTTAACAAAGCTAGGTAGACTGTGAACAGTTCTATCTTCTAGATCGACTAGTCTTTCGAAGAACAAGTTGCCCCAGTGAGTTATAAAAGCATAAAATGTGAAAGTAAAGAAAGATGTTTCGTCTTTGTCATCTCGTCAGTTCCAGTATTTTTGCTTGGGTATCTATGAGACAGTGACCCGTTAGAATACCAATGATGATTCTTAGCTGGTCTCTTTTAAACATAAAAACTTCCCGAGAACAACAGAGGCATATAATAGGCCACATTTGACCTATGGTAATAAATTTTGTATTGTCTTCAGAGCAACTGAAGTAAGATTCTTGTATAGAGTTTCTATGAGTAAGAAGCTCAAGCCACATCTTGATCCTTCTGCTCATTCGTACCCTGTCAAGACTACATAAGCATTAGAATTTTTTGCTGGAGACATTGTAATGCCGTGGTTAGTGTGTTGCACTACTAGCCAGCTGAGCTTTGGTTCAAATGCCTGCTTCAGCCAATATAAACAAAAGCGTTGTTGAGTTCTGCCGTGGCGTTTTCTCACGAGCTGCATGCAAACCTTTTGGAAATGAGTTCCTCTCATAAAAAAACCTTGTCATAATTTTTGTTGCATTCTTACAAAACTCTACGCTTCGGATTGAATGGAGGTGAAAAAGATTTGTGTGTAAACTAGTAAAAAAATGCTAACTGATTTAGTTCCAGAACAAAAGTAGGGTTGGAAATGGAAACATTTTAGAAGAGACTTTAGATGAACAGCATTGCCTCAATTCTCCTACTGGCGCCTCTGAAGCATTCGAAAACGCCCACTGCAGTGGTGAGACGCTAAAGTTTCGAAACTGTAAGTTGACATTTGGTTGCGCGGTGTTGCTGCAATCGCATTCATTCATTTATTCATTGGCCCAAAGCCACACGCACTCATCAGGTCACAGCCGCACTGTGTCTACCAAAGAGTCGCCAGTCACAATTGCGCGCCATGTCTACCAGCAAAAGAGTCAAAGTTCGCCGGCTGCTGATTCGTGAACTTCTGGGCCATTCTGATGAGCATCACCGCCCACTAGCTGGACTTGGAGTGGCGCATGGTGCAGCGGCCGCGACCTGCGTCAACGCAGCGCTGCTCGTCTCGCTGGCCTTTGCCTTTCTGGCCGGCCTGGAGTTCTTGAACTCGTACGTGAACAATCGTCTCCTGCGCTTCACCGACGTACTCACGCTGACCATCAACTTTGTGGTGATCGTGCTGGCGATTGCGCTGCGCTGCCAACGTCAGCGCGACCTGCTGCTGGCCAGCGCGGACCTGTTCGACATTGATGCGCGCTACTTCGACCGGCAGCCGCCGAACGAGCACATCGAGCGACGCGCCGACTATCTGCTCTTTCTCAGATTCTTCACGTTCTGCACGCAGAGCGGCGTCATCTTTGGCAGCTCGCTGCAGCTGCCGCAGCACCTGAGTCTCACCATCGTCCTGGAGGGCTTCTACTACGCCAACGTGCTCGGCGTCATTATGTTCGACTACTTCTACATGCTGTGGCTGGCTTAAAAGCGGCTGCTGGTGCTCAATGAGCGACTGCAACAGCTGCTGCTATCGCTGACGCAGCTGCACGCCGACGCCGACGGCCTACTGCAGCGCGACAACTGCGAGCTGTGCCATTCGGCGGCAATCGACTTGGCGCCTCACGCGGCTGCTGGCGCGACTGAATGCCGCGCACAAGTGGCAGACGCCGGCAGTGTTGCTGACGTACCTCGTCCCCAACATCGCGTGGAGTTACTTTGTGGCGCTGCAGACGGACAGCTCGATGCGCATCGTGCCCGACTGGTGGTTCTGGCTCGGCAGCGGCTTTTTGATGGTTGTGCTGTTCGTCGATCTGAGTTTGCTGTACTGGTTGGCGGACGGCATAATGTGCGCGTGTCGTATGACGCCGCAGCTGCTGCGCGACTCGGACCTATGGTCGCTGACACATGTCAGACTGGAGCGACAGGTATGTTGCGCCATTTATGCTTAGCTCATTATTTGTTGATTAATTGGCAAAAATTGAACGATTGCAGCTCGAAATATTTGAGCTGCAACTGAAGCAGCAGCAGCTGCACGGCTCCATAGGCGGCATGTTTACGTTGAGTCGGCAAACTGCGCTGGCACTATGGGCCTTCACGCTGCGGCACACACTTTTCCTGGTGCAATGCGACTATGAGTCCCGCACGGGTCAAACCTCGCCCAGTCTCACTGTGGACAGGCTGAACGAATGGCTGAACTTCAAGGACCACTAAGCTCCGTCGCAGCATAGGTTTAAGCCTTCTAAACTCACCGATTAAGTGCGTTGATTGCACTGTATGCACAATTTTGCACAGAGAATGAAATGGAAACCAACAATAGAAACTTTTCGTGGATTGAATAAATATCACTTATATGTATTACAGACTGAAGGAATGATAAGCATTTTGGATTGAGAGCTGCAGCTGGAAAATTCAATCATTTGTAAGCATTGTTCGGTTGTAACTCTTTTTAAGGGTTAAACGTCATCATTAGGTCTGTTTGGGCACTTTCCCAGTACAAATTTACACGTGCATTATTACTAAATGCATTTTACATAAAAAAATGTTTTACATAAAAAAATTTAAAATTTAAATTTAAGTGTTTTACATAAAAAAATTTAAACATTTTTTTATGTAAAAATAATGCATTTAACAGAATAATTGTTAGCCAGAAATGCTTAGAATCAGTCTAAGAACATCTATGAATTTTTTCAGAATTTTTTGAGAAATGTTTGCAATTTGTTAAGAATTGACAATTTGCAAAATTCCAAAAGTTGATCAAAACCTTTTAAAAAAATTAAGACGTATTCTCTGTCAAATTCTAAACACTTTTTGTTCTTGAACATTTTTCGTTATAGTGCGTCGTTTTCAAACAAAAAATTCAGGAATGATTGTGAAAAAATTTTCCGCCATTTTCATTTTTCCGCCATTTTGAGGATGTTAAATGTATTCCCATGGGGCAACTTGGGTATTTTCTGAAAGTTCAACATGTTTGTGCACTTTTGTGCATATTTATACCCCAACCAAAAATCTATTTCGGTACGAAATATTGATTTGAAAAAAAAAACTGGTCGAAATTTTTGCATTTTTTTCCGAAAACACCGCCATATTGGATTTCCTTGTGACCAAAATGAGAATCGAATGGCATAATCATGTAGAGCGGACCCGAAAACATATAGAATGACTATTTTCACTATCCGTTACGCCGATTTCATCGCTTGGTACAATCGCAAAGTTGTACAAAAATTTTAGACGTTTTGAGCGCTAATGGGTTAAGGGAAGAAGCAGGTGTGGATGAAAAAAAGGTGATGAACTGTGCAGTATTTGTTATTTTTTAATACCTTGGAAGCAGAAGCCAAATTTTTTTGTTTGAAAAGAAAAAGTAGAAACAGAAAAAATTAGAGACCGGGAAGATAGTTGTGAATCGCCGCCAACTCTAAGAAGATTGTAAGGCGTCAACATATTAAATACAGTAATCCAGAAAACCCGAGTATCGGGGCCCAGATAAGAATCAATGCCGAGCTGAAAGTCCTGACAGCTATTGCTTCTCTTTTAGTTATAGAAATTTCTATTTTCTAATTGACAATAATAAAAAAATAATATGAATTAATGCATTTCAAGTGGGTTGTTGATTTATTGTTATTTATTTTATTTTATTTTATATTATTTGATTTGATTTGATTTGATTTGATTTGATTTGATTTGATTTGATTTGATTTGATTTGATTTGATTTGATTTGATTTGATTTGATTTGATTTGATTTGATTTGATTTGATTTGATTTGATTTGATTTGATTTGATTTGATTTGATTTGATTTGATTTGATTTGATTTGATTTGATTTGATTTGATTTGATTTGATTTGATTTGATTTGATTTGATTTGATTTGATTTGATTTGATTTGATTTGATTTGATTTGATTTGATTTGATTTGATTTGATTTGATTTGATGTGATGTGATGTGATGTGATTTTATTTTATTTTATTTTATTTTATTTTATTTTATTTTATTTTATTTTATTTTATTTTATTTTATTTTATTTGATTTGATTTGATTTTATTTTATTTTATTTTATATTATTTTATTTTATTTTATTTTATTTTATTTTATTTTATTTTATTTTATTTTATTTTATTTTATTTTATTTTATTTTATTTTATTTTATTTTATTTTATTTTATTTTATGTTTTAACTCATAAGAAAAATATTTTAACTCAAGAGGGACAAGACTTTTTTGAATATTTGGATTATTTTATCTATGGGAACATTGCTTTTAACTTTTTCAACTCCTTAAAACAGCGAATGAGACTTTCATGTAGGCTGAGAAGCACGGAAAGGGAAAGAGACGAAAACGATGAGGCTTTTAAAAAACTGTACATTGGAAACGTAAAAGGAGGGGAAATGGCTGAAAGAAATGAAAGCAAGTTAAGTAGTGTGGATCCTTCGAAAGCACGAATATGGTTTCAAGTGGCATTCAGCCGCAAAGTTATGTACGTCCCACAGTGTTGCGAGTAGTGACAAAAATGCTAAATTTAATTAAAAATGCAAGTTTTAAGAAAAAATATTGAACAACATTTTTCAGTCCTGACTTGAACGCAAATTCGCGATATTTTCAAGGTTTGATGAATGCCAGTAGCAATCAGCCAACTAATGTTTTATTGTTGGTGAACAAATTTGTTGCAGATAGCTACGAAAAATAAATTATGATTACAATTATATTCAAAATGGGAGGGTAAATGGAGTTTCGACAGTAGATTTTGAAAATTTGCGTTGTAGAAACCCAAAAGTTGACAATCTCACCACTTTGATTATATGGGAGGCGCCCATATAAATCATGGTGGTGATTTTTAGGACTTGAATTAATTTTTTATTCTATGTGGCAGATTGCTGATTAAATCATTCAAATCGGTTTCGTACTTTCCAAGATATGATCTTTTCTTGTTGACTTTACTAAATTTACGAGTGGAGAGCAAATTGTTTGAAATTTAATAGTTTTGTATGGCAGACCCTTTAATTGTTGCAGATAGTGAATAGGTATGTATGGAAAAACATTTGGAAGGACAAATAAATGGGGTCAGTCTTTTACCCAGTAGGTCAGTATTTGATACCTCTGGGAGACACTTGGAAGCAGTGGGAGACCATTTTATAAAAACGATGATTTTGTATAGGAACATCTTTAAGGGTTGAAGATAGCGTGTACGTATGTTCGAAAGAAATGTTCAGAAGGAAGGTTTAGTGGGGTTAGTCATAGATGTCAACCCTCTAAGAGCAACTACTGAGAAGCTATGAAACAATTAGTCGAAATTTCAATTTCGATTACTTTTGAAATTAGCGCATTTTATCTATGTGTACCTACATTTATAAATAAATTTGTATTAAAATACAAATATTATGAACGTAGCTTTTGTAACCTAAGACAATTTTCATTGTTAATACGAAGTTTCTGCAAATCCGGTTGTATGGGAGGTGGTCACAGTTTTGCTCTCATTTTATTGGAATATTCCACAGTAAGTTCTTTTTTTACTTTTAGCCGGCCTCGATAGTCCAGCGGGTAGCGCGCTGGCTTCTCATACCGAGGCCCTAGGTTCGATTCCTAGCTCGGGCTGGTGAAACGCTCACCTACTTCTATCGCTATCCACATGAACCAGATGAGAATTACAAGTGTCCAAGACACCAGTCAGATCTTTGAAAACACGTTTGAGTGACTTACTCACGACGTGTTCGGAATTTCAGATCCTTTAAATATCTCCGCCCGTCTTGGTGCTAAATAGCCTTAAATAGTAATAATGAGTCTTAAAGCCAAGAGTAAAACACTTTCTATAAAGAATTCCCTGAAGGCTATCAGCTCCATTGCCTGATCCAAACCTGATCTAATTCTAAAAGCTCTAAGCTGGAATAATTCAAAAGAAATTTCGCTCCGTGTCGTTCCGCTAACAATTTACACCAATTAGCTAATTACCATTGGCAATGGATTGAGTTGTCATCAACTCTATCACCGATCGGTGCATCGATAACCACGCTGCGTTGGTTGCGACCACAGGTGCAGCCATTGCAGCGTTGCGTTGCGTTGCAGTCTGTGAAAATGCGGCCCGCGGCACGGTTCTTGGTGCGGCTCTGCTACCACTTTTCGCGGGCGCTCGGCTTCGTGCACTTTCGCTACCATTTCGACAGTCGCCGAGTGCGCACCTCCAAGGTCATTTCGCTCTACAGTTTTGTCGTCAGCCTGCTGCTCGTTGCCATAACGCCGATGCAATTCCAATTAAGAGTCGCCGACTTCATGACGGCAAAAGCGCGCCACCTGTACCAGCTGCTCTTCATGTCAATGACGGCCTGGCGCACCACGGGCTTGGCTGCTGACGTTCAATTGGCTGAGGCGGCGCGAAGTCATCCGCGTCGTCGTCGATTTTCAGCGCCTGCACCGGCAGCACTTTGCACGTCTGCGGCCTCGAGCGGCCATGCAACGCCGCTTTGAAAATGCTCTGGTGCGAAAATTCCTGCTGACCTTCGTCAACGATGCGGTGCGTTGGCTCCTGGTAATCTTCACCGGCAGATGGGGTCATTGGTACGTCGTCGCTGCGGTGGGTGTGGTGATCACTGCCATGAATGTGATGCTCAATCTAATGTACCTGGCAACGCAGTGCCTGGGCTGGCACTACACGCTGCTCAACGACGAGCTGTTGCGCCTACTACGCGCCATCAACGCGGTCAGTCGCTTGCGGCGTTGGGATGCGGGCGTCTTTGGTCGACGCTACGCACGGCTGGCCAACGAACTGGATCAGCTGCTGACGATACGATGCAAGTTGCGTGCGCTGGCGCGGCGCCTGAACGAATGCACCGACGTGCAGTCGTTGTGCATCATGTCGCATCTCTATCTTTACAACATCCAAATGCTTTACGTAATATATTCGGTGCAGAAGACGGACGGATTGGAGATGGTGGGCAAGACCGTTGCCAATGCGGTGTTCTCGCTGCTCACCAATGTTGCCTTTTACTGCGATCTGCGCGAGTTCGTTGCCGCCAACTTGGACCTGCTGCATGCGGCGCAGGCGGGTATGCGGCTGCTGCGGCAACAACTGCCGCCGGAACTGTTGGACGCACGGCTGGAGCGGAGTGTGAGTGCCTGTTGAGGCTTGTATAATCGGAGGTTTTGCTAATTCAAGCACGTTTTGTTTTTACTTAGGTTGAGCAGTTTTTCCTGCAAGAAGATTGCGATCCTTTGGAGTTCTCAGTTCTGGGACTTTTTAAGTTTAATCACGCAGCTCTGTTTGCCAACTTTGGTTCAACATTTGCACATTCGATTGTTATCATTCAATATGATTTCCAGAATTTCTAGAAATCGTTTAACTAATAAAGAAAGACAAAAATATCCAATTATGAGTGGTTAAAATGTTTCATTTACTTATTAAGAACGAATTTAATAACACTGATCAACAGCAAAACGGCTTTTCTGGTTCTGACATCAGTTCTAGGGTAATTAGGGACCGCTGATTTCGAATCCGCAAACCGTTTTGAAAACTTAGTTTCCGTTTTCGCAAAAAATGGGCGTGTCACTTTTTCGGATTTTCCCTGACTTTTTTCACGTTTGGGATTGTAATTTCAAAACCAATAAACCGGTTGACATGATTTTCACTTTGTGGCATTTACAACACCTCACGGTTTCATTTCCGATGCAATTTATTTTTATAGGTTTTAAAATTCCGCGGCAATTGGACCTCAAAGTCGGAAAATATGGAATTTCAAGGCGTTTTCTTTGATGTTAAAAAACAAACACATTTTTCGTAAATCAATTATCGAGTTATGTATAACAAGAAAGCGGAAACATGAAATTATACAACACAGCCAAATTTTTTGGCGTGAGTCTCATTCTCATCGAAATAATAGCAAAAATGTACCATAGTACATGTACATAGAAATTTGTTGTCCTGTGTAATATATGTAACTAAAATGAGTTCAACTGAAATCATTTGTTTTATTTTGACACAATCCAGCGATACGAACCGTGCCGGCGTTGGTCAACACAAACTCGTTTTGTAAAAATACGATTTAGCACAAGAATTTTCATAACTATTTAGCACTTTTGACAGCGCTACTTTTGTCTTACCATCGAGCGATATGTATTCACCTTCGACGACAATTCGGCCTACGACCTGAATTTGGAGCATAAGCCGATTAATCGGTCGGGCTATACTTACACCTAATGTCATGTCATACTGATGAGGCAACATTTTTAAAGATTTGTTCGAAAGAAAGCCCCGACTGGAACCTGAATGCACTTTGCTCAATCCACTCAAGGTTATTATTATATACTATCACCACTTGTAAAAAATTCTATGTAGTCTATTTGGCAAAGGACCGGGGTCCATTATAGACAAACAGTTAAGGTTTACTTGAACTTGTGACTTGAAATCTGGTGGTTCGAATGTTAACCAATTGAAGAGGATTCACAAAAACCGGATTGATTTGCACTCCACTTTTCAACTATACGAATAGGAAATGTATATTTGTTTTGCTGGGACAAAATGGTGTTTCGAGCTATCGAAAGCAGTCTTATAAGTCATCAAACTAGTGGATAGAGGACGTCGTTTTTTTTTATGTATTTTTTTAGATCAGTGGCTTGAACCTTTCACAAACCAATACTTTACAGAACCATGTAAGCTAAGGGCAAAAAATAATGCCTTGATAGTTGCTACAGATGGTTAAAACTCAAGGACACTGTGATTGTAAGCATGGAATTGCAATTAAGCTTCGGTTTGAATTTTTATACATAACATGGCACTGAACGCTACTGTCTGTTTAGTCAAGAACCTCCATGCAGTTTTTTACCTCCTTTCGGTTTTTGAAGAAAATAATTTGCACTGTGGCTTGTATGTTCTCTTAGGGGCTGAGGCTGGTCGGTAAGAATCCCTGCCCCTTAATTGCATATTAAACCCAAAAAATCACCAGTTGGCAAGAATTCAAGTACGTTTGTTGTTGATGTTGATTTAAGCAACAAGGTACTTAAACAAACTCTTTTATCAGCACTAATTCAAAGTTGGCAACAGTGACGTCCTGATCATGACGCAAAGATCCTTTATGCATTAATAAAATACTTTGTCTTGCCATCATTCACTGCAAAAGTCACTTTATACTTGAAGTTCTTGATGGTAAGTTTTCATGAAACCCAACATTTTTGAGTCCAGCTTTCAAGGATGGCAACCCTGCTTAGCAGATGTCTCTCGTCAAAGCGACTTGCGTTCAAGTTTAAATGAGACCGGCCGTTTGCTGATTGCTTGACATTGTGGAAAGGACTAAAAGTATTCACTAATGTGCGACCGAAGGTGGATTTTTGGCCGAAGCTGATGCAGAATATTCGGCATCACAAAATATTAGGCCGAAGGCTATTTTGGCCGAAGCCGAAGATTTAAAATTGGCCGAATACCGAAGCCGAAGATTCAACTTTCCTCTTTCCAACTCCTTCAACTTTAGAACGTCAACAACGAATATCGATATGGAGGGCTTCGCAGGTCTGGCCCAATTTTAAGTAGCAACTTTTAATAGCTACTTACCATTTTTTTCTTCGCGTGTATTGCTGCCCCGCTGACAATAGACACAAACTGATTGATGAACATTTTTAACAAACCGATAAACGCAACGATTGGCATCGGCCTTTTTCACCACATTGCACAGTCAGTTGGCAGTTGACGTCCCGCTGCACGGTCAGTCGGTGAAAATGCGGCACGTGGCACGGTTCATTGTGCGCTTCGGTTACTACTACTCGCAGGCGCTCGGCTTCGTGCACTTCCACTACCACTTCGACAGTGGCCGGGTGCGCTCCTCTACGCTGCTTTCGCTGTACAGCTTTGTCGTCAGCCTGCTGCTGGTCGCCGCAACGCCGCTGCAATTCCTACTCAACATCGACGACGGAATCACGGCCCAATCGCGGTACTTTGTGCGGCACCTGTTTGAGTGGATGACGATCTGGCGCACCGTGTCCGTAATACTGACGCTAACCACCAACTGGCTGATGCGGCGCAAAATCGCTGCCATTGTTGCCGATTTTCGGCGCCTGCACCGGCAGCACTTTGCGCGTCTACGACAACGGCCGGCCACGAAACGTCGCTTCGAAAACGGTCTGGTGCGGAAGTTCCTGCTGATGGCCCTCAGCGATGGAGGCCGCTGGGTGCTGATGCTGGGCAGGGCCCCGGACAGCAGGCAGTTCTGGTTATCGTGCTCCATTTGCCTCATCATCGGCGCGCTCCACATGGTCCTCAATATGGTTTTTTTCGCCACGCAGTGCCTGGGCTGGCACTACGAGCTGCTGAACGACGAGCAGCTGCGCGTGCTGCGCGCCATCAAGGCGGCTAGCCGCTTGCGTCGCTCGCATCAGGGGACGTTTTGCGAACGCTGCGCACAGCTGGCCGACGAGCTGGACCAGCTGCTGGCGATACGCCGCGAGTTGCGCGCGCTAACGCGGCGCGTCAATGAGGTCGCCAACGTGCAGTCCGCGTGCGTCACGCTGAATCTGTACCTCTTCAACGTCTCCACCATTTATATGATCTACTATATGCTGAAGTCAAACGGACTGGAGCAGATGCACCAGACTGTCGGCAGCGCGGCGCTGCTGTTGCTCAGCATCTTCGTCTACTACTGCGACCAGCGAGAGCTCATCGCCTCCAATTTTCGCCTGCTGCAGGTGTCACGGGTGGGTGTGCGGCTGCTGCAGCAAGAACTCCAACTGGAATTGCTCGGCGTGCAACTGGAACGCAGTGTGAGTGCCTGTCGTTGCTTTTTTTCCAATCTGATATTTCAATAATGTCGGCACTCGCTGCTTTCGTGTAGGTTGAACAGTTTTGCCTACAAGATGCGTGCGACCCTTTAGTGATTTCAATGCTGGGACTAATCAACGTGAATGGAGCATCGGTGTTTGCCACTTCCGGATCAACATTCGCACACTCGATTATCATTATTCAATATGATTACAAGAACTTTTAAATTACATAACTGAAAATAAGTGTGGGACCCACTAACCGACACCGGTCATCAGTGCAGTATATGTAGATACAGTGGCGTCCCCAGGATTTCGGGAAGGGGGGGGATATTCAAAAAATTCAGTTTAACGCCATTTTTATACTTTAATTTTTGCGTATTATTTTTAATACATGTTGCATAAAATTGTACATATGCACATACATACATATATGCATACATATGTCCATATACTAAAATAAAATTCTTAAAACGAAAAATTCAAGTGACACGTATTTTTAGGTCATAAAATCCCAACTAAAAAATTCAAGTTTGTTTTAAGTTATGAAATTTTGAAAACTTCTTCTAGTAGAATTACGAAAAACTCAAAAGACCTATTTTAAAAAGCATAACACACCAGCTATGTAAAATAAATCCAAAAAATAAAATATTAAAATGTATGACGTTCCGAAGTTTAATTATGATATAGGTGAATGTTGTATGTTTTCCATGTTTACACACAATTCACCAAAAAAATGTACCTGCATTTTTGTCAAATTTCAACAGCTAATGCAGGGTTGGCATGAAGCCTGTGTTTGACTACTACTTTGGTAAATAGTCGATACTTTTGGGAACACTGAAAATACAACTATTCTGCGAGAACAAGTGCAATACTGATTTTTGTATTAATTTATTCTTAACCTTTCTGCAGGCATCCGGTTCTGGCCAGACCACATCGAACTTCGGATCCACTTTAGTAATGTTGTAGTTAAGCTATCGAGCTCATATTTCATGATATCCTCAACTGATCTTTCTAAGTACAAAAACCATGGCCTCGCCAGACCATGGTGTATTTTCATAAAAATTTGCCAGTTAGTTACAATTTTTTTTGCTATTTCCCACGTAATTATTGTCAGAATGCACAGTGATTCGACTCCATACAACCGTGGTCCGTTCATAAAATTGTGTATACTAGTTAATCATAGTCTGCTGAATTGACTGCTTAAACTGTTGTAGTTTGGCAATGCCTGAGACTTAAATTTGCAAATTTTGTCATTTTTGGAAAGCTACAGCACCAAGTGTGTTGGCTAAATTTTTCAGATTTTACATTTAATCGGTAACGTCAACATTGATAATTCCAAAGAGTAACAGAAATTGTCTTAGGACCCTTTAGTTTTGCAAAAAACGAGAATAATAGACGTATGTTTCGCATTTGTGCAGATTTTTTCATTTTTCATGTTGATTGCATACTTTTAGGGACGACGAAATACATTTTGTCAAAAAAGATGTGTTTAGACCACTTTTCAAATTGAATTATTTTCTGAAATCGGAAGATATCGAAGCATGTAATTACATTATCCGACAAAGAAAGAAGTCTTAAAATACAAAAATCCAGGAACATACTTTCACATACTTTTTAGATATTTTCCTCTAAGTTTAGCCAATTTTCAGATTTTTAATTTAGAAAAATATTTTTGATTAAAAGTGAAGTAAAAGCCTCAACTTTGCAAATTTTGAGAAAATATTAAAAGCGAAAATAGCCACATTATTTCTTAATCTATATTGAAGGTTTTAGCAACTTCTTGGTAATCATGTATTTTTATAATTTTTTTTACTCAATAGACTAAAAAACAGAAAATATGTGTTTAAATTTTTTTGTGAAAAAAGTTTCAACTTTGAGCCGCTTTTGCACAGAAACTAATTAATTTTTTGCACAGATTTTTTTGGGTTTTCTTAGTTGGAGTTTTACCTTTCAATTGACATCAAAATCGTTAAATTCTGCGACTATAAATTTTTTGAATTTTGTCTATGGAACGAATCACTGTGGAATGGCTTAAAACATTTTTTCGTTTGTTCCTTATTCAGTCCTTTACGGAGCATAGGACTTCAACTAGGCTTTTCCATCTGACTCGATTTGAAACCCTCATTTCGTGCCATCCCATGTAATCGTGACATACGTTAGTTGGCGCAAAATCGACCTGATCCAAGTGTTTTTCTCTCGCCTTGGCTTTTATTTTCTTTTGGGTTAGTAAATTATTGTTTTCGTTGGAAAATATTGTCTGAACATATTCAAAATTAATATTTATCCATTATCCATAGCCATACTCATGGCTATGTTCGTGTTTTGGTGTCAATTAAATTACATTCCAGATGTGAAGGAAGTATTTGTTGTCTTGTCGTTCCGGATTTTATCAATTGGATTTTTTTCTGTGGCAGAGATGGAAGGAAGGGAAGGCTGTTTTGAGGATTAGACTTGGTTTTTGAACCTCGACACTCAGAGAGGACAATTTCTCTGAAAAAATTGCCTAAGCAATAGCGGAAACCAATGCTTAAGAGCAATAAAATTAAGATATTAATTAATTTGCTGCTAGAAGTAATATTTGGCCCTGAACAAAACGAAGCTTCTGATACTGATAGAAAAAATGGTCGTTTAAATAGTTCAATGTGAAGATAGCGACGACGAAGGCGACAAAGAAAACGGCCAGTTCAACCTGAACAATAACATGTTGAGCATGTTCTGCATGTTTTTCTTTGGCAAAGCAGTTCAGCATTGTCAACAGTTCAAGGAATCCAATGCCCAATGTAAAATCTCAATGTTTTTGACGCATGTAACTGAATTATATCGTTGCAATAATTGCATTGGTCAAGCAGTTGAAGCAGATTTACATTTATAAAATTTCTTTCTTTTCCTTTTTTTTTGGATTTCAAAATTAATTCATTGAAGTTGAAACTAACTAGTTACTTAATTATTCTAGTATATTTGTACCGTTTTACGTAAATAAAATGTAGGCAAGCAAAACAAATCAATGTGTTCACACTTTCTGGTTTTTTTATATCCTTAACAACAATCCTCGACTATCCTCTTGTTTACATCATGGTCTGGCCAGATCATGGGAGCTACTACTAGGTTTTAAGTGGGTGATCACAGAAGAGGTAACGCAAATAATAAAAATGTTTGCAGAATTCCATATTGTTACATCAAATTGGATAAATGAATTTATCCACCAAGGGGGGGGATCCATCCCCCTAATCCCCCCCCCCTGGGGACGCCACTGTGTAGATACATATTTTTGAATTTTGTTGAAGGGCATCATCCTATTTATGTGTGAATCTTGTGATGCATATAATGCAATTACACCAAAATGCAGCAAAGTCTACTGTCTACTGCATCTAAATGTGCCTATATGTATAATCGTTATATATCCTTGCACTTTTCAATTTTTTTCGCGTGTTTTCATTAAAGTATTAAAGTGTTTATGCAAATTATCATTCGACTATAGCCCGGCCGGCGACAAAGGCGAATTGTTTGACGAAGATGAATAAGATGAAAGCGATGTCAAAAGTGCTAAATAGTTGTGAAAATTCTTGTGCTTAATCGTGTTGTTACGAAAGTAAGTTTGTGCTTGCCAACGCAGGCACAGTTCGTATCGCTGGATTGTACCAAAACTGACTGGCAACACCATTTCCGGCTGGATGTAGGGCTTAAATTATTCACCTTCAGCTTCGGTTTAAGCCGAATGTCAGTCTTGTAGCCGATTAATCAGTTTCTACGAAAATGTCTCCTTCGGCCTGGTTAAACATTTGACTAACCAAAGGTTTCTGTATACGCCGTTACCGATTACGAGCCCAATTGATCTGAGTGATTAATTTAAAGTTTCGTGTGTATCTACAGGTAGACCTCGCTTAACACGTACTTCGGATAACACGGCCTTGTTCGAACACGGTTCACATTTTACGACACATTTTCGATTAACACGTAAAAAGCATCGGTCTAGCACGGTATTGAAAACAAAAGACCTCACTTTAATCATTCATATGCATATTTCAAACAATTATTTATATACATACATATAGGTAGACCTCGCTTAACACTGTAGTTCCGTTCCTGGAAAATGACGTGTTAAGCGAAACCGTGTTAAGCGAGGTCTACCTGTACTTTAAAATCCGACAGTCCCAATAGTTGCGAGTACTTCATTTGTAGAAGCTTAGTTGGATAGAACAAAATTTGCTGAGCCTAATTTCAAATTGCGAGCAAGAAACGGGCCATAAACAATACAAAGAGAGGCAATATAATTTTCATTAGGATATATGTACATTTTTAAATTTACAAGTCTTAGGCCCGATTTCACAGTGGTTGGTTAACCAACTGAAATAAATCAGCCGATTTGACAGCGCTCACAATTAATGAAATATGACATTTTAAATTGAGTTTAAAAATTGTTGCCTTTTCTTTTTCAATCTGTTTAAGAAGTTTGGCAATTCTTAAAGGTTGAAAAATTCGTCGCTCCTTTATTTTTCACAAAATTCAAACGAAAATTCGTTTTTTTATCTGTTTTGTTCTGATTTTAATAGCGTCAGAATACTGCCAATAATATGCAAGTGCTGCCACACAAAATTTCTAAATCAGCTGTTCAGATAACCAGCCACTGTGAAAGCCAAAACTATTTAATCAATGGTTATCTATCGGCTCATGATTAATGATTAACAGTTGGTTAATCCACACTGTGAAATCGGGCCTCTTTCAGTTTAGAGGCAAAACAATAGCAAGATTCAACTTAGAGCTCGATTCAATACTCACTCGAGTGGGTATACAAGGTGCGTCCCAAAGTAAACAGGACTTTTGCAATAGGGACGTTTCTGGTGGCGCCATCTATGTGTGAGGACATGCGTTGGAAAGGTACATCTTTCATTCACATACTGTCTAAATTTCATGACATTTGGTCTAGTAGACGCCGAAATATCCCGCTCAATGTGACAGTATGTTTTTAACTTTGGTACGAGAATGTCGATCGAACAAAGAGCTAATATTAAGTTCTGTTTTAAACTTGGTAAAACTTTTACCGAAACGTTTAAATTGTTAAAGCAAGTTTATGGTGATGATTGTTTATCCCGTGGCCGTGTTAATGAGTGGTTGAATCGATTCAAGAATGGTCGTGAAGACTTGAATGACGACGAACACGTCGGCCAGTCGAAATTTGTGATTACTGACGATGCCATCAAAACTGTGCGTGATTTTATCAAAATGCAGCCAAAATCATCATTGGAATTGATGGAAATGGAATTGAACATCTCCAAAACATCAATTGATCGCATTTTAACCGAACATTTGGGTCTCCGTAAAGTGTGTTCTCGCTTCATTCCGCACACTTTAACCGACGACCAAAAAGCGCAGAGAATTGAGCACGCAAAAGACATCGTTCGGGAAGCCAGACGTGATCCAAATTTCTTGTTCAACATCGTAACCGGTGACGAAACGTGGTGCTTTCAATATGATCCCGAAACAAAGCGTCAAAGTGCCGAATGGAAGCACCCAGATGAGCCAAATCCGAAAAAAACCCGCCGTGAGAAGTCAAAAATCAAAACTCATCTCATTTGTTTCTACGATTCAAAGGGAATAATTCATCGAGAGTTTGTTCCACCGGGAAAAACAATTAACGCTTTGTTTTATGTTGAAGTTTTGAAGCGTTTGGTGCATCGCATTCGTCGTATTCGGCCAGAATATCGCGAGGAAGGAAGTTGGCGTTTATTGCATGATAATGCACCGGCTCACAGAGCCCTAGTTACGACCGATTATTTGTCCAAAAATCGCATTTTTACCATCAATCATTCACCGTATTCGCCTGATATGGCTCCCTGTGACTTCTACTTATTCGGTCAGTTGCATTTGCCGATGAAAGGAAACCGTTATAAGGACGTTGAGGACATCCAAAAGGCTTGTACCAACATTCTGAAGGCGATGCCGGCCCTTGACCTAAAACACTCATTCCAAATGCTTTTGGACCGTGCAAAACGTTGTATCGAAGCAGAAGGAGAGTATTTTGAATAAATAAAAAGAATTATACAAAAATAATCATCCGTTTTCTTTATTTTATAAAAGTCCTGTTTACTTTGGGTTGCACCTTGTAGAACATGGTAAAATTGAAAATTACGTATGAAGCAGTTTTGACAACAAATTGTTTCTGATATTAACTATTCGAAATAATTCGAGATTTGAGTCGAATGTTGAAATCGTAGTTTGTTTGAATCAAAACTAGTTTAGATTTTAAGGAATAAATGCTGAAAAGTTCAACCAGGTGAGCCGAACAATACCTCAATACAATTTCAAATATTTACTTTTGTTAAGTGTGCGTCAAACGATACTGAATGACAAATGTAGTTCATTCTGCTTTAATGTTTTGAATAAATACAAGTTTATACGTGTAACTAAAAAATACTTAAAAAACAAAGACATAAAACAATTCTTCAGATCCGTATTTTTAAAATATATTTTTTTAGTTATTGTTGCAAAAGTAATTTCGTTTTTTTTGTGAAAATAAAATACAATCTTATTCTTATATATAAAAAAAACTTGACTTCTTGTGTGTAGCCAGTGTTTGCGAAAACGGTTCATTCTTTCGGCAAAATTTTTTTCGTATGTGATAGAAGATGTTAATGCGGTGGTTTATAGCGATATTAGATGTTTGTACGACAGGTGGGCGTGGCACCTCCCATACAACCTAAATTTTTAATATGGTATATCTTCGGAATTATAAATCGGACAGCATTACAATTTAGTAGAGCGCCGTCCCATAGATGTGTCATTGTACTGGTAAAATTTGGTGGGCGTTGGACAAGGGGCGTGGCACTTTTTTATGACCCAAATATTCCGCTGAACCATAAGTCGCACAGCAATGCAACTAAGTACGAACCTACCATTTATTCATATCTTTCGACAAAGGGAATGGTGCGGGTATTGAACAAGGGGGCGTGGCACCGCCATACAAGCCAAATTTTTAATGGAGAATATCTTTGAAATTGTTAGTCGTACAACACTGAAATTTAGTATAGTGTCTCCCCATAGATGAGTCAATCTACTGGTAAGATTTTATGGGCGTTGGACAAGGGGCGTGGCACATTTTTTGTGACCCAATTTTTTCGCTGAACTATAAAGCTAAGGTCCCACGATTGCCGCAAATGCGCCGATCATAGCCCGATCTGGTCGGACATTGAATACGCAGAAATTGTCAATTGAGCAAAACGTTTTTCATTTGGATCACACGATTGCCCCAATTGCTTACAAATTTTGTCGGCTCAACCTAGCGAACAGAAATATCGCACCGAACGATTTCAAAGGTAGGTCACACGATTGCCCGAATCGAAAAAAAAAATTGAAAAAAAATTGAAAAAATTTAAATAAATTCTCAAAAAATTTCAAAGCACCGACAAAATTGTCGGCCCCTATGGTTGGTGCTCGAGTTGCCGACAAAATTCGGCTCAATTTTTAATTTGTTTGTCTGGCTTCAACTGTTCACACGATTGACGCTACAGTACCGATTTCGTTCGGCGCAACAGGAGACAGATCGAATATTTTTGACATTTGCGCCGAAACTGAATCGAGTTCACACGATTGGCATTTGAGTTTTTTAAAAATGCGTAAAATTTCTACGCATTGCGGCAATCGTGGGACCTTACCTTAAGTCGCACAGCAATGAAACTTAGTACGAACCTAAGATTTATTCATATCTTTTGACAAAGGGAATGGTGCGGGTATTGAACAAGGGGGCGTGGCACCGCCCATACAAGCCAAATCTTTAATATAGAATATCTTCGAAATTGTAAGGCGCACAGCATTGCAATTTGGTATAGCGTCGACCCATGGATGAGTCATTTTACTGGTCAGATTTAATGGGCAGTGGACAAGGGGAGGGCACATTTTTTGTGACCCAATTATTCCGCTGAACTATAACTCGCACAGCAATGAAACTAAGTACGAACCTACCATTTATTCATATCTTTCGACAGACGGAATGAGGCGGGTATTGGACAGGGGGGCGTGGCACCACCCATACAAGCCAAATCTTTAATATAGAATATCTTCGAAATTGTAAGATGCACAGCATTGAAATTTAGTATAGTGTCGTCCCATAGATGATTCATTCTACTGGTAAGATTTGAAGGGCGGTGGACAAGGGCGTGGCACATTTTTTGTGACCCAATTATTCCGCTGAACTATAAATCGCACAGCAATGAAACTTAGTACGAACCTACCCTTTTCTCCTTCGACAGAGGGCATTGTGCGGGTATTGAATAAGGGGGCGTAGCCCTGCCAATATAATTTAAATATGTAGCTCCCTCCTTTTCCTTTAGTTGGGTTTCTTCGTTAATTTGCATCGCCATTGATTCGCCATCTCGTGTATTTCATTATAAAAAAACAACAAATGTCGTGCGGGACGAAGTTCGCCGGGTGAGCTAGTTCTTATACTTGTATATAAAAAAAACTTGACTTCTTGTGTGTAGCCAGTGTTTGCGAAAACGGTTCATTCTTTCGGCAAAATTTTTTTCGTATGTGATAGAAGATGTTAATGCGGTGGTTTATAGCGATATTAGATGTTTGTATGACAGGTGGGCGTGGCACCTCCCATACAACCTAAATTTTTAATATGGTATATCTTCGGAATTATAAATCGGACAGCATTGAAATTAGGTACAGAGTCGTGGCGTAAACATGTCGTTCCACCGGCAAAATTCAATGGGCGTTGGACAAGGGGCGTGGCACTTTTTAAATTCCGGTGTAACTTTGGAACTAGAGTGTTCACATCAATGACACTCGGTACAAACTAACGATTTGGTCGTGTTCTTCGACAGGAGGAATGGGGTGGGTTCTTGACACGGGGGCGTGGTACCGCTTCCATTTTTTTATACATAGATTGTTTATCCTGACTAACTGATTGATTGATTGCTTGATTTATCATCGCCCAGCCCAAACCGCTGAAGCTACAAACATGAATTTTGGACTGTAGGTACATCTTAAAGAATTAACCTTCGCCAAGACGGGATTTATTGAAATTCGGGGTCTAAAAAGTCAAAACATGGGTTAAAGTGTTGTATGGAGAAACGTGATTTAATAAACATATTGAATTTGCACTTCCTGAAAATATTCTAGATCAAAACTTATTCGACACGTATTTTATAATTATTCGAAAATCAAAATTTAACTGGCCCAACAATGGGTTAAGGTTTATTTACGGAAAGACTCCGAAACAAAAAACACGAACCGATGGGCCTATTGACTTAACAATTGTAAAAATAATGGAAATAAATAAAATTAGACACGTGTTTCTCATTATTTTCAAAATCGAAATCTAACTGGATCAATGACGGGTTAAAAGTATGTATGGAGAAAGAAATTTTGCTGAGCCCTTTTGACTTCAAACTTTGTGAAAGTACTTCAAATGTAAAATAACTCGATACGTAATTTTTCCGATTATTAAAATTTGACGGGGTCAGCGACGGGTTAAAAGTTTGTATGCAAAACTGTGAAATGGAAAATATGAATTAATGGGCCCATTGACATCAAACTTGGGGAAAGTACTCTTTGTGAGAAATAATTTGACACGTGTTTTTCACAATTTTGAAAATCAAAATTTAACGGGGTCAACAATGGATTAACAATTTGTATGGAGAAACAAGATTTATTGGGCGTTCTGACTTCAAACTTTTCAAAACCAGTTCCATCGGGAAATAATAAAAACGTGCTTTTAATTTTTTGAAAATCGAAATCTACCATGGTAAACCAAGGGTTAAGAATTTGTTTGGAGTAAATGTGAAAACATATGATTTAAAGGGCCTTCTGACTTCAACATTTTTAAAACACTCGAAATCAAAGATAGACACATGTTTTTTTTTTTTTTTAAATCAAAATGTGATGGGCTCAACAATGGGTTAAGAATTCGTATCGGGCGAAACGGGAGAGCTTGCGTGCAAAGCCGCAGGGCCCAGCTAGTTTTCTTATAAATTATATATTTTCTATTCTGGTCCAAGACCTTTTGCCATCTTTCAGGCAGTAACATGAATCCACGCTAATAAAATTATGAATAGAATATGATGGGCCCTCGTAGCCGCTTTGGCGGTGGAATGATTTCGGTTATGACTTCATCTTGCTTGATCGGATCTGCTGCCAGCGTTGGGCACGACTGCAAAGCGGTATGCGCACGTTCCACGCGTAAGAAAAATCCATGGAATGTAAACACCGATTCCCAGCATTGGCGGCAAAGCACACAAACTTTGGAGGGCAATAAGACTGCGCCAATCTAAAAAGGCAATGGTACTTGCATCCGTGTTGGCCCAAGGTTTACGAATGGCTGATAAATATTAGCTTACCTACCAATTCATTAAAATATTTCTCGACAGTCTGTTGCACCTGAAGCGATTTTGCTTCGGTTGAGCTGACGTCTATTTGATTGGCAGGATCACAAACGCGCTCCAAACACAGCAAACAACTGCTGAATTCAGCCATAATCACGGATGTTTCTGTGGCTTCTAAAAGCAAGCGAAATGCACAACTGCAGTGCAATTTATGAGCCAGTCGAGTTTTGACAGCCAGCGATAAGAGCGCCTTGTTCACAATCACTATCAAACTGTAGAATGTGTTATTTTTTATTACGACGACTCGACATTACAAAGAAAAATTATTAATATTTTTTTGTTTATACATATATCTACATACATATTTCAAAACACTGTTTTGATGGTTCGGTGTATAAATATACAAATGCATTTAATATATTAGAAATCTGTTTTTGGCGCTACTTATTGCTTCGATGTAGTATCTTCACCCTCATTCCCTCTGACTCAACCGCCTTTTTAAGACCACTTTGCTTTACCAGTTGACTTTCTGCCCATTCCTTTGGATGCTGCTTTTTACGGTGAGAGTACATGTTCGCATTCGAATTGAAAGTTCTCGGACAGAAAGTACAGGTGTAAAGAACTTCGCCCGTGTGCGTGGTCATATGTTCCTGCAAATGTAAAAGCGACATAAATAATTAACTCCGTAAAACGTTTAGTGGTCGCGAGTTATAATTTTACTTTAAGAACTGTGGAGCACTTGAAGGCTTTATCGCATAGTGGACAGGGATGGGAGCGCTTCATGCTGTGCATATACTTCATATGGTGTTGGTGTGACCGAATGGATGGAGACACCTTGGCGCAAACAGGACAAGTCTGCGGCGTTTGGTATTCTGCCGTGTGCATTGTCTTCATGTGGCGGGCCAACCCGTACTTGTTTGTTAGCGAGGCACCACAAATTTCGCATTGTATGGGCGCTGCTTCCACACCCGCATGTCCGTCCATGTGGCGTCGCAGAGCATCGCGTCCCCGTACCAATTTGCCGCAAACATCGCATATTTTCGCGTACATGTTAAGGTGAACCAGCTTCAGGTGCTGGGTCATTGCATAGTTTGTGGGGAACCTGAAACGATATGCGAACGTTACAAAACGCTACACGAAAATGGGAGACAATTGGCTGTTTTTACGGACAAATTAACAAATGATAAATATGTGCAGCAGATTGAACCATTTTATCAGGCAACGGAATTCTAAAATGTTATCTTCCCTGTCAAGCAACATTCGGGGAAAAACCTATTTCGCTATATTGGTAAACCAGCTTTTTGTACTTAAAAAAACTACACTGAAAGCGGGGCGTAAAAGAGCCAACTGACAAACCCGAAATGTAAATATTAACTTTCATGCCTACGTTTTATCACATCGAGGGCAAGCGTGCGTTTTTTGATCTGCCGGCGCATGAGTCATGATATGCCGCATCAGTATTATTTTCCGAAAGAAACTCTTTGAACAAAAATCGCACTTGTAAATGCGATCGCGATTCAGATCGTGATTTTTCAGGTGCAGTTCCAAGCAGCGTCGATCAGACAGTGCCCTTCCACATCGCGGACACTTGAAATACAGCGGGTCTTGATGAACATGAAGATGATCTACCAGCAAGCTCTGCTTGAGTAGCTTTTTGCCACAGCACCGAACGTAGCCGCGAGTCTGGTGCTCCTTTCGAAAATGGCTTTTCAGTGCAGAGAAATTCGCCAGCGGAACGCCACATAGGCAACAGGTAAGTTGTAAGTGTTTGGCTATATATTCATCGGCGTTGAGCATTTTCATAGTTTGCACCGAGTAATTTTTCTTCGCTTGGCTTTGTAATTTTCTCTTTTTCGGCTCAAGTTCTGGTTCGCTATCAGCCAGTTGATCTTTTGGCGAATAAGCAACAGAATCCGGTTCCGATTCATTACCATCTGCTGAATAGTCCACATCTATGATTTTCTCTTGCAGAGGTTCATACTTGACTGTGTCCAGTCGCAAGTTTTCCAGTTCTGTGGCAGCGAGATGCAAGTTTTCAGCCTGCAGTTTGAGCTGAAGAGAAGGTAAGTCCAGTTTCTCTATTACCACCTTGCACTTTTGCAAGGACGGAATTTGAGGAATAGAGTTTACAGCAATCTTGCGGCGCGGTCGACTCCGGCGTCGCTTAGGAGGTGGCGCAGTGTTCTCGGTTGCGAGTCCCTCGCCGTCTACAATCTCCGCCTTCACTTCCAAAAAGGCGACAGCTGCAAAGTGTGCACGCTGCACACGCAAACAAAATTCGTGGAAGCCGAATACCGTCTCCCAGCAAAGCCGACAAAGGATGCGCGCTGTAGGTGATGATGTTGTTGCATTCATCTGTAAGATCAGTAATTGCATTTAGTGTTTGCTCAAGAGACTGAGGCCAAGCTTACCTCGGTCTTGAAGTATTTTTCGAGAATTTGCTGCGCCTTCAGCTCATGGCCTTCCGTTGAATCAATATCTACTTGACTGGAGGAAGCGGCAATGGGCTCCAAGCACAGCACACAACTTGATTCTTCGGACATTGGGAACACTATATGAATGAAGCTTTCGTCTGACGACAAGGAAATCTTTCGAAAATGCGCTGATTACTGGTGGCCCGTCGTCGAAAACAGCAAACCCGTATCACAGCGTATTTATTATAAGTTGAGTGAGATGGCCGAGAATTTGTTTAGTTTTACGGCACAGCTGTTCATGTGACAGTTTGACAGTCGACGACATATGTCGACTTAAGCGTCAACCACAATGGTCGAAGAGCGCCGACACAAACGAATACGTAAACGCACGCTACGTCGCGTTCTATTATTGGTCGATTTGTGTACGTACAAAGCGTGCCGGAATGACGGCTTGCAGCAAAAGCGAAGACACCTTGCATTTCAAATAACCCATTGCTGGTCATAGTAACTGTCAAACTGTAGATGCCAGCAATACTAAACTTAAAGCTGTAAATTAACTGTAGTGATTACTACAACCATTTTCCCCCAACAGATTTTTACAGCTGATGTTTTTTATTAAAAAATCTAACGCCAATCACCAATAAACTACTTAAAATACCCTGCATTTTAAGTAAATGAACTGCACAAAGAAGCAATTGAAAGCAATTAGCGCTGACGCTATTGGGGCAACGCATTTTTTAATTCCTTGAAGCCTTTTCAATCAATTGCAATCAAGTCGAATCAGTTGCGCTTATTTTTAGTTATTTCTAGCTGTCGTTGAATTGCTCGCAAATGAGCTCAAGCTGTTAATTGTAAAAGCTGCATACATATTCTTCTTCATTACAAATCGTCGAGACGTTTTATATCTTTGTTTGCCTTTGTGCTGTTTGTTTTCTGCTAGCAATTTGTAAACGCATTTATTTCCTGGCGGAACCCAATCGTGCAATTGTGTTTCAAGAATCTCAATAATTTGCCTTGATTTACGCAATATAGTAGTCAAATATATGTTCTTTACATATAATATAAAATTATTACGGCCTTTCACAGCCAAAGTAACTATATGTCTACTAGGGCGGATTAATTCTTTTTTTGATGAAGCGTATAGCAAAAACGTAATCTATAGGTGATTCTGAGAAATTTTGCTCAAGAGACCATAGCTCTAAGTCGGATTTGGGGCCCCCAAAAAAAAAAAAAAAAAATTGATCGTAATAAAAGTTGTTGGAAATTATCTGAACTTTCATAATCTGCAAAAAAAAAAATTATCGAAAAAAATCGAAGAAAATTCGGAATTTATTAGTTAAAAGTTCATTTTAGGCTATTTTTCGACAAAAAATTCCTAATATGTCTACTAAAAATAAAAAAAAATATTGGTATCAATACAGATTCTGAAAGGTGATAAAAATACCTTTCAAACAAGCCCAGATTGAGAAATCTACTATAACTCTATCCGATTTTATGACGAATTTAATTAAATTATTCTATGTATATATTGAAAAATATCTATTTTGAAATTTTGGGGGCTCCAAATCCGACTTAGAGCTATGGTCTCTCGAGCAAAATTTCTCAGAATCACCTATAGATTATGTTTTTGCTATAGCCTTCATCAAAAAAAATCGTTCAATTTGACAATTTGACCCGCCCTAATGTCTACCTATATCCTTCAAATATGTACAATTTTAAGACTATAACTAAGACATTTTTATAAATTATTAATACACATATTCTACAAATATAATTTTGCTTAAACATTAATACAATACCTGAGGTTGAAGGTTCCATATTAAAAAAATTAAGTTTTGCAAGAATGATATTAAAAAAAGCACTTCAAATCACTGGCAAATGCGTAACGCGCTCTAAACACAACGGAGCAATGAACAAATATGCATTTTGCAAAGCGTGCTGTGACAATACCGTTCAATGTAGATCATTTCTTTTTTCACCCAGTGATGCACAATTTTATCTACTTTCCCCCATACCAAATATTATAAAGATATTTGAATTTCATTTTTTGAATTAATCGCCATTTTGGGCATCAAATACCCCACTGTGCGTCGCACAGAAAAATATTTTGCATAGCTAAGAGAAAGGACACGAATTGCATTTATGTTTGCTGCCCATAGATTTCGATTTCACCTCATGTCAAAAGTGCTTTTCCAGAGTTCGTTGCACATCCAACGCTTGCCCTTCTGCTGAGTCGACGTCTATTTGACCAGTGCATTCGCCAATGGTCTCCAAACACAAAATACAAGTACTTTTATCAAACATTTCAGATTTAATGGGCGGTGGACAAGGGGCATGGCATATTTTTTGTGACCCAATTATTCCGCTGAACTATAAATCGCACAGCAATGAAACTAAGTACGAACCTACCATTTATTCATATCTTTCGACAGAGGGAATGATGAGGGTATTGAATAAGGGGGCGTGGCACTGCCCATACAAGCCAAATTTTTAATAGAGAATATCTTCGAAATTGTAAGGTACACAACATTGAAATTTAGTACAGTGGCGTCCCATTGATGTGTCATTCTATTATTAAGATTTGATGGGCGTTGGACAAGGGGCGTGGCACATTTTTTGTGACTCAATTATTCCCCTGAACTATAAGTCGCACAGCCATGAAACTTAGTATGAACATATCATGTAACTTATATCTTTCGACAAAGGGAATGGTGCGGGTATTGAACAAGGGGGCGTGGCACCGCCCATACAAGCCAAACTTTTAATAGAGAATATTTTGAAATTTTTAGTCTGGACAAGGGGCGTGCCACATTTGTTGTGACCCAAATATTTCGCTGAACTATAAGTCGCTCAGCAATGACACTTAGTACGAACATACCATTTTCTCTTTCGACAGAGGGCATTGCGCGGGTATTGAATAAGGGGCGTGGCTCTGCCAATATAATTTAAATCTGGTTCAAGCGCAATCCATTTCTTTACGTGAAAGTGAATAAGCAACATTTGCTTATTTGTGGGCCTCGATTGCGTTAATTAGTAGTTCCCTCCTCTTCCTTTAGTTGGTTTTCTTCGGCAATTCATTATAAGAAAACAACAAATGTCATGCGGGACGAAGTGCGCCGGGTCAGCTAGTGTTTTTATATACAGAATATCTCGTAGCTGCTTATTAAAAACATCGAATGTAGCAAAGCACATTTTTTTAATCGTTGCAGAGTCTTAACTGTAAAAGTGATTTGCATGAAATTTATAAGCAGTATAGATGTTTGAATGCTTTTTTACCAGAAGTCACTTATATAAATTTAGCTCTTACGGATATTCAAGGATATTCAAGGATAAACATTTAGTTGATGTCCTTTATGTCCTTTTTAATACAATTTTTCAAAAAAGGATATTGTTTCTTCGACGTCATATCATTAGCTTTCATTTGAGGTAAAAATGACTCCTTTCTGACATTTTAGTCAAGAGATATGATGTTTTAAAAGTTTCAGTAAGGGGCACTAAGCCGCCACCTTTAAAATGCATTAAAAAAAAACTCGAACATCCTGGGAAAAATCCTCTAACACTCTTTCATCTACTGAGGTCATCTATCGAATGAGACATGTTTGACCTTGTCCCTCGAAATTTTTTTTGAATTCGTTGCACTGTGTTATCGTTGCTGAACAACTTTCCTGTTGATTAACTCTGGCATTTTCTGTTTAAGTAAATCATTCGTTTTTCAATCAATCCTCGCCGGTTTGCATCTATTAATGTCTTCATCAGTTTCAACTGGTCTTCCAGAACGTGGTGCATTTTAGCATCGAAGTTACCGGATCGAAAAATTATATTTCCATTAATGAGAAGTAATGTGGCATTTCTGAAACGTTGCAAAGGCTGGAAGACAGAGTTCTGAAGGAAAATTTTACGGATGCATAACTTGAAGCTGTCGAGTAAAAAATTAATTTAGGAGCAGTTAAAGAGTTGACAATAATTTTCTTTTGAAATTTTGAAGGAAACTTGCAAAATCATTCATTGCTCAAACATTTTTCAGTTACATTTTATGTATCGTTCAAAGTGTCGAAAAGCTTCAAAGGTTGTGCACGTTGCTAACAAACTTAAAGCTTTCTGTGTCTATTGTGAATTTGTCCTGCAGTGCTAGGAAGTTGTTCGCTAATTATGACTCAAACTAAGTGCTGCACAATGGAAATAAACAAAGAAAACCAACAAAAAAAGTAACATAGATTTTGGTTGAAAATTCGACATTTTTGATTTTCAATTGGATTTGAATTGTATATAAATTGTATATGAATTAAATTTGAATTAAAGTTGAATTTGAATTGAATTAAATTTGATTTATATATTAATTGAATTTAAATTGGACTTGCAATACATTTTATTTGAATTTGAATTGAATTAAATTTGGGTTGTATATTAATTGAATTTAAATTGGACTTGGAATAAATTTGATTTGAATTGAATTTGAATTGAATTTGAATTGAATTTGAATTGAATTTGAATTGAATTTGAATTGAATTTGAATTGAATTTGAATTGAATTTGAATTGAATTTGAATTGAATTTGAATTGAATTTGAATTGAATTTGAATTGAATTTGAATTGAATTTGAATTGAATTTGAATTGAATTTGAATTGAATTTGAATTGAATTTGAATTGAATTTGAATTGAATTTGAATTGAATTTGAATTGAATTTGAATTGAATTTGAATTGAATTTGAATTGAATTTGAATTGAATTTGAATTGAATTTGAATTGAATTTGAATTGAATTTGAATTGAATTTGAATTGAATTTGAATTGAATTTGAATTGAATTTGAATTTAATTTGAATTGAATTTGAATTGTATTTTAATTGAATATGAATTGAATTTGAATTTAATTTGAATTTAATTTGAATTGAATTTGAATTGAATTTGAATTGAATTTGAATTGAATTTGAATTGAATTTGAATTGAATTTGAATTGAATTTGAATTGAATTTGAATTGAATTTGAATTGAATTTGAATTGAATTTGAATTGAATTTGAATTGAATTTGAATTGAATTTGAATTGAATTTGAATTGAATTTGAATTGAATTTGAATTGAATTTGAATTGAATTTGAATTGAATTTGAATTGAATTTGAATTGAATTTGAATTGAATTTGAATTGAATTTGAATTGAATTTGAATTGAATTTGAATTGAATTTGAATTGAATTTGAATTGAATTTGAATTGAATTTGAATTGAATTTGAATTGAATTTGAATTGAATTTGAATTGAATTTGAATTGAATTTGAATTGAATTTGAATTGAATTTGAATTGAATTTGAATTGAATTTGAATTGAATTTGAATTGAATTTGAATTGAATTTGAATTGAATTTGAATTGAATTTGAATTGAATTTGAATTGAATTTGAATTGAATTTGAATTGAATTTGAATTGAATTTGAATTGAATTTGAATTGAATTTGAATTGAATTTGAATTGAATTTGAATTGAATTTGAATTGAATTTGAATTGAATTTGAATTGAATTTGAATTGAATTTGAATTGAATTTGAATTGAATTTGAATTGAATTTGAATTGAATTTGAATTGAATTTGAATTGAATTTGAATTGAATTTGAATTGAATTTGAATTGAATTTGAATTGAATTTGAATTGAATTTGAATTGAATTTGAATTGAATTTGAATTGAATTTGAATTGAATTTGAATTGAATTTGAATTGAATTTGAATTGAATTTGAATTGAATTTGAATTGAATTTGAATTGAATTTGAATTGAATTTGAATTGAATTTGAATTGAATTTGAATTGAATTTGAATTGAATTTGAATTGAATTTGAATTGAATTTGAATTGAATTTGAATTGAATTTGAATTGAATTTGAATTGAATTTGAATTGAATTTGAATTGAATTTGAATTGAATTTGAATTGAATTTGAATTGAATTTGAATTGAATTTGAATTGAATTTGAATTGAATTTGAATTGAATTTGAATTGAATTTAAATTGAATTTGAATTGAATTGAATTTGAATGGAATTTGAATTGAATTTGAATTGAATTTGAATTGAATTTGAATTGAATTTGAATTGAATTTGAATTGAATTTGAATTGAATTTGAATTGAATTTGAATTGAATTTGAATTGAATTTGAATTGTATTTGAATTGAATTTGAATTGAATTTAAATTGAATTTGAATTGAATTGAATTTGAATGGAATTTGAATTGAATTTGAATTAAATTTGAATTGAATTTGAATTGAATATGAATTGAATTTCAATTGAATTTCAATGAATTTGAATTGAATTTAAATTGAATTTGAATTGAATTGAATTTGAATGGAATTTGAATTGAATTTGAATTAAATTTGAATTGAATTTGAATTGAATATGAATTGAATTTCAATTGAATTTCAATGAATTTGAATTGAATTTAAATTGAATTTGAATTGAATTGAATTTGAATGGAATTTGAATTGAATTTGAATTAAATTTGAATTGAATTTGAATTGAATATGAATTGAATTTCAATTGAATTTCAATGAATTTGAATTGAATTTGAATTGAATTTGAATTGAATTTGAATTGAATTTTAATTGAATTTTAATTGGATTTGAATTGAATTTGAATTGAATTAGAATTGAGTTTGAATTTGAATCCTACATACCGATATTAATTTTAATATTAATATTACTTTAAATTAAACTTGAATTAAATTTGATTTGAATTGAATTTGAATTTAATTTAAACTCAAATTGAATTTAAACAACGAATTGGCTTGAATCGACCAGAATTCAAACTGTCCTTCAGTCATTTTTTACAAAAACGAATGTCTTCTGCACAAATTCTTTGAACTACACCAAAGTTTAATTGCTTCATTGTGATGGCGGCTATTTAGTTTTTTCCTTGCAAATAATTGGCCATTATTTTCTGCTGCACCTGTGGCTGCACCCATTCAATTTCAATACACAACAACAGAAAAAACGAAAATCCTTTTGCATATTAAAAGAAAAAATATGTAGAATCAGATTTTCCCACGCGATTGCTTTATTAGCTCACTTGGCACGATGTGCATATGTGTATGTGCATATGTGTGTGGGTGTGTTCGAATTAAGTATCGTCCATGTCATTATTGTCTTCTGACCCATATTTAGCATAAATTAATTTTAATTCGCCATAAACCAAGCAGTCCGCGTCGTTGGTTTGTTATAGTGAGACCATTAAAATTAGAGAACCGCCGCGGGATTTTGTTTGTTGCTTTTTTATTGTGCAAAACTGAACTAATGACACTATGGAATTATGCAAGTTTATTTATATAATTATAATTTATTTTATTATTTTGTTATTACAAGTTTAATTACTCAATTAAACAAAAAGTAAAAAAACATATAGTGAAACAAAAACTGTAAACTGAATGAGTGACTGAATTCGCAATGAACTTGACCTGAAATTGAATTGAAAGCAAATGAAAAGCATGATTTGATTTGAGATAGTACCGCTGTCAACATTTCTGGTCGTCGCAAACCCCATATCCCGTCACCGACGCTGCGCTGGATGCCAAAGTGCCGCCTTAACGCGGCGATTTCCCCAACACGTCATCGCGCCCAAAACTATGCATTGAAACAAATTAAATCTCGAAATTCGTGCCATGCGAACCAAGGCAAAGTGGCGTCAAATTGAATTCGGCCGCCAGTGCGCCCGTAAGTATGCCGGCGTTTACGTGTCCGTGCGGCCCTGTTAGCAGTTGGCCCACTACCAGACGCAGACGCGGGGAATTGTAGCGAGTCACTAACGGAAATTAAAATGGCAACCATTGCGGCAATTGCACGCCAGCAACAACAAAAACCCACCCAAAAGCTGTGCGCCCAAATTAAAAGGCGTTGAAATGTGGTCATCTTTTAGGCGTTCACCCATAAATGGTGTGACTACACGTGTTAAGGCAAAAACAAAACAAACAACAGAAAACCCAACAACAAAAAAGTGCAAACGACAGCAGCAAAAGCAAACAGCAAAGAAAGCCGAACATTGGCAAATCACAAAAGTCGGCGACGCGTTGTTGTGCAAATCAATTTTGGGGCAATTAAAATTAACCCCATTTGCTGTTGTTTGTATTTTGCGCAAAATCACCCAAAACTAAAATGCTAAAGAAATGAAAATGCGTAGAACAACAACAACAGGCAACAAGCGGAGCAGAGAGCGCTGCGAAAACCACGTTTTTGTGTGTTTTTGATTTCACATTCGCCGCACGCGCTTGACAAATCCTCACACACACACACACACATACAGACGCACAATCGGCGTGTTACGCAGACCTGTGGTTTCCCCACAATTTATCCCGCTGCGTTTCGGGATTTATGACGTGAAATCCTTGACCTGGATTCAGCGCTGGCCGCACGCCGCCAACGCTGTGTTTACGCGCCTACAAGTCGGCAAGGTTTCACGTGGACTTTTATTGTTTTGTTTGTGCGAGTTGTGATTTTTGTCGCCTGAGAAATGCAACCAAAAAAATTGCCGGTGACATTTGACGTTTGTCATTAGTTAATTTTTAAACGTTGTTAATTAAATGCTTTGGATAAAATGTTGAACGTTGAACGGGTCAAGTGTTGAGTGCCACTAGACATTACGGGGCGCTTAATAACAACAAACATAATTGTTGTTGGCATTAACCACATTTTTGACGAGTTGTTGGTAATTGTTGTTGTTGGTGCGTGCAGAGTTCTGATGGCGGCGCGTTCACGAAGCGGGACTCGATTCGCTGTAAATTTCCCTATTTGTCAGCCAAGCAACGCGGTTGAGGTGTTTGCGTGGACAGCCAAACATGTTTTAGGTTATGGCGAAAAATGTCAGGTAGCTGTTGTTAAGTGTGTGTGTGTGACGTAACGGGTTTTGGTTTTTTGTTGTTGTTGTTGTGATAGAGCATAAAAAAACGATTTTCCAGTCGAGTGCACACGTCTTACACTTTTGGGCTGAGAAATATACGAAACAAGAAGGAAATGAACTGATTTAAATGTTGGATAAAGTGAAATGGAAGAAGGAAAGGATTATGAAATACTTACCTATACATAAATATTTACATTGAGCATATTCAGAATAGATTAAGTTCACAGAAATTAGTGGAAACTGAAAGAGTATAGCACAGCACCTTAATGAGTCCTTCATATTTATGAACAACTATCCATATCCATGTGTCTTAACATGCTTGAGGACTCACATTGCCCTGCATGCACTGAAAACCGAGTGAGCTATTCAAATGTTTTATTAATCTCTGATTTTATAACAACTACTTGCTATGGCTGTAAAACAGCTTCAATGTTCAAGAAAATTTAAAGACAAGTAACTGTAGTATAAGCTTAAAATTCGTAATTTCAATTAGCTTTATGAAGCCATTTGGCAGCGAAGTCAAGAGGGATGTGATATATGACTTATGTGACAAAAGGATATCATCGAGGAGAATGAAAAAGCAGTCGATTAGAAGAGACAAGTCATTACCGACGCTCAGGCGATAGCTTTTTCGATCAGCAGGCTAAGGACCGACAAAAAAACGCCCACTTTCTGAATCATTCCAATCGAAACAAGGAGCAAACTGTCTACCTGCAACACATCAAGGAAGACATGGCCATTGTACTACCTGAACAGGACGAAGCAACTGCTGCAAGACTTACTACGGTTCACCAACAACAATTAACAATTATTGTCGCAACAATCATTGTCGCAGTTGTGGGGAGAGACACCAGGAGGAGACGCTGACCCACCTTCCGTAAACAACTTCCCGGAAGATCTTAGAACAATTTCAACTATGGAGCTCAGAAATGTTTTACACTTACTGGATCTCACAAAGTGAGATCACACGAAATAAGAATATGGCACCAAAATGGCACTTATACCGTAGCAATGAACCACTCATCCAAGAAACCAACCATGAACTTTCTCAAACCAAACGAAGAAGCATTAAAAGCTGAACTGAAAATACAAAAAAATACTGAAACACAAATAGTCCTAAAAGCGATCAATTCAGTTCAAAAATTAACTTTAAAAAAAGCTTTAGCGGAAAAACTCAATTAAATTATCTATCTTCCTTTGATGTTATTCTCCACTGATTTATTGAAATCAATTAAAGCTCTAATTGAGAAGCATCCATAGCATAGTCAGTTCTCATGAAGATGAGATAGAATGGAGTAAAATAACAAAAAATCCTCTAAGGGTACACATGGTTAATAGGAGGAAAGTTCGGGATTAAGAACCTTCGGATAACTAAACACTAACAGAGCTACGAAAAGGGTCTCACTTGGCAGTCTGCTTTGGCCAACCCAGTGAAAGTATAACAGAAATTAATTTTGGCTGCATGAAGTTGAAGTTTTCCCACTTCAAGAGAACAGGTTGAAGTTAATCAAACCATAAACAGTTTATAAACTTTAGTTATTAAAATGATCCTCTGGAAGATCACATCCCTTTAGAAGTCTTTTTGATTCGGAACTAAGTGCAAACCATGATCTTAAGACCCAATATGCCTTCAGCAATGGCCCAAAGGTTTCTTTTTTATATCCAAAAAAAATTGCAGCTCTCAACCGAGGCCTTCAAATACATATTTTCCGTTTGTGTACTTGAAGATGAATGTCAGGACATGAGTCTTCTGACTCAGTTACGTTTTCTTTCCAACCAGAGTCGTCTGAAGTTACTGCTTAATGATCGGGGCCTTACATATTGAATAAGTTAAGGAATAACTTCAAGTAACAGCCTGCAATAACTTTACTTGTCATAAAAGTCAATTAGTGATCTTTCCCAACTGTCTTTAGGCAAGCTGCAAACCTGACCACTTCAATCAGTTGTGATGAGCAGCTCGCAGCAGATTTTCATGTCCCATAGTCACACTACCGCAACAACAACACCAATAGCAGTGCAAGTTTGGGCTAACAGAAATATATCGCAGCGCATGTATCATTAAAAATAAGCTCATCAAAGACACCAACCACTGAGTTTTCTAACAACAACAACTCCCAACATAGCAGCAATGAATGCAACGAGGAGGCTCTACACAACCCAGCAATACACTTTCACATACGGTGGCGTCTCTTCTAGGAGACGACTGATGCAGCCCTGAACCTGGGACTGCTAGCAATAGGCTAATGACCCAACCTGAAATTCAGAAAATCATTCGATAAACGTAACCAACACAAGGAATTAGCCTTGTTGAGGTTTTATACTCCCAAGCTTTGTGAACAAGGAGAAAAAAGTTATATTGATCTTAATCATTTGATCCTTTTTTGCATGACCTAAAAGATCTTTCAGATCATATGAATACAAAATGTATGTTCAAGTATTAACTGAAAATTTTCAAAACAGATTTTCTGCTACGAAACCCAGGTTTTGAAAGTGTTTCATATAAAATTCAGCTATACACTGTTTTATTGTCAATGCATTTCCACTGTCCCACAGTGTTATTCTATGTGATATATTAAAGTTTTTGTTGTTATAAATAAATGGTTTTTTTATTTCTTTATGGTGTGAATTTATTTGAAAAGTTTTCTACAGTTCAAAATTCTTCACAACTGAAATTTATCTCCTGTTGAATTTATAGTTTTCAAAGAAACCGAACTGAGGAAAACAAATTTCCACGCTTCGGAAAATTGCCAGCATTTTCGCATAAAATGTGCTGAAATTTACTAGTTGGCCAAATTTAAAATATTAGTGATGTTCAAAATAATAGCTTCAAGTACTTATTTGGATTATAACCGAATAACCACCACCGACCATCCGACTCAAACGAATCAAATGATAAATGTAGTGTAAATGGGCTCAAATACCTAAAGCGGGCCTAAGTTCACTACTATTCACGTCTCGCAGAATGAACCACCCTTAAACTACTCAAAAATATCTCAGAACTATCTTCAGTAACTTTGTTTTAATAAAAATTAACATTCAAAATAAGATTTAAATAGAACCTAGCACCTCTAAACGAAGAACGAATCACCTTTAAACTACCAAAAAATACCTCAAAACTATCTTCAGTAACTTTTTTAATAAAAATTAGCATTCAAAATTTGATTAGAATAGAAACATCACGTCTACACGAAGAAAAAATCACATCTAAACTACCCAAAAAAAACTATTTTCAAGCTTCTCTCTCGAAACTATCTTCAGTACCTTTTTTAATACAAATTGGAATTCAAAATCAGATGAAAATGGATTAGAATTACAGAATCATTCATTCATAATTAAAACACATTAATGGATATCGATCATTCGTATGGACTTTCCTCAAAATGAATTCATTTAGGAGATTTTTTAAATTTCGAATTTAAAAAATTTGGAATTTAAAATAATTAAAATTTGATTTTAAAAAAATGAAAATTTCTGTGTCCTTTTTTTTTGAAAGATTTACGGTTTTGAAATAATGGCTAACAAATAAAATTAACAGAGGAAGGAAGCGGCGCCATCGAATCGACATGTGAAACGTTAAAACCGTTTTCCTAAAACTTTGTTTTCCAAAACGGTGACTATCACATCTCAAGATATATTAAACCAATTGACTGAAATTTGGTTTACATTTAACTCCACCTTATTTACAAGTCTCTACTAGAATCGCCTTGAAAAAAGTGTTTCTAAATTTTCAAATGAATTTTGCATTAAAACTGTTGGGACTTACCAAAAACCGACAAAGAAGAGTAATCAACTTTTATATAAATTCAGGTTTTATTTAGACAAAAAATGTGTGTGCGATGTAGTCGATACACGAGAGGTAAGTCGGTATCAACAAGGCAAAAAAAGCATGTAGAAAGAAAGTTACATAGGGATGCCAGATCATTAAAAATTTACATTTTATACCATATCGACATGTATATTGTACATATATATCCAACAAAAACTATGCTTATGGTAATTTTTCTAAATTTAATTCATGCATAAAAACACGAAACAAATAAGGTAATATAAAAAACTTGACTTCTGTTCTCTAAAAAACTTGTAGTAAATAGAAAATATATTGGTTTTTGGATCACATCTCTCTGGACAACGGTTTTTTTTAGCTATCGAAAACGAAAATAGTTTTGAATCGTTCATGTTGACAATTTGGAAAATTTCAAGTGTCGGTTTTCTTGGCAAATATTTATATGTAGATTCTACACGTTGGGATTTTTCCACTTTCCTTAGACGTCGCTTACTGGCATCGTGCAAAAGATATTAACGAAGTCCTTTTTTTGAAAACTTATGGTACCGAAATTAACATAGGTTAGTGGTAACGATTTTGCTACAGAACAGTAGGAGAAAATCTTTTAAAGTGCAAATTTATTAGTCAAGAGAAGCCATAGTAATTGCTTCGCTTGATCTCTGAGTTACTGGCATTGTACCTGAGTTACTGTTTCATGCATAGACTCAAACGGAAGGTTTCGTTATCTAATTACATCTAATCTCCGGGTATCCTACTTTGCTCTGGTGCATAGTGATTGATCCTCATCCAGAGAACTCTGGATATGATGGACTTCTGGTGTAGTGCGAATGGGCTATGAGCTAATCCCGCTAAAACTGGTATGGTTCTCTTTACCAGAAGCTGGAAGCTTGATAGATTCCTCTTGCCTACACTCAAGGGGGTCACTACCCAACTATCCAAAGAGGTCAAATATCTGGAAGTAATTCCATCTAGATGACAAACTTTTTTGGAAATGGCACGGGAACTAAAAACATCAAAAGCACTGTCAGCTTTCTGGCAGTGCAAAGGTGTCTTTGGAAGACGTGGGGTCTTTCTTCTAGCAAAGTCCTCCGGATCTATATGGCTATGATTAGACCCATCATTTCCTACGCATCGATGGTCCGGATGAGCAGACTCTCTCTAGCTGGGGTCAGGAGAACCTTACCCAGACTACAGCGCACTGTGGCCATATGTTGTTCAGAAGCTGTCCCGATTAATTCCCTGAAGGAGAGGCCTTCAAGGCCATCCTACTTTGAAGGCATTTTTTGGTGATGCTGATACCGTCCACTTAATTCTTCTTCTTCTTTTTTAATTCAATATAAATACTACATCCATACCATTTAGAACTTCATGCAACTCTTCGAACCTCAGTCGATACGCTGTCTTATAGTGAAAGTCGCCCACTATTAACCGATCAAGTCGAACCGAACCGAGTTACCCAAAAACTCGAAAAACCCACTACACCAACAACGACCACTCATATGTCGCATGTTGTTGCTATTTTGTTGTTTATTTGTTTGTTTGTTGGTTTTGTTGTTGTTGTAGCGGCCAGCTAGCCACACTAATAGCCGACACTGGCGGCGGTAGCCAGTCAACGTCGTTTTCATGTCCAAGGCGAATTTATGTCAACCGGAAGTAGGTTTACTGACCCACGTTTTCGTACTTCGATGGCTGCTTCTTTTCGCCAATACGGCACACAAACACCCATACACACACACACACGCACAAATAGACTTACACACACCCACAAACCACCACTACAGCAACAATAACAATTCAGCGCTTATAAAGCAAAAACAATCGTCCGGCAAGGAACAACTGGTAGCAAGCACCGCGCAAAAAACAAAAGAATTTCAGGTAAAAGACGACAAAAACCAAACAACAACAACAGCAACAATCAACGCAATCAAAGGCAAAATGAAAGCTGGGAAATTCATGTTGGACAGTGTAGGGAAAAATGATTTTCAGTTTCTTAACGGACGGCAAATGCAGCGGATCGATGCAAAAGTTGGAAAAAATTCGTTCACGCAAAACGTAGAGAAAATGTGAATATTAGTAATAAGTTACAAGTGGAAAATTGTCCAAAATAAAAAATATTTAAAGGTGCACATTTTTAAGTTTGACGACTGATGAAAAAAGCAAAAAGTGTAATTTTAAATTGCAAAAAAAAATTTTTTAAATGTGATGTAGAAATAAAAAATATTTCTAAAAATGTAAAATAAAAAAAATATAGAAAAGTTTGAAAAGTTTTTCAAAGCTCGTATTGTGAAAGTTTTGTAATAAATTACAACAAAAATTTCCAACAAGTAAATTTTTTAAATATTAATGAAAAATATTTGTATTCAAATATATTTCTAGGCTAAAAATTTTGTTCGAATTTTGTGCTAAACTAGAAAAATTACTTTGAAATTGCGGAGAACTTAAATCTTTAAATTAGTGTCCCACACAATAAACTGTAAACTGCACATAAATTTGAAACGTTCGCAAAACACTCGCTGAATTTTCCATAATTGCTGGGAAATACTCATTAAAACGGTCACTTAACCCGACGACTTCATCAGTATGGAGATTTTCATTTTCATGCAACACAACCAAACAAAAAAACCCTGAAAAACTTCTAACAAAAAAGCATTTAATGCACAGCGCCGAGCGTACCGCCTCCGCCTTCGCTGCGTTCGCACGAAAGTGATATGCAAATGCAACACTGGCCGCCTCGGCCGCCTCTAACATCGAACAGCGCCGCCACGCTGCCAGCAAAATGCATTCAACTCTGTTGGACCTCGCTGCGCTGTGTCCTCGTGCCGGTCGCAGTGTTAGTGGCTGTGTCAGTGTCCGTGTCTGGGCGACGTCACTGACTGCCCGCCCTGAACCTCACGGCTGGAGTTCGCGGACTCGGACTTTGCCTCGTTGCGAACTTCTTGTCGCCGTCGCGACACTTGCCAAGGATTTTCCTCACAATTTTCAGCTGTGCTGTTCTATGACCACCACCACTTATACAACAACAAGTTTTCTTGTTGTTATTGCTTTTAGTATTGTTTTTTGTTTTCGGTTTTGGTTGTTTTAACGTAATTTTTCATTGTTGACCATTTGAAATGTGTTGTTGGTGTGAGTGTTGTTGATTTAATTTGCTACTAACTACTTTTGTTGTTGTATTATCGTGGTTGTCGATTTTTGTATTTGTTGTTATTGTTGCTGTGTTGTAGTGTTAGTGAGGCTTGTTGCAATTGTTGTTGTACTGTAGTGGTAGTGATTGCTTTTGTATTGTTACGGTTGTTGTTGTTGTCGCTTTTGACATATTTTAGTAGTACTTGTTATTGTTGTTGGATTGTTGTGGTATTGGTTGTTGTTATTTGTTGTTGTAGCTATAGCCAATGTAATTGTTGTTATTGTTGTATATTTGTCGTTTTTTTTTATTTTTAGTAGTAATTGTTTTTTGTTGTTGTATTCGTTGTTATTTGTTGTTGTAGATATGTCCAATGTTAATGTTGTTATTATTGTTGTATATTGGTAGTATTTTGTTTTGTTGTATTTTTCGTAGAAATTGTGTTTTGTTGTTGTATTGTTGTGTTAAAGGTTGGTGTTGTTGTTATTGTTGTTGTTGTAAATGTAGTAAATGTTGTTGTTGTTTTGTTATACTACATATATTGATAGTACTTGTTTTTGTATTGACAATATTTTTATTGTTATTGTTGTTGTAATATTGCCGTACTTCTCATTATTGTTGTAGTGATAGTCGGTAACGAGTTTTGCAGCTGTTAATGCTTCATTTATAGTTAAACTTGTCAATGTTGTAGTTTTTGTATCTATTGTTGTTGTTGTTTTTGTTGTTCCCTCAACTAAATATTTTTAGTTGTTGTATGTAGATATATTGTATTGTTGTTTTTGTTGTTTGCTGTTGCAATTGTGATAAGTTTCTCATTGTTGTTGTATTGTAGCCACAAACGTTAGTTGATCAATGTTTATGTTTTTCATCCAGTTGTTGTTGCATTAATTTTTCTACACAGCACTAAAGCACAGTCCAAATCTGATTAGGTATATATGATCTATGAATCTGACTTTTAAATATATACTTAAATATGAATATTTGTATGATACTTAAAAATACCTAAAAGTTTCGACGTATACTTATTTGCCCATTCCTGTGTCTTTTATTTATCCAAAAAGGTTCTTGAATATTGATATCATGGAAAAAAGTGGGATTTTCACAAAAATTAACTACCACCAAATTGTTTACCCCCTAAAATCGGGTTTTTACAGTTCAAAGAAACATTTTTCTTGCTTAGTTTTCAGGTGTTCATATTATTTTACAGACTTTTATAAAAATCAATCGTATTGTTCAAATAAAAACTGCCGCCTTCGGACTTTTTTCGTTTCGTTTTCTTTTAAACAGAACTACTTCTCTATCTTCTACTCATTCTTTTTAATAACCAGCCTGAAAGTATGCCACAATTGTATAAGACAGCCGGCAACTATAATTCGACAACAATAATTCTTAACATACTTGAAGGCGCATTTGACTTTTGCAACGCCAATTGAACACTTGAAAACTTTACACAAATTTACACAGCAACTACAACACGAAATGTGAAAGCGAAGTTTTCCAAAATGAAGTGGAAAACAAAGAAAGAGCAGAGGTAAAAGGAACTGCTGAAAATCGCTAGAAAAACATCTGACACAATATTTGCTCCGCAAACAAACAAAACAACAACAGGTTATTTCGCTGCAACAACACCAACAAATAATAAGCACAACAACTGCTTGAAAGCGAGGCAAACAGAGCGAAACGTGGCGAAAATTACGCGCACGTGTATGAGTGGCCAATACGTGCGCAGATGTTTGTGTGTTTGTGTCGCTCATGTGTTGGATTGAGCAAATGTTCAACAACACTTCGCAAGTATTGTTTCTTATGCAAAGAGACCAGCAACCAACGTCCATGGTGTAAGGACGACCGAGCGCTGCCAGGATATCACACTGCCTCAAGGTGGCGAAGTGTACTTGCGGCTCTGCGTCTTCAGCTGGCATTGTGCGAGTGGCAAACCTACTTGAGGTTAGCTTTGGCCCGCGTGCGCATTTGACAGTCAGTCAGTCAGTTGGCGGTAGTTGATGTTGCAACGTGTTGTTGTTGCTGGTGTATGCGTTCGTGTGTGTATAATTTTTTACTGTATATGTTCTTAGGCGCTAGAAGTTAACATTTGGTGTTGTTGTTTTTATTGTTTTCGGGTTTTGCGTGTGCAAATCGCTTAAAAATACTTAAAGCAAGCAAATTGTGAGCAAACCACTTAAGTCAAAGTTAAAGTTTCCAAATGGATTTTTGAGTGGAAAATTGCTCAAGTGGTGAAATGTGAAAGTTTTGAGAGCCCATGAAAAATAAAAGTTGCATAGCTATAAACAACCTAACCTAGCTATAAACAAACAAATGCTTAAACTTTAATAAATATTTAAATCGGTTAGTTAGTGTGTGATAAAAGAGATACCAACAACCAAATAACAACAACATGAAAACTAAAGCGTGTTTATAATGTTTTAAATAAAACAAATTAACCCTCTAGCAGGCCAATTTTGTATTGATGTAAAAAAATTACAGTTGGTTAATTTCGTCATGAGAAAGAAGAAAATGATATAATTTTTTGTCTCAGGCGAATAGTTTCGTCGCTAGGTGTGTTTAAAGGTAGCCCGCCTCCAGGCGGGGCTGCCGAAAATACAGCGTATTCAGGTGCATAGAAGCAAGTGCAGAGAAGGTAGGAAAATCTAAAGAAGTGATGGTAAATGTTTCGCAATGCCATTTATTGATTGTGAAAAGTACAAAAACAATCTTTGGTGTTGCTGAAACACAAATATAAGTTGCATTTAATACAATCAACCTGTGTTGATGAAGTGCAACCTGGAGATTTACAAATTGTTTTTGCCTGTTCTATCCAAAAACTTTGGCCAATGACTAATTTGGTCGAAACGGATCCCTGATGGTGGTAAATTCGTCTTAGGAGGGTCTGGATTTGGGGATATAGTTGTCTTGGAAGGTCTTGCAGCCACCTTTTTTGCGCCATTTGCTTCATATCCGTATAAGACATCTGCTACTATAGTTCGAAAATCCGCCAGTTCTTCAGTTTGGCCGTGGATTCTTCGATGAAGAAGATAGGAATTCACGAGGGTCATATCTACGAAATGATAAAATAGGCAAAGGAAGTAGCTGCGTGTCTTGAATCAAATATGGTAACGACCTAATAGGTCGTCCATGAGATCGATCCCACCCATTTCGTATTCCTTGTTCACTCCTCACTGGAGTATAGGGCCTCAATAAGATTCTTCCATCGTACACGATTCTGGGCTGTTGTTTTTGCACCGTCCCATGTGGTATTGACAGGGGCTAGTTCGCGTAGGGTCGACCTTCTCCAGGTGTTTTTTGGTCGACCGCGACTTCTACTCCCTTGCGGGTTCCAGTCCAGTGCCATTCTCGTGATGCTGTCGGGTGGTTTTCTTAGCGTATGACCTATCCATTTCCATTTTCTGCGCTTTATTTTCCTCAGAATGGGATCCTCATTGGTAATCTTCTACAGGGCGTCGTTACTAATTGTGGTGTGCCAGAATATTCTGCAGATGATTCGTAGGCATTTGTTGACGAAAGTTTATAGCCTCTGGGTGATGGTATTCGAGACTAGCCATGTTGAACGCTGCCCTGGCTATACTCAGTCTGCAATTGGCATCCTCTTCCGCTTCACCGTCCGCCTTGATTGTGGAGCCGAGGTAGCAGAAGCTGTCTACGAACTCCACGGCACAACCGTCAATCATTATATGGTTTGTGCTGCTATGATTGACTCTCATGGCCTTAGTCTTGGCGATGTTGACCTCCAGACCGACGTTGCGTGCCAGCGCGACCAGGCATTCGGCTTTGCTTGCATGTCGGAGAGTTTGTGCGAGAGGAGGCAGATGTCATCAGCGAAGTCCAAATCCTCGAGATGCCTGGTGAAGATCCATACGATGCCACGTTGGTGCAGGGTGAGTTTGCTCATGACGTGGTCCAGTACGATGGCGTAGAGGAGAGGCGACAGGGGGCAGCCTTGCCTGACTCCTGCGTTGGTAGTGAACGAATCGCTGATGTTGCCGTTGTGTAGTAGTGCCAGTTCAGACTTCTCGTACAACGCTCTGATGAGACGAATTAGTTTCTGGGGGACCCCCTTTCTACTCAATACTAACCAAATTGCGCTTCTTTTTTTTATCCCACCCATATTATAATTGTATTTTGTAAAAGTTTAAACATATATAGTATATAGAAAAATTATATAAAACTCGTTAAAGTTTACATTACATATACATACATTTTATATTCATACATTACATCTTCTTTCCAACTAACCAGACCCATTTCCAACAAGCAATAAGTACTCAAAAACGAACATATATTATGGTAAATATTGAAATACTCATTTTTTTTTAATTATTTTTATATGGAAATCTATCTAAAAGTAAAATACGTATATTTTTCTATACCGGCCATGCCTCCTTTAGAGTATTATAATCTCTAAGACAAAGTGAATACATCCTAAGCATCTCAGTGCAAGCTATAAACAAAGTTGACGTAAACCGGCAAGACCGCCTGCAGGCGCTGTGCAAAAATGACTAAAACGGCAGCCCCGCCTGCAGGCGGTCTTGCTTTAGGGGGTGGCTGTAGGTCTCCCAATGATAATCATCACAAACAAAATCAATTATATACAAATGCAAATATTGGTTTGCTTACTGAAATTTTCTGTAGCTTCAAACTCCAAGATTTACTAGCCTTTCTATTAAATGAAAAACTCATACTCGCGAAAATAATTATTTTCGTCCGAATTCGACATATTCTCACTTCAAATGGGTTTAAAACCAAAAGTAGCTCACTTATGGTCACAAAATTTATACCGTTAGTTAAAGGGAACTTTTTCAAATCATTATCAGCCATATTTAAATAAATAAAATTCGTCGCCTACTCAGCAAACGCATTTTGGTGTACCCCGCCTGGAGGCGGGCTTGCCCGCTAGAGGGTTAAGTCAAGTAAAATAAAATAAAATAAAATAAAATAAAATAAAATAAAATAAAATAAAATAAAATAAAATAAAATAAAATAAAATAAAATAAAATAAAATAAAATAAAATAAAATAAAATAAAATAAAATAAAATAAAATAAAATAAAATAAAATAAATTAAAATAAAATTAAATAAAATTAAATAAAATAAAAGACACGAAAATAAAATAAAATAAAATAAAATAAAATAAAATAAAATAAAATAAAATAAAATAAAATGAAATCAAAGCAAATAAAATAAAACCAAATAAAATAAAATAAAATAAAATAAAATAAAATAAAACCAATTAAAATAAAATAAAATAAAATAAAATAAAATAAAATAAAATAAAATAAAATAAAATCAAATCAAATCAAATCAAATCAAATGAAATCCAATAAAATAAAATAAATTAAAATAAAATAAAATAAAATAAAATAAAATAAAATAAAATAAAATAAAATAAAATGAAATGAAATCAAATAAAATAAAACCAAATAAAATAAAATAAAACAAAACAAAACAAAACAAAACAAAATACAATAAAATAAAATAAAATAAAATAAAATAAAATAAAATAAAATAAAATAAAATAAAATAAAATAAAATAAAATAAAATAAAATCAAATCAAATCAAATCAAATCAAATCAAATCAAATCAAATCAAATCAAATCAAATCAAATCAAATCAAATCAAATCAAATCAAATCAAATCAAATCAAATCAAATCAAATCAAATCAAATCAAATCAAATCAAATCAAATCAAATCAAATCAAATCAAATCAAATCAAATCAAATCAAATCAAATCAAATCAAATCAAATCAAATCAAATCAAATCAAATCAAATCAAATCAAATCAAATCAAATCAAATCAAATCAAATCAAATCAAATCAAATCAAATCAAATCAAATCAAATCAAATCAAATCAAATCAAATCAAATCAAATCAAATCAAATCAAATCAAATCAAATCAAATCAAATCAAATCAAATCAAATCAAATCAAATCAAATCAAATCAAATCAAATCAAATCAAATCAAATCAAATCAAATCAAATCAAATCAAATCAAATCAAATCAAATCAAATCAAATCAAATCAAATCAAATCAAATCAAATCAAATCAAATCAAATCAAATCAAATCAAATCAAATCAAATCAAATCAAATCAAATCAAATCAAATCAAATCAAATCAAATCAAATCAAATCAAATCAAATCAAATCAAATCAAATCAAATCAAATCAAATCAAATCAAATCAAATCAAATCAAATCAAATCAAATCAAATCAAATCAAATCAAATCAAATCAAATCAAATCAAATCAAATCAAATCAAATCAAATCAAATCAAATCAAATCAAATCAAATAATAAAATAAAATAAAATAAAATAAAATAAAAAAAATAATATAAAACAAATCAAAATAAAATAAAATTCAAAAGCTTTCTGGTGAGGTATAATTCGTGTTATCTTTCACACTCACCTCGTACTCCCGAACCCCTAACAACCCTATCGTCAACTGCAACTTAAATTAGAATTTTTAAATTTGCTACACCTTTCTATGTCTCTCACGACACCTATTTTTAGTTAACAACAACAACGAAAAACGACAAAATAATTCCTCGAAAAGTGACCTCGTCCTTTCAACATTTTTAACATTTACAAAGCTGACTCGCGTCAACAATTATTTACTCAACCGCAGAATTTATTGGCGCCCGCAGTTGCTTTATGTGTCTTTCGATTGCGGCTTTTGTGCTCGAACACTGCAAAAATAGCGCAACAGTTTAGTGATTTTTTGCACGCGTCGCCTTGCTTGACGCCGACTGCGCCATTTTCTTTGCAACAGCGATTTATTTCAAGCGACCGCAGTAGCTTTTTCCGTTTAGGGTTGTATTCAAATTTGTTGTTGTTGCTGCTGCAGTTTGCTTGCTTTTAAGAGTGAAATTTATTCGACAGGAAAACCATAAAATCATGACGAAAAATTTTCATTTTGTCGTTTATTGAAAATCTCGGCAGTGATTTAGGTTGAAATTTTACTAGTTAAATATTTCCTGAGCAGTAAAGATTTTTTTGAAGTTTGGGAATTACATATTGTAATATTTTTAAGATGGAATATTTTTATGTAACTTGTAATAACAAAGTGCGTGCAATTTTTGTCGAACCAGAACAGAGAACGTTCAGGGCCCAATTGTGATTTAATTGTAATGTTGCATCTACGTGATATCTGAATTATAAAGAAGGCAAAACTTATGTTGTTTAGATTATTAGCAGTTTGAACATTAAAAAAAAACTATAGAAAAGGCGAAATAATAAAAAAAAAATTAAATACGCAAAAATTAAATAGCCAGATTATTTTACAATTGATTTGCATTTTAACACTTCACACTTACCTGCGTTAAACATGAACCAAAAGTAGGGTTGGCCACAGGTTGATTACAAATTAATCGTAATCTGTAATCATTTTTTTATGATTAAATAATTACTTTGAGTGATTACACTGTGCGTGAAATTTGCCCTCAAAAATTTAGACATGGGGGGGGACTTACTGGGTGAGTTTTCTATAGGTATACTGAGTTGATAAGATTGGTTTGGTAAGATTGGCTCTAGTTTATGAGAAATCCGACTTTGAAGTTTGGTAATTATCGTCAAGTTTGTCGCTTAAGTAGGTCCTAAATCGTTTCGAATATCGCTTTACTGTCTTCGGCAAGTTTTAGATATTTTAACGACCAACAAATTTGCTGAAGACACCAATCCGAAAAAAATACATTCAAACTGTGTAATTGCGATGTGTGAATTTTTTTGCGCAGCGCTACATGGCGTATGAGTGTCATACGCCACGTTGAGTGTTATAATTAAATGACACTCATACGCCACGTTGCGCTGCGCAAAAAAATTCACATATCGCAATTACACAGTTTGAATGTCTTTTTTTTGGATTGGTGTCTTAAGCAAATGTGTTGGTCGTTAAAATATCTACAAACTTGCCGGAGACAGTAAAGCGATATTCGGAACGATTTAGGACCTATTAGCATTTAAACGTTCGAAAACTTAAGCGACGAACTCGACTAAAATGAGCAAACTTCAAAGTCGGATTTCTCTTAAACTAGACCCAATCCAGCCAAACGGCAGGTGGATCTCAACTCAGTATACCTATAGAAAGTCGCTCTGTAGGTCCCCCCATGTCTGAATTTTTGAGGGTAAATTTCACGCAAGTGTAATTAATCAGTAATCACCCGATTAGAATAAAAAAAATCATGCAATAATTTTTGAATGATTAATGATTACTTTGTGTAATCATCAATTTTATTACAAATAATCTGTAATCAATTACTACAATTATTACAATTATTGCGGCTGCTTTGTTTTTAGAAATAATTGCCTACAAGAGTAAAAGTAATCATTAATCTAATTACACTGATTATACTCATGATTAATGAAATTAATTATGTAACCATCACGCGATGATTACTTTGATTATTGTAATATTTTTTTTGTTACGTGGTGAATTTCATTGATTAATGATTAATCTGACTGTCTATAGTCCTTTGTAATATAACCTAATTTTACTTTCAAATTTTTTGTTTTGGTTAGGAATGGCCAAAGTCTGTAATCACTGATTACTGATTAAGATTACAGAGTAATCAGTTTTAGTTAATTTAGTTGGTTTTTATGAGTTCATAGGTTGATTCTAAACGAAACAACATGTATTTAATATTATTAATGAAATAATTTGTTACTTCGGCCGTAATAGCAAAAAAATAAAAATACGAAATGACTAACTTAGAAAAGGGATTTTTTTGTAATGCGGTTTTCAACATAGAATTTGAACCCCTCACGAAGGTGGCCGTTGACCTTATCCAAAGTGTTGTCACTCTGTCGGATAGTTTCTGCTTTGGTTGATAGCATTTACTCTAGAAGACAAATTAATTCAAGTCCAGACTCTGACGAAATATATTCATACGATCACTCTAGAGAATCTGTGAATCACAGAATCTTCACAGATAGTCAAATTGCAATCAAAGACCTCACGAAGCCATCCTGCATATCCATAGAGAAGTTGTTCTGACGCTTTCTGCTCAATGAGCTTAACCCTCAAATGTATGAATTATTTTCAAGTTTGCTAAATAAAAATAGGTTTTCTTTTTAACACAGAAAACCACAGAAAAGAATTAAATATTAATAAATTACTAAATAAAAGCTAACAGATTTCGAATGTGCTTGTCGTTTCAAAATATTATATCAGGGCTCGTTGGACCGCGAGTCGAAGGCAGCAACCCCAGGTTCAATACTGCCTGTAATACCACCTAAAAAAAATAACGGGAAAACTCGTTTTCTCTTTCGGTGGCTGTCCTCTCAGCTGGAAATGGCAAACCTCTGAGAGTAAAAATTGCTTATGAAAAAGCTCCAAAGCTGCCGTTCGGAACCGGCATAAAACTGTAGATCCCTTCAAATTCAGTACAAATTCACACGCACAACACGGGTGGTTGCGGGAAGCTAGGCCTTATTCTCGCGTAAGCGGGCTGTCGTGCCAGTCAATTAATTAAATTAATTTGAAGAAACTTGTACACAAATATGTTAGTGTGCCTAAAGGCATCAATATGCATTTGAGGGTTAAATAACGTCACAAATTAGTTAACATTTCGTCGCCTGGGAAAATGATTGTCGTATGTGCTATGACATTCAATGGAACATACGACATTCGTTTTCTGCAGCGACGATTTGATTACCAGCCCGCAGTTAAATCAAAAGCAACCATGCAATATTTAACCATGCAATATTGATTATATATTCATTGCGACGATAATGCTTTGCATAACAGCAGCATTGCACACTTCTAGGGGCATGATAATTTTACGGGAATTATTGCAGAGACTATTCGAGGCAATGTTGGAATGTTCGAGAACGAATTACGCTCCGGGCAAACAAGCATGAATAGCAGTTGTAAATAGAGCGTCGAGTCGGTTCGGTTTTGATAACCAACGATGTAACACGTATAAGAAATGTTAAGTTAATGTAAAGTGACTAGAGAATCAGTGAAAAGGAAAATTGTAAAAATGGTGACAAAATTGCGTAAAAAATTTAATTTTTTTTTCGCAAAATTCAGCGATACGAACTATGCCAACATTGGGCAGCATAACTTATATTTCGTAACAAGATAAATATGGAACCGGTACAATATTGAACCATAACTACACAACTGGTTTCTTCTTCCCTTGTTAAATACAACCAGAGCACCAGATCTATGGTTCTTGACAAAATAATCGAAAAATGGCTTGAGGAAGTTGATAAGTTCTACACCATACTTAACTCTTAATGCATCGAACACTTATATCGCTTAGTTCACAACAAGTTATCTCAGCCGGTTAAAGGGATGTGCCTTCTCCGGGCTTCCATAGAGAATTTTCGAAGCAAATCTCACCAAGGCCAGTCTTGATGGACTTGACGAGTCAGTGCCTTTTTAACTATTCAGACCAGATATCTTCGGAAATACAGTTTGCAGGTGCGTTAGCGATAAACAACAGAAATGTAACTTCGTTACTCCCTAATTTTCTCTAGACATAGATCCTTTTGGTTCCCCTATTCTCAATTAGCCCTTTTTAAGTAAGACTATGGTCATTTAGACCTGAATAACCTCAAATTCTTTTAAATTTAATTATATCTAAGGTTCATGTACAAATCGATTTCGTTTCAGTAAAACTGAATAAATATGGACCTGTTTGAAACATAAGCTCCAAACAAATATCTTTGTATATCTGCTACCCAACTCTTTATACCCAACACGACTTTGTGTCATATTAAAGTAATCTTCTTGCTTAATAAATTTTCATTTCTTTCTGCTCAATCATTAAGCAATCTATGAAGTGTATACAGCCAGAGCCAAGTAAACGTTCACAAATAAAAAAAAATAAAAATTCCATAGTTATTCGAAAATAAGTATTGCCGAAATTGCTAAAAACTCAGCCCAAATGTATACTACAAATGCTGGCGCTATTTTCGAGTTCCGTTAAAATCAAATTTGCAACTGCACTGAAACCTTAGCATACATTTAGGCTGCCTTGAGTTGAAGTATTTTTCTTATATATCATAAATAGTTTCCATTGCTCGGTTGTTACTCGTCTACAAGCCAAATGAAACGGCCACCTTTGACAGTGCTTGTGGTCGCTCAGGCCAACGCCGCTAAATAAAACCCGTCTAAATGGCTCATATGTGTCCTCAACAATGGGCCATAATTTACTTAATCTCCTATTAAGGTCATCAAAGAATCGCAACCGAACAAAACCAAGTCAAATAGCACACAGCGCGAGGGCGCAAAAAATACATAAAAATAAAAGCATAAATGCTTTGACCCCAATTTCTTATCTTTGCATCTACAAGAAACGCGCGCTGCCAGCTCACCAACGCGTACGCAAAGATTAGAATGATTCTTTGTGGCGAGCTGATTTGCATGTGTCCGTGACTCTAAAAAAAAACACACACACAATCAAAGAAACATTGCAAGAAAAACAGAACTTGAAGTAAACAAAAGCCACGAACAAGGTTGTCGAGGAGTCGATAAGCGGAAAGAAAAGCAGCAAAGCAAAATCGAAACTCGATGGCTGGCTAAATTTAGCCGCTGCAACAAGAGCGCAACTTTTGCCGAAAATCGAAAATTTGAACAGCCGGCTTTTTAGGCGCAAAGCCGCATTGAAAGCAACACCCGAAAGTAGGCTAAACGTTTGCTGAAACGTCAAAGCCAGTTCAAGCAAGTGGCAAACGAACGAAAGCCGCATACAAAATAGAAAAGCACCACGAAACAAAAATCAATGCCTGCGGCTATTATTTAATACGATTATATGTAGGTGTGTATGTAGGTATGCAACAATAACAACAATTAATGCCAATAAAAATCACAATGGACTGCAAAATAATAGCAGCAACAATAAATGAATGAACGCCGCAACAGTAGTCAGCCAGCCCGGAAGCGGCAGCGCGCTCTTCCGCATTTCTTTGCGTCTACACGCGGGACGCAGCTGTGTAGGTGTGTGACTGTGTGTGTGTGTGTGTGTGTAAGTTTGTTTCAAATGCGCGCCGCTGGATATGTTTTTCATGTGCAAACGCGTTGTGGCTTTTGCTTGTGTTCCACTTTGTGCCGGTTGCTGCAACTGCGGTCGTGCAGCAACAACACAAACCGGAACTAAAGTAATTTCGACGTCGACGTCGCCGTTCGGCGTCTTCACTCACTTCAATATTGCTTTAATTTTTGTCAACTCAATTCGAGTAGTTTTAAAAATATGTAATTTTTTTGCCTTAAGTTGTTTTGTATGTCAAATTTCAATAGGCAAACTTTAAAAATTTTTTAGTTAGAAATTATTGTCAAACTTTTTCATATTTATATATATATTTTTTTTAACTCTTAAATCAATTTATTTATATTTTTTAGCAAAAACTTCACACTACTGAAGCAGTTAATTGATTTTATATTTTAGGATTTTATTTTTTATTTCTTTTTATTCATATTAAACTTATTTACATTTCTTTTAAGTTAATTTTGTATTTTTAAATTTTACTTTCAGTTTTGTTGTATGAGTTATTCCATTCATTATAAGAAACATACAAATTTTATTTTTAAAAATAATCCATTACTTTTATATTTAGTATATCCCTTTTAGAATCAAAAACTTTCTAATGCTAATTGTATCCTTTTGAAAAACAAAACAAAAGGTTCTCAAATCAGAAAGATCTTTTGTAAAGTTAACTATTTTCTATATTTAATTGAATTTCTTACGTTTTCTATATTTTTTGTGTCCATTTAAATTTGTAAGTATTTTTACTTTTTGTTTTTTAGTTTTGATTTTTCATATGTAATTGTTTGCATTTTGAATTTTTAGTATTTATTTCAATTATTTTTTTATTTTACTAATTTATTTATTCTATTTTAATTTTTTAATTATTATTTAGCTAGTTACTTAATTTTATTTAAAATTTTAGTTTTTAATTATTAATTAAAAATTCTTATTATATTATTCTTAATATTAAATTTAAATATTTTTTTTATATATATTTTTTTTTATATATTTTTTTTTTAATTTCATATTGTGTCTATTTAAATTTTTTAGTAAATTTTATAGTATTTTTTATTTTTTATTTTTTTATTTTAATTTTTCATATGTTATTGTTTGCATTTTTAATTTAAAGTTTTTATTTCATTTATTTTTATTTAACTTTTTTTTTTAGTTATTGTTTAACTAATTAATTTATTTTTCAAATTTCAGTTTATAATTATTAACTATCATGGTGTGTTAATACATTTTTTAATTTTTATGTTTTCTATGCTATTTTTGTATTATATTATTATTTTATCAATTTTATTTATTGGTTTTTAGTTTTAAATTTTTATGTGTAATTGTTTGCATTTTTAAATAATAAGTTTTATTTCATTTATTTGTTTATTTAGGTTTTATTTTAATTACTTTCTTATTCAACTAGTTCATTTTTTATTTCTAATTTCTAATTTTAGTTTTATTTATTATTTAACTAATGTATTTATTTTTCCACATTTAAGTTTTTTATTATTATCATTTTATGTTTAGTTTTAATTAAAATTTGGTATTTTATTATTCCTAATATTAAGTTTTAATATTTTTTTATAATAGGGGTACCGGTTAATTTTAATTTTTTATGTTTTCTTCATTGGTTTTTAGTTCTGTTTACATTTTTTGAACTTGTTTTTGTTTTTTTCAATTTTTCATATGTAATTGTTGGCATTTTTTAATGGTAGTTTTAAATGCATTTAATTTTTATTTAACTAATTAATGTGTTATTTTAAATTTAAGTTTTTAATCATTTTTTAGCTTATTAATTAATTTTTTTTTAAAACTTAGTTTTTAATAATTATCATAGTTTTTGCATTTAAATTTCTTTATTATTATTATTTTTTTAATTTCATTAATTTTGTCTGTCCATTTTTGTGTTTATTTCTATTTTTGTAATTTTTATTTTTAGTTTGATAATTTTGATTTAATTTTTTTATTAAGCTTTAATTTATTTGTTATTTCATTATTATTTTTTTTAATATGTTTTTATTTTTTATTAATAAATTTAATAAACTGCTTTCTCTCGTGCTCTTTCTCTCTCACTTCATGTTCATCCTCAATACGATTTCGTGTCATAAAAAAGTCATCTTCTCACTTTCTTTCCTGTGCCAATTGTTTTTGCAATTAGTTATTTCATGCCCGTATACAATTAATTAAATTCGCATATTTTCGCTGCAGCCTTCATACATTTTTCTACATGTCAGAAGGTAATTTTCAACACTTTTATGAAACTTATAATTCGAGCTAAGAAACCTTCATCTCGAAATGACCGTCCGTTTCCTTGAAATTTTGTCCTTCTGCTATGAAATTGTGCAAATTAATCATTTCCACCTGCCGAAATACTTAATTGCTACAAGTATTTAGGGGAGGTTAACAAATGCGCTGGGCCACAAGTTGCCGATAAAGGACACGTACGTGTACTGGTTTATTGCAGAATGTGAAATAAATAAAATTAATACAAGGCATTGCGGCTTGGTTACATGTTGAGAAAAGCCACAGTTAAAACAGTCTTCGTAGTGAGCTATAAGTGGTGCACCGCTTTCATAATTTTTTAAGCATACTTTAAGGCGTTGTTCAGTGAAATAGTGCCGAATATCTATTTCAGCTCTTAATGTGACAGACAAAATTTGTTGCTAAGAGTGAAAACTGTAGACTGTGCTTGTTAGAGAGATTGTTGAATTGGAGGCTTGAATACTGGGATAATTTTTTATGGCGGAGTAAACCCTCGAGAGAACACTCGGTGTAGTGACTAAAAGATATGTTAAGGGCTACGACAAGCTTTTTGAAAGACTACATCAAGAAATTTGTAGCCTTATGCGAACAAATAGTCCGACCAAAATATGATGTAGTCAAAGTTTAAACTTATACATACACAAAGTCATCCATAAATATACATTAGACATGATTTAGTGTTTTATGAAGATTGCTAATAATGGCTTCTCGATACTCCAAAACTTTTCATTTTACGAAGTTTAATGAAAAAATGATCGATTAAAAAAAGTAAAGGTCTAAAATAACGCTAAGTGATGAGAAATTGAACACATTGCTCCACAGTTACTTTTAAAATAAAATAAAATAAAATAAAATAAAATAAAATAAAATAAAATAAAATAAAATAAAATGAAAGAAAATAAAATAAACTACAAAAAATAAAATAAAATAAAATAAAATAAAATAGGAAAAATTTAACGAAATGAAATATAAGATACAAATATTTTAAAGGCTTTTCTGTAACAGGATGCGAGTTACAAAGGAACAAATTCTTTCAAAAAACTATCCCCGATATCCTTGAACAAAACGAAAACTAAGTTTGGAAAGAAAAATTTATTTATTCTTGAACGTTATCTCTCTTCATAATCGATTCAATAAAGAAAGTGTGTTGAGATTTCTCTTTGAATGAAAATAAGTTCATTTGAGCGAAAAGTGCTTTATGGAAAATTAAAAAAGTTTCAGTTTAACTATGCGTTATTTCACAGCTAACTTTCTGCAGCTTATCTTTAGGATACCTATTCAAAGAAAGGCTTAAGGCCAAATTAGTTAAATTTTGACTTTTGAAAATAAATACCCATGTCTACACACATAATCGACCCGAAACTGTGTCTGAACTTTGGGAAAACATTCACGTCGCGTTCAAAGTGGCTGTCATAAATGTTAAATAACTCGCACAGAGTGCACTTTCTACAGTTTTGAAATATTTAAACCAACAAAATGCTATCATAAATCAATTTACGATTGAATAATTTCAATAATTTTGCAATTTATTACACATGTTGCTTGAAAGCGCGTTGCATGCTGACTACTAATCGCTGCCATGCTCTCTTTACCACATATAAAACAACAACAACAAATACAACTCAGTTAGTAATCACCAACACCAGCGCAGATGATCAATTTCAGCGAAGCGTTAAGAAACCAACAACAAGTTAACTGCACATAAAAACGCCTCACTTCACACTTCAGCACATGCAACACAACAGACTTGTAGCAAATGCAGCAACAACAACAACAGCACTAAAAACAACGATAGACAATTGGCTGTTGTAAGCAACCAAGTAAAATCATAATTCGGTTTGCCAATTTGGCGTTTGCTGTTAACATTGGCATTGAATTGCGGCGCTGTCGCGTGTGCGCGCCTTTGTCTGCCTCGACGTTGACGGCCTACGACGGCATCAGCACACCGTCAAGCCGACACTCCAGCGCCGTCACTCACTCAACGCGGTACGTGAGCAGCGTGCAACGTGCACGGTTTATGTGTTTAGTCGCCTCGTTATTAGCCGCCATCGAGAAGTCGGCCTGCTCGCTTACCGGCCACGTTTCGGGTGTTTCATGTGACTTGTGTACAAGTTGTGGAAGTTTTCGTGTCGCTACGTGTTACGCCCGCGCGAAGGACTAAATTCAATTGTTGACTGTTATTGCTCGAATTGCACTTTAATTGAATTTGTAGGCGCCGCTTTGAGTGACATTCGGTGATTTGCAGACTTTTAATGAGGTGAAAAGTGGACTCGAAAGAATAAAAAAATTAATAATTTGGCGATGCATTAAGAAGAAGACATCCTCTGCATGTCCTGCTTTCGGCAAGGCACAACACCGCATAGAGTCCTAAGTTGGCTTCTGTTAAAATCCTGAGCTGAAATCTCTCTTCCTGTGGAAGGTTAGGAACTTTTTGGGATGGTGTAGACCTTTCATGTTGTTCCAATATTCTTGTTTATGTTTTGAGATCCAGTTGCGAATGTCCTGTTTCCGATCAGTTTTACTGAAACCGAATATCGGGCTTTTGTTCTTGGCTTGTACGTCCGCCATTTCATTACCTTCATGGCCCTTATGACCCGGTATCCAAACCAGAACTACTCGATTCTGGGTACCTATCAAGTTCCTTGTGGCAGTTCAAGAGGATTTTCGATGAAAAAGAGTCACTATCCTATTTTAATACTGAAACACTGTCCAAGATTATTGTGATTTTTGGCCTTCTGGGATTTCCGTTGATGATAATCCGAACTGCCTCTGTTATGCATAGAGTTCAGCTTGAAATTTTGATATATCGTTGTTTAGTGAGAGGAATGTGTTGACTCTTGGTCCCACTAAACCTGCCCCTACAAAAGTAAATGTTTTGGAGCCACCGGTGTACAATTTTTGCGAGTCGTTATTTAGCTATACTGGGTTGTTGTCCCACTTCTCCCTAGTCAGCAAGTCTACAGCATATTTCTTCACGTGACCGAGTTGGAGTTCCGTGAAGACAACATATGCTGTGTGTTCTTTAGTATTCCCAGGTGTCCTCTGAGGGTACCATGTTACCTATTCTGTCTATGTAGCGTGAGTGTACTCGATAGCTCTTCCTTTTGAATGGCTGAGTGAAGAATCGTTTTACAACAACACGAACAAATTTAGCAAAAGAGTCCTTTAAAACCGTAATTTTTCCTGAATAAACGAAGCAGTCATGTTAGTGAGTACCTCTTCGTCTCCTTGGTTTAACTGACCAAAGGTCGACCGTAACTACAGATGTTGTCTTATAATTCTTTCTATTATCTATGTAACTAATTATTTCGAGTAGGCTCTGCTGATTAATATTCCATTGACGTCCCTCTTCCACTTATAGCTGTCCCAGTATACGCAATCTTCTACTAACCAAAGCCGGACACTGACACATTGTAATTGCAGGTGTAACATCGTCTTCTGAGCGCAATAAACAGATTTTTTCTTAGACATCTAAAACCGAAGGAAGAAATATAATAGAAGTGGAAGTATAAGTGGAAGGAAGAAGTACTTATAATAGATAGTTCGCCCTCTCCGCATAAAAGGGGCATCATTGAATTCATAATTAAAGGCTATTGAGTGAAACCTACTAGCCAACAGAGGGAGATTGGTCAGGTCAGGCGAGTCTTGGAAAAGGAGGATTCATCGCGAGGTTGGAGAACTCAGGTTAAGCTAGAAGGAGTCAAACGATGTGGTTTAGAACCTAACAAAATGACGAGTAGACGTGGTCCTATGTACCGTTTTAGATTCCAGGAAGCAATGATGATGATGATTAGGTGTCTTGCGAAGCTTATTGCCCCGTAATTAATGCCCAATTTAAGAGTACGAATGTTCCTGGCTTCTTTACAACGAATCAAGATCATCCACAGTTGGATCCATGGCCCTCGATGCCTCTGGGTTTTGCAGTTGTCGATCAAACTATCAACCTGTATAATCCAATCCTATGTTTGGCTTTCATTTCCAACTGCCTCTGAGCTAGTTTATCTGGTAGCTATTTCTTCTATTCTTTGCAACTTTTTCACTCCGCGTGAAAAGCATAGAGCCTCAATAAGATTTTTCCATTTGACTCGTAAGTGATGTTGACAGTGACTAACTCGCGCAGGATCGACTTTTTCCATGTATTTTTTGTCGTCCGTGACTTTTGCTCCCTTGGGGGTTCCAGTCATATATCCTCTAATTTGCATTAAAGTCACCGTGTATTCACGGCCACATATATCAAATCTATGGAAGCTACAACAACGCTTTAGACTCAGTTTGAACCTTTGAGCATCCATCAAGATGTCGACTTGGAGTAGGAGATCCAAATGGATTAGTTTCGATAACAATACATACATTCCCTGGCTTTAGACAGCACCGAATAGAAGCTTAACTCTTCGATGCAGAATCCTCGTTTTTGGGAGTTCAGCTTTGGTTCCTATCAACGACATACATCCCAGTCGCTTCTGTTGCTCCAAAAAAAGATAACCAAGTTTTTTAATTAAATATCGTTATAACTTTTCATATGAAGTCGTAGTTATAAAGAAAAAGTTTGCCGAACAAAACCGGGTTCCATAGTTAAGTATGGTGACTAAATACACACAAACGTCAAAGAATGACAGCATTGCCACCTAAACCATCGGGACAATATGCTGTGAAAGCAATTTATATATTGATGATAGCTCCTTCTTCATTTCAATCTGAATATTTTAGAATATTTTAATTGAGAGTTTTTCAATATTTGATATAAATAGACCAGCACACAGTGATTCGATCCATAGACAAAATTCAAAAAATGTATAGTCTAAAAATTTAATGATTTTGATGTCATTTAAAAGGAACCGCAACTAAGAAAACTCCAAAAATCTGTGCAAAAAATTAATTAATGTGTGTGTGCAAAAGCTGCTCAAAGTCAGAATTTTTTTTACCAAACAAATTAAACACATGTTTTTTGTTTTTAGTCTATTGAGTAAAACATTCTTAAAAATTCATGGTTAGCAAGAAGTTGCTACAACTCAACTCAATATAGATTAAGAATTGCGTTTTTGCTTTTAATATTTTCTCAAAATTTGCAATCTGAAGCTTATACTTCACTTTTTATTTAAATAAGTTTTCAAAATGAAAAACCTGAAAATTGACAAAACTTAGAGGGCAATATCTAAAAACTATGAGATAGTATGTTCCTGGATTTTTGTTTATTTTAAGAAGCATTCTTTCTTTGTCGAATAATGTAGTAGTAGTCTAAACACCTATTTTTCGAAAAAATATATTTTATTTATCCCTGAAAGTATGCAATCAACATGAAAAATGAAAAACTGCACAAATGCAAAATATGCATCTATTATTATCATTTTTATTGCAAAACTAAAGAGTCCTCATACAATTTCTGTTACTTTTTGCAATTATCAATGTTGACGTAACTGATTAAATGTAAAATCTGACAAATCTAACCAACACAATTGGTGCTATAGCTAACCGAAAAATGACGAAAAATGCAAATATAATTCACAGATGTTGCCAAACTACAAAAGTTTCAGAGAAAAAAAAATTTAGATTTCAATTCAGCGGACCATGATTAACTAGCTTACCGAATTTTATTAAGAACATACCACTCCTTCTAATTTTGTCCCGCGGTTGTATGGAGTCGAATCACTGCGCATCAGCTTAACACTAGAAAGACCATTGCAGTAATTTTTACGGTTTTTCATTTTTAAATATCTGTGTCTTCTTCTGTCAACTTTTGCTTTGATGACTATTATTTTTTATTGGATTCTAGAATTACATGACTTTTATTTTTGATTGGATTCTAGAATTATATAGTTCTACAATTAGGGTCTTTCTAGTCTTAAAAAGCCATCATGCAATTTAATCTAATCTTATCTACTTACATATCACTTAAACTGATTTCTTACAGAAAATTAACTCCCCTATCTAAAAATACCCAAGCAGACCCCATTCTCATGGAAATGTGCAGCAAATCCTGCAACAACTCTTAACAGCAGCAAAGCATGAAATGAAAAAGGGAAAACAACTAAAAACAAAAACTCTCTCTAACGACTTGAAAATTTAAATCACAAAAAGCCATTGAACTGTGCACACGACGCTCAGCGACCACAAGACGCTTAAAGCGAACCACAACAACGCTAAAAGAAACTGAGGACGGCAGCCGCAAGGCTGCAACGCCTACAAGCATGCAACGTCAGCGCAATAAACGAGATTGCGGCCGTATGCAAAGCGGCGGCCCGTGGTGAAACGCGCGCACGATACCACCAACTGACCACAAGCTGAGGACGAGCGGCTGTTCACCACTGCACGTTGTGCAATGCGCGCAACAACAACGCCACACTGGGACACGTTTTCAGCGCTACACCGGCAACACGCACACATACACACAGCCACCGCTGCAGCCGCATGCATGTGTCCGCATTACACGCGCCGCTCATGCAAATCGATAGGCGATCGATGTGTTTATGCGCGTTCGGCAAGCTGCAAAAACTACCGGCCCTGCTGCGAACACTGTCGACCAGCGCTGTCAGTCAGGGACACCCCGAGCAACAAGAGACGGCCACAGTCAAGGGTATGCTGCAAGGTAACGTAGCCGTTAATCGCGTACGTTCTTTGATGAGTCCCCAATGCGTCGTTCTCTTCTTGCAGTTTAGCAACGCGGCGCCCATCACCGCATTCGCTGACACCCAGAACATAGGTTTTTGGTACTTTCTCGTCGTCTCCAGCGGCCACAGTCAATGTTAACATGAACCAGAAGTCCTCCGCATCATCGTCGTCCATTACGCCGCCTCAATATCCCGTTCGCTCCGTTTCGAGCTCCTCGAATGCACACAGCACTCCCACGACCAACACGCCGGCCGTGATACCGCTCGAATACGACTATCAGACCATGTCGCCCAGCTCGCTGTCGCTGCTGCGCCCGCACCCCAGCATCACCGTCGCCGGCACCGCGCACACCTACCGCACCCACAACCGTACTCACACACAGAGCGGCAGCGGCCATAGTCGCGCACCATTGCGCAGTTCCACCTCGCCCGAGGTCGATGTCGAGCTGGACAATCAGTACAGCAGCCTGTTTGGCGATCCGGTGCCGCCACCGCCGCCGCCCGACTTTCTCTCCACCCAATTCGAAGCCGCACATCTCTTTCGTGGTGCGTCGCTCGATGTCAGCTCCGGCGAGGAGGAGCCGTTCGGGCGCACGGTCACCTTAGATGGCGGCCCTATGGCGCCAACGCGCCTTTTCTCTAATGTGCCCTTCAATTCTACGTTTACGTCGCGTCGTCTCTCCGACGGCGCAACGCAGCGCCAGTTCGATGTGTTACAAACGTCGGTGCCGCGACTACGGCCGCCCGACATACAGATTCTGCCCAACTCAAGTGGTGGCTCCAGCTCCGAGCCGCAGGACTCTCCCAACTTTGCGTTGCTGTCACCAGAAGACATACTGCGACGGCCGACGATTTACGACATCAGTGACGAACCAGCGGATGTGACCGAATTACTGGAGACAATGACAATAAGTGACGCCACCGGCCGGCGAGAGTACTCGGAGGCCACGCGGCGCGTTTCGAGTTTCACCGAAGACTTCAAGTCGAACGTGGGTTCACTGAGGTACGTGAATAGAATAGCGTCAAAAATATCACTTTCAAACTTCTGTTTTACTACAGCAAAGCTGAAACTACGCCGCACGCCACAAGCGAATACGCACGTCAGTTCTCTAACGAGTCCTACTCCAGCAGCGAATGGTTCCGTCCCGCCTCGCACGACTACCCCGAGTTCAGCAAGATTCCCAGGCTGCGACCCAGTTCCAAGAATGTCATGTCCATCAAACGCGATGAAATGCCAATGCACCAGTCACCGGTGGCCGCCATGATAAACGATTCCAATGGCTCCAGCAGCGGGGAGGAAAGGGTGCTCAACACCACACAGGTGCTCGAGCATCCAACAGTGTCGCTCGATGCGCTGACACCACCCGCGCGGCCTCCCGATCCGTCACCCTCGCGCCTGCGTGAAATCGAACACGATTTGCTGTTCTCGCCCCAACCAACACAATACCCGCAGCAACGACGCAACAGTTCCATCGACAGTTTGGGTCCAAATTTTCCCACTCCATTACCGGCCGCCGCGCCACCACCCGAGCTACCCACACCAATACAGGAAGAGACTGAAGCCTCCGAGGAGACCAAATCGATCAAACGCGAAATGTCACCTGTGATAATTAGGGATTCGGTAGCCACCGGTAGCGACTATAGGTAACGTTCCCTACGTATTGTTGTAGCTTCACTTTTAAATGTCATCTTTTTGCAGAGTCGAACAGCCGCGTCTGCACAAGAAGACCGCCTTCTCCATCATCACCAACAAGTCGCCGCAGTCATCGCGCGCGCAAACTCCCTCGTCGTATGCCGCACCACAGCGTACCCCCTCCAAGACATCGTTGCTGTCGGACACTTCAACAAAGCCCATAGCCAAACCACGTTACCATCTCAAACACAAATCGCTATCATCCATACAGCTTCGGCTGCCGCAGCTCCCGCAACTACATCAAATACCCGCCAATGATTCGCCGCGACCTTCGGTGCAATTCAACATGGGCGGCCGCCGCAGTCCGGACAAAATGCCTCAGCGCGGCATACTGCACCATCGCGAGTCGCTGACTTCCTCGCAGGACACACCACTGCCATCGACCACCGGGACGCCGACTCCGATGCGACGTCACTCAACACTGCCACCGTCCGCCGATCTGACGGATGGACACAAACTGCGAAGTTGCGAAATGCTGCCGCTCATCACCGACCCCTATCGCACCGCCATACCGCGACTCCATCGCTCCGCGCTAGACGTACGCCGCGAATCTGCCGTCATACCACCGGGCGCGCTGCCACGCCCACTCAAACCCAATCCCAACCCAACGCGCAAGCAAAAGGGTCTACTGCGCATTGTGAACGGCACCGACCAGTCGCACATACCGCTGCGTTCCAATTGGGCCAGCATGGATGATTTGTCGCTCGAAAATCGACGCAAACCCTTCCTCGGCTCCACATACAACGCGCTGCAGAAGCGCCGCCGATCGAGCTCAACGTCACCCGAACGGCGCAGTTCCACACTGACTGCATCGGATAGACGCAGCTCCAATCTGAGCACTGTTACGACCTCGGACTTTAGCTTTAGACGTCCTTCCGTAACACCACCGTTGTCACAACGCCGCAAATCCATACTGCCTGCGCTCACACCGACGACAAAGCGTCGCCCGTCGATGAGTGCACCTAACAACCTGCCGCTAACAAGACCGGCAGGCCGGACATCGCGCATGAAGATTGCTAAACCCACAACACTGTCACCCATCATCGGCACACCGAACAAAGACAGCAGCGCACCGTCCAGTCCAGCACGCGAGGCACTTGCTTCGCTGGCCGCTTCCGAGACGCGCTCGGATAACGCAGCACGACGCGACTCGCTCTCGAAGATACCGGTACGCAGCAGCAGTCGCGGCAACTCGCGCTCCAACTCGCGCCTGAGTTCACGTTCCAATTCGCCGCTGAAAGACTTCACCGCGCAGCTCCCGCTCTCCGGGCTGACATCGCGCGCCACCTCCAGCCGAACGCCGTCACGTGCCACCGCACGCAGCGAATCCGGTGCCAATTCGCGCGTGCCATCGCGCTCAACTTCACGCGCCTCGACACGACCTATATCACGTGCAGCCTCGCGCCCAAACTCGCGCATGGAACAGGCCAAGGAACTGGCCAACTCTCGCTCCAATTCACGACTCAGTACACACTCGATGGCGGCTACGCCACGTGCCGGCAGTGTCTCGCCCAGCACCGGCCGCACAACCGGCGCATCGTCACCAACTAAAAGTCGTAAATCCATATCGCTGAGTCCACAACCGAATCGCAGACCATTGGCGCGCCGTCAGTCGCTGAGTCCGCCCGCCAAAAGCCGCCAGCCAAGCCGCGGACGCGGAAAAGTGCAGCGCGAACAGTCAGATTCGCGGCACAGTTCAAATTCGCGCATACCGCTGCGCGCGACCAGCAGCAGCCGAGCGGCGCGCTCACCGGCCGGGCGAAACGTCGCAGCGGCCGGACCAGCCAAAGCCAAGGCGGCCGCAAAAGCGCGTAAGACGTCGCCCATGGCGAGCGGCGCAAATCAACGCAGGAAGTCGCCAAGTGCCAAAAAAGCGCCCACGTCGGTGCGCAAACCAGAGTCAAGCGTGAAGCGTACGCCATCGTCGGTGGGCAAGCAGGCGACTGCGGTGAAGAAGCAACCAAGCAATCTACTAAAGACTGGCGGCAGCAACTTGCGGCGCGAAGCGTCGAATGTGCAAAAGAGAGCGGCGGGGGTGGGAGTGGCAAAAACCATAAAGCGCGAGGCGTCTTCGATGAGCGTAAAGAAATCGGGCACAAACGGTTCGATGGCAGCAACGGGCGATAACAAACGACCAACGGCTACGAAAGGTGCAGCGGTGGCGGCAAAAGCAGTCGAAGCGAAGACGGCAGCGAAAGCAACCGAAACGGGCGGCGGGGTCAAAAAGAACGGCGTTGATGCTGTCAGCAGCGTGGCAGGTGTCATCCATACAGCCAAAGCAGCTGCGGCGACGGCAGCGGTGGCGACAGCTGTGGCAGCTGGCAGCGGCACGGGCACTAGCGGCAGCGGCAGCAGTGCGAGCGGCATGCGACGGCAACCGTCGAACACATCGCTGGTGCGTATGGCCTCGCGAATGAGCTTGTTGAGCCTCAAGCGCTCCGACAGCAATCTTAGCAAGAAGACGCTGGTGCCGGCGGTCGCGGAGGAAACGTTGCCCGACACGGAGACTAAAGGTGAGTTCATGACACCAGCAATAGGCGAATTTTGCGAAAATAAACGCATTTTTATACTTTCAGGTCAACCGGCGCCTCTGCGCAAAGTCAACAGTCGCGGCCAGCTGATGACTTCCGAGGATGTGGCCGCCCTGCCGGCCACCATTTTGGAGAAATCGCAAAAAACGCTGGAGAACATACAAAAGACTGTCACGGAGGCAACGGATGAAATACAAAAAACCATACACGAAAATCTCAGCGACTTGAAAAATCTCGAGAGCGATGTGGGTCGCATGTCCGACAGCGCCGGCTCGCCCACGTCGAGCGTTGCCACAGTGGTGGAGAATAGAGGCGGCAAAGGTGTGAATGGTGAATCCGTATCGCGCGCGGGCACAGCCGAAGGGGCAGCGGCGCCGACAACAAAAAGTCAAGCAACCGCGGGAACGGCACAAAAATCGCCAGTGCCACCCACACAGCCCATCGAAGCGGACGTTTCCGTTTTGAATGCTGCCGGTCAGGCGCAACTCGCTGCTACCGGCAGTGGTGTGACAACGGCCGGAGGTGCCGATGCTGCCGCAGCCGAACGGGTTAGTGCACGTGCTATATCAGTTTTGCCAGAAGTTGACAGTGAAAGTGCAAATTTCCAGAATTACGAATACGACATCGCGGACAAGGCGGCCGACGGCGCACTGAACGCGGCCGTTGCCGGTGAAACGCTACAGGATGCGTTGGCGATGCGTGGCGACGCGCGCACCAACGGCGCTGATGATGAAATTAAAAGGCGTTCGCCGGACGGACAAGGAGGCTCAGCAGCGGGCAGCGGGTAAGTGAGACACTGACTTGTAGAAACCCAAAACAAGGGTCAGCCATTGTAATCGTTATGAAAGCTAACGAAAGGTACGAAATTTTATGATTGTTAGTCAAGAGCCAAATGGTCTAGTGACTGTAACTTTGATGGGTTCTACAGGAGATTTAAGTAGATACAGAAAGTGGGAAAAGCTTTGAAAAGTGTTGAACCTTGGGAGTAGGTAAATAATAACACTGAGTTAAACATGGATGGATGTGCAGGGAGAAGGTGCAATTCCACGCTAGGTAGCCCATTGTACTTAAAACTCAAGGAAGAAGAGGATGGTAGAGAAAAAAGAGATGGGTGATACAAGAAAGAGAAAAAAGTGGTAGGGAGGGGAAAGCTACTCCTACTCCTGCACGAATTTCCTGGATTCTTTAATAAATCTCTAATGAATCTCAGAAGATTGCATAGCGTCAGAAAATGGACCTCATCCATAGAACTATGCAAAACTATAAGACTTTATTTAGCTCTCCGATCAATCTTTCTGTTTAGACTTACAGCTCTTTAAGTACCAGTTTTTCTAATTATTCTGTACAGTCAAGGTTTACCCAGAGGCTGGAAAATGCCTCATATTTCATCAACTATCCACTTTAGTTTTGCAGAGTTGAAAAAAAATTCATTAAAACTTGAATCTTTATTTTTAACCCAATTATTCTTCATTGATTCACCTTTCGAAAACCATACTCCTTACTATAGATATTGTCTTTTTTTGGGGTTATTTTCAAGTAAATATTTAGGGCTACGAAATGAAAAGTTCCCTCACAATGTTTGAATGTTTGTTAAAATATTTATGGAAATTTTTGTACGCATCTATTCAAGTCTTGGACGTATTGCTTTTATCCAGTCAGCTTAAGCGATGACATAGTTTCTTATAAATAATTCATCCAACCCCACTTTCCATCTGGTAACCCTAATCCCAACGATGATAAATTTCCTTCTAATGTTTTATCACAAATCCCCAAACCAAGTTTTCGTTTGGTAGCTCTTCTAATGCTTTATCACGAATTTTCGAATTTTCTTTAATATTTTTTTCGCATATTTGCCGTAATATTTTCGTAAATTATGTCTTTGACCAATCTATCTGTAAAAAATCCAACTACATACTGAAGGCAGCCGCCGTGGCTCAGTTGGTTAGTGCGTTGGACCGCGAGTCGCAGGCAGCAACCTCAGGTTCAAATACTGCCTGTAATAACACCTAAAAAAATAACGGGACAACTCGTTTTCTCTTTCGGTAGCTGTCCTCTCAGCTGGAAATGGCAAACCTCTGAGAGTAAAAATTGCCTATGATAAAGCTCCCAACCTGCCGTTCGGAACCGGCATAAAAACTGTAGGTCCCTTCAACCCGCGTAAAAATTCACACGCACAACACGGGTGGTTGCGGGAAGCTAGGCCTTAGTCTCGCGTAAGCGGGCTGTCGTGCCAGTCAATTAATTAATTATTACATACTGAAGGTCGTTCAGTAGTCTCAGCAGCTGAAGATATTCAAAGCTTTTGTTTTCTATTTCATTTTACAAGTAGGTTAGACTGAGTTTCGAACCTCTTACCTAGCGGCGTTCAACATTCAGTGGCGTTACTGCTTTACAATTCTTGAACTCTCCCATAGCAACTCGTAAGCCGTTTTTTTGTGATAAGACATGTTCTCAATTGGTTCTTTCTTAGCCTAAGCCGTCCTTCACTTGCCATGGAATACACTTTTCGATGCGGTTTCATAGTTCATGAAATCGAAATAACCAAGACAAAAGAAGCCGCTGGGTGCTTCCATGTTATAGATACCATATCCTAGATTTGTAATACTGGGATCTTGAAGTATGTAAAAAATACAAATTACAAAATATAAAACTTAATTTTAGCTTCTTGAAGAATATAAAGTTACCTTTCATTCTATTACTTCAACTGCTACTCTGTAAATTTTGTTTTCTAAATTTTTGTTGAATTTTTGGGAAATCCCCAAAAAGCAGAGTGTATGCGCTTCTCACTTCCTTCTGCAACAATTCATTAATAAAAAGCCGCTGTCAACATGCCATTAAGAAACCAATTAACGCATTTCACAACGTCACCGAATGCCGCCGCACTATGTTAAACATCCCGCCCACCAAAACCGAGTCAGGCCCATCCGGCGCTCTCATGTTGCTGTTGCGCCCACAAGGAATTGTTGACATTTCTGCACATTAATTTGAGTGCCATTTTTAATCGTTTGCCATAAATCAGCAATTTTTAATTAGTCACTCATAGGTGACCCAGATTTCCATTGGATGCACACACACACATAACATGTTATGTCCCTAACGGTTACTTCATTTCCCTTTAAGGCCACACACACACACACAAGAGTGTTGCTTGTTGCCTTGAATGAATCTGCAACAATTTTGGGTTGTTGTACTCCCGTCCAAAGCGTGCAAAATGGCGTGACGCGTGCAATGCTCGACAACAGCGCAACATTTGCGGCACACTTTTCGCTTTCTCCGACATGACTGTGTATGATTTATTCATCACACACGCATTTTTGCAGCTATCAACAAAAAGTTTGCATGTTTTCCATTAAAAAACTACATGAAATTGTTTTCTGAATCAAATATTTCCAACATTTGAATTATTACACTTTCTTTGCTTTCTTTTTATAAAATAAAATGTTTGCTCACGCTTCTCGTATGCAGTTGTTGTTGTGCCATAATTTTGCAAAATGCAAGTATGGAATTTTTTAAATTGTAAGATTTTTCTATTTGCATAACAAATGCACACTAACCGAGCTGTGAATGCCAGTTGCACTTGGCTAATCTTTCGAAACGATTTTGTTGGCATTTAATGATGGTGCCGCAGATTTGCATGGTTTCTCTTTGTTGCATATTAAAATTGTATGTGACTCATGACGGAGAAGAAAAATATGGTCGTTGTGGATATACTATACATACATGTATCGAATGTTTAAAGCCTGACAGATGTTTCTGATTTACATCAACTGTGATATGTTACTGATCGCATAAGCCGAAACATTTCACTGATCCCCATGTGCGATAACGCACAATTATCCATACTTGGGCTGATTCAGAAAAGCTGTGACATGTCACTGATTAGATTGAGCTGTGATACATCACTGATCAACACGAACTCCGTCAGTGGACTTCAAAATCAATGCGACCTCTGTGATACGAATATATCATGGATGAACAAGAACTAAGTTAGTGCTTTATAGTGCCCAATGTGGTCTCCCACTGATCCACAACCATAGTTTCTTCTCACTGACTCACTAGACTAATCCACATCCACTGTGATATGTTACTGATCAACTACGATATGTCACATCCACTGTAATCCATTACTGTAGATGTAATCTAAGAATCCACACAAGTACTGAATTACATCAACTGAGACTATTTCCTACAGGGACATACCGCTCACTGATCCGCATCCAATGTGATCAGTTACGGTTCCACATCAGCTGGAACTTTTCGCTGATCATATTCTGCATTACTGTGAATTTGTCTCTGGCTGGTTTGAGACATAAAAGAAGAGATTAGTAAGTGATTCTGTGACATGACAACGTGCCTATCTACTTATTATATCTCAAGTGTGCTCTCATCCGTAAGTTGGTACTTTTTTCTACCCTCTTGGCAATACTGTTATCTTGGTATATATGTATCTATCACAAAAATAAATATATTAAACGACAGAGATAATTAATCTATCGTTAATATTTACTTATATCACAAATCATAAATGCTCCATCACATTAAGACAGCGCTGTTCCAAGCTATTCTTTACGGCTTATTCTGTAAGAAAATCTAAAAATAGAGTTTAATTTTATAACGGGAATCCTAAATCCTGTTGCTAAATATGAAAAAGGCGCGACTCGGAATCACATAGAGCGAACTATGCAGATTCTGTATGGAAGATAAGGAAGGAAGATATTTCAACTGAATGTCCCACCCTCTTACACACAGTAATGCAAATACTAGGAAGGAAACTGATACAACGAAAGAGCTGACAGAAATCGATCTAAGGAAGATTAAGGAGTTCCTGGATAACATTGGACGATACGAACTTTTCCAGTAAGAAAAAATCCCTTTCCCTTTTTCCCTTTCCCTTTTTCTTACTGGTAAAGTGGAAAAGACAATCTAATCTAATCTAATCTAATCTATTCTAATCGAATCTAATCTAATCTAATCGAATCTACTCTACTCTACTCTACTCTACTCTACTCTATTCTACTCTACTCTACTCTACTCTACTCTACTCTACTCTACCCTACTCTACTCTACTCTACTCTACTCTACTCTACTCTACTCTACTCTACTCTACCCTACTCTACTCTACTCTACTCTACTCTACTCTACTCTACTCTACTCTACTCTATTCTACTCTACTCTACTCTACTCTACTCTACTCTACTCTACTCTACTCTACTCTACTCTACTCTACTCTACTCTACTCTACTCTACTCTACTCTACTCTACTCTACTCTACTCTACTCTACTCTACTCTACTCTACTCTACTCTACTCTACTCTACTCTACTCTACTCTACTCTACTCTACTCTACTCTACTCTACTCTACTCTACTCTACTCTACTCTACTCTACTCTACTCTACTCTACTCTACTCTACTCTACTCTACTCTACTCTACTCTACTCTACTCTACTCTACTCTACTCTACTCTACTCTACTCTACTCTACTCTACTCTACTCTACTCTACTCTACTCTACTCTACTCTACTCTACTCTACTCTACTCTACTCTACTCTACTCTACTCTACTCTACTCTACTCTACTCTACTCTACTCTACTCTACTCTACTCTACTCTACTCTACTCTACTCTACTCTACTCTACTCTACTCTACTCTACTCTACTCTAGTCTACTCTACTCTACTCTACTCTACTCTACTCTACTCTACTCTACTCTACTCTACTCTAGTCTACTCTACTCTACTCTACTCTACTCTACTCTACTCTACTCTACTCTACTCTACTCTACTCTACTCTACTCTACTCTACTCTACTCTACTCTACTCTACTCTACTCTACTCTACTCTACTCTACTCTACTCTAATCTAATCTAATCTACTGTGATATAACATACAACGCTTCCTTGGTTCAAAACATACAAAACGTTTTCGAATGACAAACTCACTTTGAGCTTTGAGTTCTGAATAGGCTCCGAAGTCTGAACATCTCAGCCACAAAATCTTGAATCAGCCTTTGAAGAAGAATAAAAAATCGACAGTTTGCTTCTTTCATTCCGAACTCCATCTGCCTCATTCCGGCCGCATTTCTGTATTGCTCAATTCAAAAATTCAAACCGTCTAGCCGTCCATGACCATCATAACTTAAAGGTCAAAAAAGCAAAATTCCAATAATTTGTAAAATCGCCGCCACAGACTTCCACTTCTCGCTCATAAATAATTCATCGCGACGAGCCAAGACGCGACCGCACTCCCGCAACCATTCGTACTTTTTGCTGAGTGTAACTTCGTTGTCCAAGGAATTTTCGTACGGCTCGGCGACGCTTCACATGTGCATTCGTGCAGCGAGTCCGCAGTCGGGCTCCCCTCGCCGCGCCCATATTTATGCACATTTAAAAGAGAATTGCAATTATTATAATCCAACAACGCGATAAGCTACGTTTGCCGCTTTTATTGCCGGTCGACATGTTGCGGCAAACCACGTTTCTTCAGGCCTCTAGCCACTTTCGGCCGCAATATTGGCGACCCCACGTCATGGCCGTGCGGCAATCAAAATTAAGTACTTTTACATGAAGTGCCATAGGTCGCGATAATTCTATGTCTGGTTAGTTGGACCGCAAGACAGACAGTGTTGTGCTGGAATTTGGTCATTGAATCTACTAGAAAATAATTGTTATGTATGTATGTATGTATTAGAGTTCAAGTCCAAGTTTTGAGATTTCATTTGTCACTCATATTTGGAAAAATATTTGAAATTCAAGTTAATGCCACCAAAATTTTAAATATTTTAATTCTATTCAATCAAGTAAGTCCTTCAATTTGAGGGCTCAAAATACAATTCGAAATCTGACTCAAGAAAATAGTAGTAAAAAGAAAGTCTAACTCAAAATAATCTTTTATGGAACACCAAAAAAAGCTATACCGCTGTGGAGATAACGAAGTCTCGAAATTTACTTAGGTACTCGCTTTTTTAAATACTCAAAATTTAAAGGCATCTTTAAGGAATGTTTTAACCCTAATTCGAAGAATTGGGCCTCAAAATGTCTCATTCAAACGATAATAACTGAAGAAGTAAATTTTTTAATCAGTTTAAATAAATCAACATACAATTCTCAGATGTTTCCTGGAGCCACAAATCAATTATTTTTGATTACAACACAAACAGTATGAAACCTAAAATTTGTGGGAGTTCATGGTATTACAAATCAATCTTTTTTTGAAAAGAGGGCACAGTTGCAAAGATAAAAAGTTCTTAAATTTGACTTGAGTTGAGTGAATCATCCAATACTTGGGGTAATACAATGGGTCCATTAGGCGTAAACGAGCTCTCCCGCGCTGCCATCTTAACCCACCCACCTACCCAAGTTGTCCAACTATGACATTTTACAGGATCCCAAATCTACATTCGCAAGTAATTTTTTTCACATTCTCAGGTTCGAATTTATAGGATTTAAAGCTTATAAGATCTCAAATCTGACTCAAAAACTAAAATGTTAGTATTAAAAAATGCGCATAGAAGCAAAAGCCACGAATAACATTTCCACTACTTTCAAAGTAAAAATCGTAAAATTTCCCGCACGCGAAAAAAATTGACAGCTCGAAGAATGGCGAACAAATCCGATGGCGCAAAATCATTCGACTTTCGCACGAGTCTCCTGCCATTTTTCCACACACACTGGCGCTGCTTTTCTCCGAGTGTAGGCCGCGCCGCATGAGTGGCGCGTCTTGAGAGTTCGTCGGTCGGCTGACGTGGCGTGGCCACTCATAATGCGTCAATACGTTGCAAAGCGTCGTGCCGTGTAGCACCCATATTTGCCGCCCTGGTTGCGAGACCCGCTTCCTGCCTTCTTCAAGCGTTCCACAACTCCTTCGGCGCACTGCTTTCCACACGCCCGCGTGCCTCGCCTCGTCGAAAGGATATCCGCTCGCTAGTACGACACTCCGTCCTTCATGTTTGCATTGTGCGCGGTGGCGATATGGAAATTCACTTGAATAAATTTCTCGAAAGGAAACATCAGCAATGCGGTGCGGTGCGGTGCGGTTCGGTACGAGAGCAAAGTGGGCCAACTATTGAGCCGCGAGGCGACTTATGTGGCGTGCGGGCTGTGTGGCTTTCGGGGAACAGTTTCGGCTGGCGCTCCGCTGGCTGAGCAGGCGGCAATAACAAATCAGTTTTGGCTGGACAATCGCGCCGCGTCGCACGACAACACAACACGACAGCTGGGAGTGTGTTGGCGTCAAACGGCAACGGTCGTTGGTCGGTTGGGCGCTCAGTCAGTCGACGAAACCAGGTGGCAGGAGTTGCAAGTGCAGTTGCACAGATCTCGCCTTGGCTGCGAATTATCAGTATCGGCACAACGAAATTTCCAAAATTCCCCAAGCATGAAGTAACGTTTTAAAAGTGCACACAAAAAAACGAAAAGCGGTGCCCATTAGTCGCGTAATTGCGAGCACTGTCGCGACAACGATTCGTGTGTAATTTCGGCTGCGTGATTTTCCGCAAAATTCCCCAAACCGGCCACTGCCCGGACCGAAGTGACCCGGCCGTCGTTTTGGCGCACTGCATAGCAACGCCATCGAGGCGATTGACGCGTGATTCGAGTGCGAGCGTGCGTTGCGAAAATGATTCAGAAAAAGGGTAAAAACAAGAATTCGGTGATTTTCCACGTTGACCTGCCGCAAGAGTTTGCCGACGCCGACAAATTCTTCTTCAGGTACATATTTCATCGTTCCTGGCATTCGAGTGCAATTTAGTGTAATTCGAGCGCTGAGCCATTTTCAATTAGATGGTAGGATTAAGTGGTACAAAAGCCCCGCGCAAATTACATATGTACATACCAATGCCCGGTTCGGCCTGGCCGACCGACAGCAATTACACGTTTAGCGGAGTACACCGAGACAGATTTTAAAGACATTTTACATAATTTTTGTAAAGTTAAAGATTAAATTTTAAGGAATCGGTTTAAGGGGGGAGGGGGGGTAAGGGTTTCAGCGTAAAAAAAACCACTTTATGAATTTTTTTAAAGTATGGATTGATCAAATTTATTTAAACCTTTTGTACATTATTAAGCATACTTTTAACAATATTCTGTAATTTCATGCAGAAATATTACAAAACAAGCCGGTGACAGAGCTTGCCCCAGAACTTCTTTGAAAAAATACAATTTGCGGTGTTCACTGTATCTCGGTCGGAAATTATCTTAAATCAAAAACCATTAAAATTTAGGCAAAGTATTATCTAATCCTCCCCCCAACGTTCTCCGATTATTTGTTTTTTCATTTAAAAATTTGTGGTGGCCATCTAAAGTGTAAACTGCTATTTTCCACGAAAAATTCCGCCATTTTGTGGGTGGGAAACCCCCTTAATGTAAAACAACAATTTTTTACTAAAAGTTGGTGGGAGGTACTTTATATGTAGAAAATGTGTACCAAGTTTCAAATAAATCGGTTTAGTAGTTTTTAAATGACAGTGAACACGGACTTTGAAAAAGTAGTTTTGAGACCAGAACAATAGGACAGGGGACTAACTATAGACCATAACTTCAAGAGTTTTGCTCCGATCGACTTAAAATTTTTAGAATATATTCTTGAAATGTTTAACAATATGATAAGACAAAAAAAATCGATTTTTCGAAAGTGTAAACCCTTACCCCCCCTTAAGGAAATGGGTTTGTTTACTTCAAATAGATGTTAAAATCATTGTGGTTCAGAAAAAACTGGCTAAGCAAAAGCAGGAGTCGATGAGACTATGCAAAACAAAGAACTCGAAATTACATCTTGGGCAATGGCGCACACAGGATTTCATTTTGAGGGGATTTTGCGTACAACTTTTGAGCCCAATACCATTTGAAACCATATTTTGTACCAGACATTTTTTATTTGGGGGTTTGAACCCCCAAACCCTCCTGTGTGCGCCACTGACCGTGGGTCACCTTAAATAAAGCTACAATGGGCATAAAAGATATCAGGTCTACAACAACAGCATAACATTAGTCAAATAAAAACCATTCTCCGAAATAACCAACCATCCAATTCAGTTAATCCAATGAATCCAATAAAAAAATGAGACTTTGCAGTCTTAAAATATTGGTGGAAAACTTCAGCAAATTATGTATAGATTTCGTAAAGTTGATAAACATTCTGAAAGGCAGCTAAAAACAGTTAAGTTCTCAGATCCAAGTTTCTACCACATTCAATACCCTGAAAATACATACTTTCATCATGTCTCCACTGAGTTGCTATATTTTGTGACTTCAAAAGTAGAATTAAATAAAACACACTTTGGAAGTCAGACATTTGCAGGACCTTTTTGTTTTTTTTTTAATAATTTGCCATGAGATTTGGCACATTTGGGCTATTACTCCTGTCATAAGGATTGTGGTCTTTTCTGTAGTTTCTCAAAACAAAAACGTCAAGGTGAAGGTGAGTTGAAAAAATCGTGAAAACACATTTCCCATTATTTTTCTTAAAATTAAACCAAAATATGTCGCGTCGTGTGGTTTATGGCGTCGTCTTGTTGAATTCCAAAATTGTCCTGTCTTCTGTGTCCTGTATGAATTTCGAGCCATAATGAACCATAGAACTCAGCCAAATACTAATCAAATCGTGATATCAATATGTTTGGGTCATACTCCATATTCCACTTTCTCTAACTGCAGTAATGTTTTAATGTTAAGTTTCTTTGTTATTTCACTCACAACTGGCTGAATCGGCCAACTAAAGCGAATAATTCTTCTTCTCTAAAACACAAAAGGGTCTCAGACGAACCACTATTTTTGTAGTGAGTTATTAACATTTTAGTTACACTTTCAATTGCGTATTTATAGCCGATTGAGTTGGGTTCGAGTTTGGACTTTAATTGAAGAGTTGAGTCGAAGAGTTGTAACTTTCGCATCGTTCATTCAAAAATTGAACTATTGAGAATTCACGTCAAGAACTAAAAAAATTTATAATAAATGGTTAATTGGAATCTATTAGGTAATGGATTCTATTAGGTATCAATTTCTCAAATTTGTAAAATGTCATTTACTTTCAACTTAGAAATGATTAAACCTGAGATTTAAAGGTGATGTGCCTATTAGCAATCCCGGGATCCTGCATCCCAAATCCCGAAATCCCGGATCCCGGTCAAAATGGTGTAAATAAGAGGGCTGAATAAAGAAACATCTGATATATAAGTTTGAGGTTTAAAGCTTTAGCTAAACTTGAATTATTGATATTATTCGAACCGAATTGGACTTATTTTTAAATTGCGAAAACCGTTGCTAAAACTTCCAAATACTCGTACTATATGAAAATTTACATATGATTTCATATTGAACCAGAAAGATGCGTTTTATCAGCAGGCTTACCAGGCAGTGGGACAATGAAATGCATTTTCATGTTATAAATTTTAGGTTATTTGTCAGGAATATTTTGTTTATAGTTTTAAGGTAAGAACACATAATTGTAATTAACACAACAAATTTAATTTGATTGAAAAGTCGTCTGATTTAGTTCCTTAAAATAAAATATTCAATCCCGAAAAAATTTCGGGATCCCTGGACTGCGATTTTCAGTCCGGAAAATTCCGGGATTGTAAATCTGGTCCGGGATTGCAATCCCTGGTCCCAATGTGGCAGCTGAGCATTTAACATTTATAATTATTTGCAGTGTAACATACTTTTGCATGTCAGCTGCAGGCTTCGTTCCAATCAGAACCATTCGAAGCATTTTTCCCCCAGCATTTTCCACATGCCAAGTGCTTAATTCGGTTAGCCGACGTTCACTGTTTGCCCTGCCAACAAAATTGAAAACAACCACATACAATAACAACAACAACAACAACAATAACACTACATGCATTGTACTTATGCGGCAATCGCACAATTAACATTTCCCACAATTAAGTATCCTTCTTTGGTACAAAGCAATGCGGCCCTGCCGCCCAGCGCGCCCCAATGACGTGCCCAGTATTGACCTTGCCTGCTCACTCGCATTGCCCATACATACACACACACACACACACACGCGCGCGAGTGTATGCATGTGCCGCGGCAATTGTAGCCAAGTGCCAGCACAGCTCCAACGGGCTTTTGGCAACTTTTGCGGCCCTACACAAATTACGTTTGGTCGTTGGCCTGTGCGGTGCGCTGTCAACGTGAATTTTTGCGTACGCCCGAAACGGTTAAATTGTTTGTTGTTGTAAAACTGTTGTAAAATGTATTGAGTAATTGTGTGTATTTTGTTTTTTTTTTTTTGGTGAGTTTTGCTAAAAAAAACCACTGAAAGCAAAAGTCAACTTAACACTTGAAGGAAACTGGGACAACAGTGTGCCAAATATATGTTTTTTATGGGCAAAATTGTGTATCAATTAGTTAGTTATGATTTCAGTTGAGTGTGTATTGAAATAAATGCTGTGAGAATTGAACGGTGTTGAGTCATCTTCTCTTCCATCAACAAATATTAGAAACAACACCTTTACTTTTGGCAGCTGAGCTTTCGGCGGGAAACGACAAACCGACAAAGAGTAAAATAAATTCATATTAAATGATACAAGCTCGTTGTTTAAGATCTTCATTTCTTCAGTGTCGTGCATTCCATTCATAAAGCATAAAGTCGGATGATTGTTGAAAGATTTGTGGGTATTTATTGGGAGCACAAATTAGTTTGGTCGGTTTTTTTTGCCGAGAAATGCATTTATTTAAAAAAAATGAATGGACAGATTAATCAAATTATGGTTGGTTACTCCAAGTTAGGAGCCAATTTTTGATTTCTGTAAATGAAATTAAATGGTGACCTGTCAAATCGTGCTGCATCTTTCGGACCAACCAGTAATAAGAAGATGAAATGTTCAGAGAATATGTGTTTACGTCTTTTGCGACATGAGGTCGATTGTTGTCAGGTAAAAGAATAATTTTGTCATGCTGTGGCATTTGCTGCACGGCTTTGTAATGCACGGCTTAAACGAATCAATTGTACCAACTTCATTGCGCAATTAAGACATTTCCAATTTGGCTCTTAATTAACTCAGTTTGTCATACAAAAATCTCAATTTTCCCCCAAAAAAAAAATTGCTTGGACAAAATATGGAATCCCACAAAAATGAAATCCTGTGTGCGTCCCTGGCTGTTGCAAATGGGTCTAAAAAAGCCCTAAAAAACCCAACAAAAGTATAGAAGTCAATGATATCTATTTAGAAAGTAACTTTTGATTACGTACATCGTTTTAATTTTTGAACCAAACCATTGTGAAACAATCCATTGGTTCAAGAGTGAGTTCGAGTAGTTTACAGTTCAGTTTGTAACATCAAACTAAGTAAATTTGGCTCATTTTAAATTAATTTAAAAAAATTAGATTAATTATTTACTTAAAAATTTACTAAACGTTTTAAAATATTTAATTTCCTTGTGATTTGTTTTTTTGTTTTCATTTTATAAAATTATCAACTCATTAAATTAATCAACTAATTAGATCAACTAATTAAATTAATAAAACTTAAATTAATAAAACAAGTGCTAAGCGTAGAATATTTGGAAATTCAGAAATTTAAAAAATGTTCGTCAATAATTCGAAAGCACATTTCTGAGATTTGAATCGTGAAATTCTAGACAGTACATACTATACCCTTAAATTTATTGATCTCAATTCAATTCATTAATATATCTTCGGCTGCCAGCAGAAGTTGCTAAATCGCTTTTTCAGGAATATTTTTTAGCGGCAAAAACGATTGGTAGGTAATACAAGATTCCTTATAATAAGTATCAATGTGCAATGAACATAAACTTTTCCAGATTTTTCTCTAATAATAAGTTCCAACTGCTATCAGAAATCACCGATATTCTTTTCAAGAATATTTTAAAAGACTCATTTATGATCTCAATTAATAAAACCATAAAAAAATTAATATATGTATGTACATTAGAGTGGAATTAGTGTTGTATGGAGATTCTTAATAATGGGTTCTCGATGCTCCGCACCCTCTCATTTTATGCGGTTTTTTTCCCAGCTTTTTTGTGAACTTTGACCTCGATGCGACGCCATTTAGCCCCACCCTAGCCTCAAAATTTTTTGGCTCATGCACTTTTTCACCAAACCGCATAAAATGAGAGGGTGCGGAGCATCGAAATCGAAAAATCGTCCACTAATTCCAGTCTAATGTACATACAGGGTTTTCCTTCAAGAGGTGTTATTTTTGTATTCAAAGAAATGATCGGATGTTTATTTCATAATAAAGAGGAAGGTATGCCGTTAATAATGAAAAACAACATCAGCCAAATGGCCACCACGACCACGCTTACAGGACCATATCCTTTTCATGAAATTTTCCATAACCAAATCGCAAAGTGGCTGCCCTATGTCCTCGATAGCCTCACGAATTCTATCTTTGGTCTTGAATCGACGTTGGGCTGTTGGCGTGCACCTTATCTTTCACGTGGCCCCAAAGGAAGAAGTCGCAAGGTGTTAAATCACAAGATCTCGGTGGCCAATTGTGATCACCTCTTCCAGAGATAACACGGTCCGGAAACTTTTCCCGTAAAAGAGCAATGGTTTCGTTGCTTGTGTGGCACGTAGCGCCGTCTTGTTGAAAGTAAACGTTGTCCAGATCAATACCATCCAACTCCGACCATAAAAAATCATTAATCATCTCTCGATAGCGCAATCCACTCACCGTAAGTGTTGATCCAACCTTATTTTCGAAAAAGTAAGGTCCAATTACCCCGCCGGACCATAAACCGCACCAAACAGTCACACGCTGAGGATGGAGAGGCTTGCTTGTTGACGTAGCGACCGAGGTGGAAATGGGCCTCATCAGTCAAGATGATTTTTCGATGGAATTCCGGATCATTTTCATGCATTTCAAGGACCCAATCAGCAAAGACACGACGTTGTTGATGATCGGTCGGCTTGAGTTCTTGTGTTAACTGAACTTTATAAGCCTTAAGACCCAAGTCTTTATGCAAAATACGGTGTAATGACGTTTTTGGAATGCTCAATTCCAAAGAACGACGAGGAATCAACAAACCTGGGTTTTCTTCAACACTTTGGGCTACAGCAGCAATATTCTCAGTTGTTCTTGAGCGACGTGCACGGGTTTTATTCTTCACATCACTAACTTGTCCCAACAGCTCGAATTTTTCCACCAATTTCTGTATTGCGGTCCGACAAGGTGCTTCACGACGACCCAAAAATGCTTTAGTTTTGCGAACTGTGACTGCAAGATTTTCACCATTTTTGTAGTGAATTTTAATAATTTCAATGCGTTGTTGAAGCGTGTATCGTTCCATTTTTAGTAATGGCGTAGTTTCTACTTTCGTAGTGGCGTAGTTTCTACCTTCGCGAACAAAGTTTTGTAAATTTGCCTCCTTATCAAAAACAAATAATTTGAGCAGTTTGAGATTTCATTAAAAAAAGACTAAAGATTTTTTACCCATCAATAGTTGAAAAAATAATGTGTTAATTCAGGGCCAGACAACTGCAAACTAGTTCAAATTAGTTTAATTAATTACTCAATGTTTTGTGTCAATTTGTTACTAAATTCAAATAAACAATGAAAATTCAAAACTTTCCAAATTTGGCCCCACGGTGAACTAATGCGGCTTTAAAGGGTTAAAACTTACCGACCTGACTCTGTGTTCCGCCGGTAAGCACGCGTGTTCATATTCCATAACGCTCAATACCGTTATGTGGCGTGGCCATAACACCCCCGCACACGCTGCGAAATCTGCCACACTGCCAGCGGGTAACTGCGCGCTCGGTAACTGCTCGGCAAAAAAGTGAAAAGCGCACAAATCGCTTTTACTTTCGAACACGTCTGGCCTCGCACTTTTCATTTTCGTTTAAACAAAAACCATACATTTGCACTTTTCTTTTGTTTGTCAGTGCCAGAAGGTACAACAGTTTTCATCGTTCTGCACTTATTTCACTCGCTTCCGGTCGACTGGGACTGCCAGCTCTCGTTTGCGTAAAAATCGCCTTTTAATTTGCCGGCATCCGTCCAGCTGTGTACGGTTTTAATTGATTTGTGAATTTTGCATTCACGCTAAATCGATCCATTTGCTAGACGATTACTTCTAGTTTGGCCAATGCAGTGAGTTCTTGTCATCCGACAGCGTTTTTAATCGCTTTTTAATCGCATGTTTGTGTGTGTGTGTGTGTGTGAAAAGTGTGTTTAATTGTATTCACATCGCGAAACAAAAATAGTTATTAAAAAAACAACAAGAAGAGTGAAATAAGAATACAAGTTGAGAAATTTTCTGGTATTCATGAAGAGTGTCAAGTCAAAAGTTTAATTTTCCGATAACCATCAATTTTAATTTAAAAGATGTCCAGGCCAGATGTGATTTTGCCAACAAGTGTTGAATTCAAGAATGCAAGTCACAAAAATGTATTGCAAATAGAAAAAGCTTCGTTTGTTATCGATGTAAATTAATGAATTTTACTTTATTTTATTTATTTCTATTTCATAAATACGTGAATTCCCACTAAACTGACGAAAGCGACAATCGGTTATCTGAAATATACCAAACTTTAACTAAATAGTTTTCTTTAACCTTCGCCTTACCAAACATTTTTGTATACGTCGTTTACCAAGTACCCACCCAGGCGCTTCCGTTGCAATTTTCGGATAAAACTTACAATAAAATTTTGTTTTGCCATACCTCAGTGTGTTCAATAAGCCCTCTGGAAAGAAAATATTCTAATATTTTCCATAGGGGACTCAGAGGAAAATGCCGGAAGTGCCTGACGTCACCCGGGTGGGTATTTGGATGAAAACAATTTTCAAAAAAATATTTTTTATGTTTTTGAAAATGACTTTAGAACTTGTCCAGTGATTCGAAATCATAACTAAACTGGATAAAACTAGTCAGATAATAAACATCAAATATCTAAAAGATCACCCGGGTGGGTATAAGTAAAGCGAAGGTTAACTGACGCTCACGATTGCTATAGAACGGATTGAACGATTTAATTTTTTCATGTTTTGTATTTCTTTGGATAGGTAAAACACTGACTGTGCTACCGCGGCTCAGTTTTATGAATAGGAAATTTAAAATATGAACCGATGAAATGACAAGTTGAAGAATGTTTCAATAAAAGACAACTTTTCATAAAGCGGAACAAGTTATGCATCCTTGGTCACAGAAATCTAGTAAACTCTACTACTATCTACTTGTTAGGAAATAAATAGGAGGCAGATCGATAATAACACCAGATCTCCAGATAAGTAGGCACGTACTTCATAGTTACGAAAAGGATCTTTGTGGTCCATTTCGGCAAATCTTCCACGCGGTGTGGTTTTTAGTTAATAAAAATCCAGCCGACCCCAGCAGATCCGTGTCCATGGATGGACGTTCTGCCTTAAAAAAAAAGTATAATGAACTAATAAAAATCAAGTCTATTCGTATTTTGCAAGATTATTCATAAAAACAAAAAAGATTAAGATTATTCATATAAAAAAGAAACCACTTAACAATATAACCACAAATTTGCCACTCTAATTTTGTTCTTGATAAGTTTCTCAAACATGTTGTTTATAGCTGAGAGATTTTAAGCTAAGTTCATATTTTAGAGTAGTCAATGGTAAAAAAATTTTCATATTGTGACGAGAATGCTCGCCGGCACAGTACAATTGAGGGATCCCAGCGACATTGCATACTTTAAGGACGTCCCAGGGACAATTCGAGGCGATACTGGGATGCTCGAGAACCAGCTGCGTTACAAGCAAACAGGTATAAAAGGCATCTTTGTACAGCGCAGAGGGAAGAGATTAGTTTTGACAAGCAAAGGTGCAACACAGACTATAAAGTGACTAGTGAAGCAGTAGAGTGTAAAATTGTAAATAAAGTGGCTGCTAGTTTTGAACTGCGTTGAAGAAATTTAGTGAGTTTCATTTTTTAATCGCAATTCAGTGAAACCTGGCCTGAATTGAGGCAGCAGAACTCATTTTCGTAACAATATTTTAGGATGTTCATTAGACATGATTTAGTGTTGTATGAGGAATCTTAATAATGAGTTCTCGATGCTGAATAACTTATCATTTTTTGCGGTGTGGTGAAAAAGTACGTGAACCGAAAAGTTGTGAGGCTAGAGTGGAGTTAAATGGCGTCGCATCGAGGTCCAAGATTGCAAAAAAGCTGGGAAATTCGACAGCTGCTCAGAAGTTACTCTTAATCTATTATCGACCACCACTAGTTTTCCCTACTGAACATTTCTTTCAAACATATTTATACCTTATCTTCAACCCTTAATAGGGCTCACATAAAAATAAGCTCCAACTGCTTCCAGGTTAGCCCCTGATGTGTCAAATGTAAAACCCACATTCGAAAGAGCAAATAAAGTGTTCTTTCGAATGTTTTTTCAAAACATATCTGCCCACTATATCCAAGTTTTAAGGGAGCTGCCATACAAAACTGGCTATTTTCTATGGAAGTGAGTGGAGTGAGGTTCAACCTCACTTGTAAATGTAGTAGGAAACTGCTGAACCCGGAACAACATTCTTGAGTAAAAAAATACAAAATTAATTAAGTCTTAAAAATTCACCACCAATACAATCGAAGTTCTGGGCTTATCAAATTTTGGGTTTTTACGAAGCAAAAAGCAAAAATAAAAAAAATTAACTTTACGAAACAAATATCAAGATGTACATATAAACTTTTGATCAAGAAAAAGGGGCAAAAGTCGCATGATTTTGAAGAAAAATGTCAAAATAAGCCTATTTTTAAAAAGTCGGTGTCAGGTGGCATCGGTTTCCAGAAAGGGTCAATTTGATACTTTAAACGCACAACGGCAACACTGGGTCCAGGTATCAAATTCTTTATTGCTCTTCAAAAGACTTTTTATAAAAAAAATTAATGTTTAAGCTTAAAGCAAAGAATCATACAGGGTTCATACATCATGAAATTTAATCATAGGGTAAATGAAAAAAATTAAAATTTTGAACTTGTATTTATTGTTGCCATAGAGCAACATGCAGTTTTTGGACACCTGGGACAGTTATGGACAAAGTATACTATGTTATGGATTCAGGATTCGAATTGTTATGTGTGTTTTAATTATTTTGAGATCTTATTAGCATTTCTGTCTAGAAAAACTGAATGTTTAAGTTTTAAACATAGATGGTTTTTGAATCTGTTTATTCACGCAAAGTGTTTTTTAAAGTAGAGGAATTTTTAATATATATTTTCAACTTCAATTTAAACACAATTCAAACACTATTTTTTAGTACCTAATTCCAAACTGCGCAAAATAAATACTTTTATGCTGTTAGCACCAAGAACAACAACAACAACATCTTCAAAAGAAACTAAATAAAAGGCAACACATTCCTAGACGTGGCCTTGAAGAAATGCCAATATTGCGGCAATGGCTAATTTGACTTATTTCGTGTTGCGCCAAAAGCTGACCAAGTGAAGCACTTAAACCAGGAAAAACCCCCATTTACAATACATATAGAAAGAAAAGAAAGTGGCCAGAAGAGGAGAGCAACGGAAGCGTTGTATGCCAAAGTTTGTTGGCAGCATTTCATTGATTGGAGTTTCATGGTGTGAGGCCAACATGAAACAGTGTCTGGGTTTTCGAGAAAATTTGCATGCAGCAAATGAGAATAAACGAAAGTGAAACATGCATACATACAAACAAATACAGCATGTTATATGTGTTAGTAACTGACGATATATACTTAACATATAAAAGAAGTAATAAATAACCCACCTGCGAGTTGCGCACTTTTCGTAGACATTACTTAAATTTTCATGCACATCTGTCCTTGCCAAGGTTTCACTTCAGTTTTTACTTAAAAAATGGCACTTCCGCTTTCGGCTTCTCGATTTCGTTTCACCTCACTTTGCTGTTCGAAAATCGACATATCGCTTCATGAGGTCGTGCTGCATATGCACAAAAAACCAATACACCCGAATCGAAGGAAATGTCGACTACTCGGTGCGGATGCGGAAATGCGCCATGAACGTTTTATCGCGAAAGTTTGTCCCTCAATAAATTTCACATATGTCCGTCCTCATGCGGTGTGTGGTGCATTGCAATTGGCAGCAGCGGCAGCGATGCATTAGCCGCACCTGTCGCGATAATAATCGGCCTTTTCGCTTTTGTTTTTTACACTGATTCATTTAATTTGCATCTATATAGATTTACGTTTACTATCATGCAAAGTTTTTGCGATTTTAAAAGAATTCACCTGCGGTAGCCGCTCCTCGCTTTGGTCAGTCGCAACGCTAATTGCTAATTGCACGGCCAAGAGGAGTGTTGACTATGGTAAATTCAATTCAATAGAGGCGAATTCAATTACTTCTACATTCAATTGTTTCCGGCACCTCACTTACCTCAAGGTCACTTTGGCCGCCCACTCGAAGTGATTAGGATTCATGGGTAAAGTTTCCATTTAAGTAAAACGATATGAATAGCATTCAAGTCCTTAGTTGATTTAAGTGAAGGAAATCAAACAACAAAACGCGAAAGGGTAAAGTTTGTCCATTGCGCACAAAATATTTAGTGCACTTATGAGGAAAAGCAGCGGCATTCAGCTCACTGGGGAAATGCCCAAAAAGTTGTTCGAAAGGTTGAACTTCAACATCAATGAAAACTTACGATTACTCGTAACAATTCGATTTTGGATTATTGAATTGATGGATTTGAAATGTGTTGGGTTTAAAGTTGATTTGCAAGTTTGATTTATAACAGAAATAACAAAATATTGTCCATTCAAGATTAAGACTTGACTCTCAACACTTCAACTTGTGCAAAATTGGGAAGAAATTTGAGTTTTATTGAGCTAAACAAAAACTGTGGTCGATTTTTGGCAACCTCCCAGTTCTCAAAGAGACTTGAAAACTTAATAAACTTAAAAAGTTCTATAAATCGCAATGTAAATGAAAACTGCATTCAACAATTTATGGTATGAAGAAATTAGAGACTTGAACTTTAAAACTTCATCGAAGTTTTTCCGCGGAATTTAATTTAATTAAAAATGTAATTAATACTATTTAACTTAACTCAAATCAAATCAAATCAAAACAATAACAAAAATTTTCAAAAATCGATCAAAACAATTGAAACAAAGGAAAGGATCAAATCAATTATATCAATCAATTCAATCAAACCAATCAAATCGATTGAGTCAAATCAATCAATCAAATCAAAATGGATCAGTTAAATCTATCAAATCAACTCAATAGAATTAAATTAAATTAATCAAATAAATCATAACATAATCAAATCAATCGTAATTATTAAATCAGATCAATGCAAATCAATCAAAGCAATCAACCTATCAAATAAAATCAACCAAATAAATAAAATCAGTGAAATCAATCAATTCAAATAAATAAAATCAAATTGAATCAGTTTAATCTATTAAATAAAATCAATCAAATTAAATTAAATCAAATCCATTCAAATCAACAAAATCAATCAAATCAATTGAAAACAATCTTATAAATCAAAATCACTTCAGTCAAATTAATCACATTAAATCAATCACATAAAACAAATAAATCAAATCAATTAAGCAATAAAATCAGATTAATCAAGTCTGTCAATCAAATCAAATTGAATCAGTTAAATCTAACAAATCAAATCAATAAAATGTAATTAAATTAATCAAATAAATCATAACAATTACACCAGATCAATAAAAATCAATCACAGCAATCAAACCAATTAAATAAAATCAACCAAATCAATCAAATTAATTAAATAATAATAAAAATTATAATAATAATAATACAAATAAATTACACAAATTTAAATTGAATCAGCTAAATCTATCAAATCAAATCCATCAAATCAAATTGAATTAAATCAAATCAATTCGAATCAATCAAATCAACCAAATCAATCAAAACAAATCAATCAACTCAATTGAAAAACATCTAATAAATCGAAATCATATTAATCAAATCAATCACATTAAATGAAATAAACCACATCAAATCAATCATATCAAACAAATAAATCAAATCAATTATAGCCATAAAATCAGTCAAATCAAGTCAGTCAATCAAATCAATCAATTAAATAAGTCAAATCAAGTCTGTCAATCAAATCAAGGATAGCAAATCAAAATATTTAAAACAAATCAATCAAATAAAATTAAATCAATAAAAATACTGAAATAAAGTCAAATTTTATCAATCGTAATAATTATTTCAAATCAATTCAATAATAATATTTAAATCAAATTCATCAAATTATATTGAATCAACCAAATCACTCAAATGAAATCATATCAATCAGTATACTTAAATCAAATCAATCAAATCAAATCAAATTAATCTATCAAATCAATCAAATCAATCAAAATACGGAAATCAAGTTACATTTAATCAATCATAATAATTAAATCAAATCAATCAAAATAATTAAATAAAAATATTCAAATCCAATCGGGTAGAACCGAATCGAATCAAACAAATCAATTAAATCAAATAGAACCGAATCGAATCAAACCAAATCAAATTAAAGCAAACCAACAAAAAAGCAAAGTAAATTAACTCAAGTCAAATCAAGCCAATTAAACTATGTTCAATTCAATTGAACTGAGTAACACTCAGTTTAAATTAATTAGCATTGATACGAATTCAATTCAACTCAATTATATTCTATTCAATTCAATTTAAGTCCACTCAATAAGGTTCAATAAGTTCAATAAGGTTCAATTCAATTCTATTAAGTTCCATTCAGTTCAATTTAGTTCATTTCGATTGGATACGTTTCATTCAATTCAATTCATATGCTCATCCAAATGAATTCGGTGGAATTTTTTAAAATTTAATTTAAATTCACTAAAAAAATTTTAAATTATACATCAAAATTAAAAAAAAAACATTTAAAATTAAAATTCACAATTTTACTTTCAAAAATTAAAAAAATTAGAATTCAAAATTTTACTTTTAAAAAACAAAATTCCAAATTGCACAATTTATATTTTGAATTAAAAAAAAAAACAAATTATTGTAGGAAAAAAATTGTTAAGTGAAAAAATAATTTGTAAACTATTAAAAAAAATATATTTATGATTTTCAAATTTTATAATAGTCACATAGAATTGTCACTTGACAAGTTTCTAATTATATTTTTTTAATTTTAATTAATTTTAATTTTTAAATTGAAGTACACTTTTTTATACATTTTCAAGTTTTTCAAGTTCAATAACTAATTTGGAAAGATTTGAAATATAAATGAGAAAAGACAGGCAAAAAGGTTTTAGGTCAGAGTTGGTTTTAGCTGAGCGTGAGTTACTTAACTAATTTGGAATAAATTTCAAATATAAATGAGGGTAATAGGTCAACGGGGTGAGGTCAGAGTTGGTTTTAGCTTACTTTAGTTACTTAAGTAGACATTAGACATTATTGAAAAATCAGTGAAAGTTTGGTATGCTGAGCGCACTTCAATTGGTTAGAAATTGAGGAAGTCGCATGAATTTAGTTTGATTGGCGTCAAATTGACTAATAAAATGCACTTAATTGAAATAAAGTAGGAGAAATTAGTTTAAAACAACTAAAGTGAATTGGGAATTAAATTCGCTAATTACCGCCTGGTATGGCAATCGTGTCCGAACTAAGCATCACACCTATAATTTCTTCTTTTGATCTCTTTACAGCAACGGCAGTCGTGAGTTCCTCAGGGAGCAGGACGAAGACTCTGCGCCGGCGTCGGGCTGCTGTCGCTGCTGCACGAGATTTTGCATGCCATGTCGACGGTCGCGCTGTTCACGTTGTTGTCGCCGCAAACAGTCCAGAACCGGAGGCGATGAGGCCGAGGAGCCCGTGCTGTCGGCGACCAGCAGCGCCACCACCACCAATCTGGAAGTGATCGATGAGACGGCCACACGTGACGTCAAGCCGACCAAAACGAGCTGCTGGCAGAGGCTCAACTGCTGCAAACGCTGCCGCAAGAAGTCCACAGTCAGCGCTGGTCCGTCCATGACAGCGGAACATCAAACAATAACAACAACAACGACAGCAGCAGCAGTGCCAGCATCAGCTGCACAGGGACCAACGCTGCCCAAACAGGGCAAGTGCGGCCGCTGTTGGAGCAGAGTGTTCTGCTGTCGTTCGGTGAACAAAGTGGACCCGACCACGGGCGACCGGACGCAGGTGAAGAAGTGCTGCTTCTGCATACCGTGTCGGCGCAAGCGCGACATGGGCCGCGGCTCGACGGTGGGCTCGGTGGCGTCGGCGCCAGGCTCGGTCGCCTGGCAGGATCCCGAGCGCGGCATAACAGCGACCGACGCCTCGGTGCTGGAGGGAACCGCCGATGCATTGTCAAAGCAGTGAGTGTGTGTGTGTGTGTGTGTGTGGTTGGTGCACTCGCTAAGGTTTGTTGGTGTGCTTTGCAGGGGCTGTTGCAAGCGTTTCTGGAGTAGAATGCTGTGTTGCCGCAAGAAGCCGTTGCCGAGGCCGAGCGACAGTCGACGTGCGAGCATGAAGGCGCCACCGCCGCCTGCGGAGGTGAGTGAACACATGCGAACCGGGGTGACAGAGAGCCACTGACACTTGTCTCCCCTCTTGCAGGACACCCGCCGTAAGCTGCACGTCGATCTGGTGGAGTACAACTCGAAAATGAAGGGCGCCATTCCGGTGCTGCCGCTTTATCTGGCCTGGTTCTGTGCCATCTGCAATACGCTGGTGCCGGGATTGGGTAAGTCAACTACAAATCAACAATCAAAACTGGTCGCTCTACCAGCTGCTGCTCTTCTCTTTGCGCAGGCACATTGCTGTCCGGCTTCTTCTGCATTTGTCTGGGCATACCGCGCTTCTCGCAGTACGACAGCGCCAAGGCGCGCCTCGGCTCGTTCATCATCAACATCATTGTGGCAGTGGCGCAGCTGTTCTGCGTGCTCTTCTGCTTTGTGGGCTGGGGCTGGTCCATCTGGTGGGGCACCATTATGCTGAAGTGTGCACGTGCGTAACTGAGGTCAGACGTGACGTGAACAAAAGATCTAATTTTGTGAAAATTTGCAGGAAAATTGAACAAAATCAAAAAGGTGGAACGACTCGAAATGGAGGAGGAGAAACGTCAGGCAGAGGCGGCGGCAGCAGCGGCCACTGCAGCCAGAGTGGTGGCGGTAACGTCCACGGAAACAGAAACTGCCAAGACGTAAACATTAAATGCTGCAGCCGAGTGGGAAGAGAAAAGCTGAACTGTTGGTACTTAAAGTGCAGCAAATACGAACAGTTTTCAACTCAACGTGAATTGATGTGGAGCACAAATGATACGCATTCGAACTTCCATTGAACTTCCAAACAAATATTGAATCTCCAACAAGCAATGAACAAAAAACTAAACACTTCCCAGTGAAATTTTGACTTCCAGCGAATATTTGTAGCGCTAATCAGCACTCAAGTGTAACACTTATGTTACATGGCAGCTGGTAATGCAACTCTTTTCGAGAACTTACACACATAAAGTATTCAAAAAACATGTTGGCAGTGAGCAGCGCGATGCCAATTGTCGTGGCTGCTCGCAATGGTTACGAAATTGCATCCATAAGTCGGAGACATTGAATCAATAATTTTATTGAAACACTCTACACATGTATTGGCAATATTTGTATATATACAAAAACACAAAGACAATGATTTGGCCTGAATGAAAAGCATGAACTATGGTTCATTTCAAACACTAAAGTGCACTTAACTAACCAACTAAGCTTTAATTCAACGATTTGACTAACAAGTTAGAACATAAAGCAACAACGCAGTCATGCTTTGTGCAACGAAAAAATATGTAATCGAGTTTCTTTTGTTGACATACTCCATTTTGTTTTTATTAAGTACATATAAAATATTTGTAAAATTTTAGAAAAATTTTATAGCAACGATTTTTTGGTGAAAATTGTACTGGCACATCAGTTGGTGCCAGTTGGGATTTTTGTATTTTATGTAAATAGTGCAATAACAAAGTTGTAAAAGTATTCAAATTTTTAGTATTATTGCTAATAGTGCTAAATCAATTTTAATTACAACAAATAATTTGAATAAATAAAGTGAATAAAAACGAAAACGGAAGTTTCATATTTCGAAATAATTTCTGAGCAATGAGTTGGTGAAGTGAAACTGCGTAATCTATGTCCAAGGGGGTTTTGATAGCCAGCTCCAGGATCTGCAGAGCTTCTCTCCATGGCGTTTAATTGCACAGCACATCAGCAGCCTGAAAAATTCTGTTAAGAAGTGAGCACAGTTGAAAGCACTTCGCTCATTTGCGTCTCTTTAGCTCGCGGGTCTTTTTGACAGCTGCATACGGCGTTCTGCTTAGAAGAAACACAGATTACAAGTTAAATATGTAAATTACTTATTTGAGAACTTCACACATGCCTGAAGAGTTTCAAACACTAACATGAGGTTTCTCGGAGTATGCAAATTATCAGCAATTCAATGATATTTTGTAAGCTTTCAAAGCACTGCTTCTATTCTCCACAATCTTATGAAGCCTTAAGTCACCTAAACACCAAATCACTAAAAGGAGGCGCTTCAAACATCCCTACCTCTAACTGTCACAGGCATTGAATACATAAATATTAACACATAAAAAATTAAACATAAACAATAATTACTACAAAGATCTCGAAATGTTTTCTTGCAATAATACACCGTTTATTTCTTTGTTTGTTCTTCTGATATAATTCATTCATCGCTTTTATTCATATCATATCCTTTTTTCTGTTTTCTTGCTCATTTCGTTCGTCTCTTTAGATATTTTAATTTACACTTTAAATAAATCGGCTTAGGTTTAACAAATTTTACCATTTCTGTCACACACCTAAATATACGAAACGCTTTCCAGTAGCTCATAGCGTTTCATTGTTTTACATTACGGGAGTAATTAGCAAATAAAAAAGCATCTAAGTAAACATAGAAAATGTGTTGCCTAAACAAAGTTTATGCGGAAAACCACCAGTACGCATTATAGCAGAACAGCTTAAAGTATTTTAACATTGAGGAAATTAAGTTAAAAATTTACATCAACGCATTATACAAAGTACACCAGAGCGTGTGAAGTCAATTATTTTTGTTGGGGGATACAAAATTAAATACGTACGCAGAAATGGTGCAGCACAATAAATATTTAGGTAGATACAAATTACAATTAGGATCACACTAGTTAAATTACATAAACTAATACTAAACTTATAAAGAACTCAAACTAATACAAATTAAAAGTAATGTACAGTGGGTCATAAGCAGTTATGGAATAATATTTCATGGGCGAAAATTATATATTTTACAGGAGAAGCGCGCAAAGCGCCTTTGAAATCAACAAGTAACAAGCAACTAAGCTAATTTAAGTGTTTGCAGCGCTACAAGTTTAACCGTTTCCTGGTTGATGGTTTAGTTAGTGTTGCAATTTCGTTTCCTAAAGGAATAAGTAAACACATAGCGTGCACGAACACGACAGTCACATGAGTATCATTGAGGGCATACAGCTGTTGGACTTGGTTTAAGGTTTTCTACTTTAAGTGTGTTTTAACTTTCAACATTTGTATAAAAGGAAAAATGGCACACACAAAAAACGAAATAGTTGTAAAAAATATTGAGAAATATTGCATATTTTTGTGTATTGTGGTTTAGTTCCATGGTTTCATTTTAGGTTTCTGTTTTATTTGCTTTGCTTACAACACTAACGGACGTTTTGCATTTTCGCATGATTTTCGTTTGTAATAGTTTCTGTGCGAACTTGAATTTTTAAGTGATTTGCAAGTGATATTTTCAAGATTTAAAATGTTTATGAGAATTGGGACGAGAGTTTGCAGAAAACTAAACATTTGAAAGTAGCCAAACAAATGTTGTGAGAACATTCAGTGGTGCATGTTGCATTTTTGGATGACTTGTTACGTCGAATGACTTATGATGTCGAAAATTATGTGCAAATTGAAAAACGGACAGAACATTTGTTTCCAAGAATTTAAATTAAAAATTTTGAATTAGTATTGAAACACAAATTTTGTTGCTAACATATGAATGATTTTAGTTTGTTGATTTGATTCAACAGAACACAAAGAATTCGCATCGAATAATTAAAAGAAAGAAGCTATTACAATTTATAGAACATAAATACAGGATTTCAAAGTTAATAGACAAAGAATTAGTATCGAAAAATTAAATTAAAATTTAAACAAATTTAAGAAAATCAATTAATACAGGAATTTATCATTGCGAAATTTTAAAGTAAATTTAATTTAATCATACTAAACTATTAATTTAAATAAGCAAAATTATGAAAATTTGTTACTTCTAAAATTATAAAGAGGAGAAACATTAGTAATCAGCAATTTTTAGTTATTAAAAAGCAAAATTTTACAAATTTTTTCCCAAAATATAAAAAAAAAATAACAAAAGAATACGAAATTAAAAATGTTAGCCCATATTTTTCACATTATTTAAAAAATAAAATTAATTATTTAAAATTCATCTTAGATTTTTATCCCATATTTTTTACATTATTTAAGTAATTAAAAAATTCAATCAAATTCTGAAAATCTTTCACTTTGGGAACAATATTAATAAAAGCATTTTTAAATTTTTAAAAAGCAATATTTACCAATTTTTTTTTCAACACTATATGTGTTAAAAGTAACAAAAGAAAAAGAAATTAAAAATGTTAGCCAGTATTTTTTACATTATTTAAGTAATTAATAAAAAAAATTCAATCAAATCCTGAAAATATTTCACTTTAAAAATTATAAACATTGGAAACAATACTAATAAAAGCAATTTTAAATTTTTCGAATGCAAAATTTAACAAAATTTTTCCACAAAATATATTAAAAAAAAAATGTAACAAAAGAATACGAAATTCAAAATGTTAGCCAATATTTTTTTCATTATTAAAGTATTTAAATAAAAAATGCAATCAAACTCTGAGAGAAGCTAATTGGAAACTGACGACCTTTTTCACTTTGCACATAATTTTTGTGAAATCAACAGTAGTTTTCTGCTTAATGATTTTTTTATGCACTTTTCAATACATTAATACATTCTTATTTTATATCCTTGCAAACAAAAATTCCATCAGCCATTACGCGTTTTCTGGACAACACCTAACTTGTGCATTTCAATTAGCCAGCACGTAAATGGCCACTACTTATTCTCATAAACGCTTGCATCATATATCGTACAATTATAAACTCATTGCTTTTTTCGGTAAGTAGCTATGTAGGTAGTAAAGCTAGACAAAAGTTAATAGCACAAAAAACTATTTATGAAGAAAGCTTATGATGCTTCGTTTTTTCTTTTTGCTGTGTTTTCGTTTTCATTTTGTAAAAATCAATACATTAGTTCAAAAAGTACAGAACACTAGCTACACAAAAACTAAATCTTTTAGTTAAATTTTCGCAATACGCGCTAGCAATTTGCTTTATCGCTGGTCTCTCTTGTTCTTTCAAACTATTTTCGCCTCTTTTCTTTTTCGTTTTTTTTGTTTTAAATAGAAAATTAAAGTTTTGCAGTCGAGAGTTGCTTTAGTAGAGCGTTTTATTGTACGACGCACTTCTCTTTGCCGCCGCTAATGTCGACCTGTTCCAGCTCGCGTGCAATCTCATGATCGTCCTCGATACTAAAAGCAAGAATAATGCGATTTAATAAATTCTTTACTGTGCACATTTTGTGAACTTACGCAATTTCTTGATTATGCAAATGTTGCACCAGTTGATCGCGTTTATCCACAATGGCTACTAGCTCCTCGAGCAGCAAACGTTCCTTTTCACGCTGTGCCTCGGTCTTGCGCCAGTCCTCCACCGACTGGGCGGCGCGTAGCTCCTGGTTCAGCATGGTGTATTTGCGCTCCAAGTCACTTTCTTGTTCGCTGCGATCATTAAAATTAGTATTTGATTAAAATTCAATAGAATGTAAATTTAAATTGAACTTTCTACGAAGAAAATACTTACAGTATGTTCAGCTGCATTTGTCGTCGCAGCAACGCGTTCTTTTTGTTCACCAGTGTAAACCATTGTGAGAGTAGTTGTTCCTCCGTTTCTTCGGTTTCTGTATTGTGTGTAAAATAGATTATTATGACTCGAAGTCAATTCTCTTAGGAATATAGTCTTAGTAATATATACAACTATGCAATTTTTAATAATTTAAAATTAAAACAAATTGCAATTTTTGGTAAAAGCTTTTTTAAGTCCCAAATATTGCAATTATTCAGTAACGTTTACAAGTTGAATGCTATTTTTATTCTAAATCATGAAACGATATATCAATTTAAAATGTAATGTATCAATCAGCCTTTAGTTACATTCTTCCCTCCCCCCCCTCAATATAAATTGAACTCAAATAACACATCAGTGGCGCATACAGGATTTCATTTTTGATGGGTTCCGTGCACAACTTTTGTACCTAATATCACTTGAAACCATCTTTTCTGCCTACAACTGTTGTAACAAAAAGAGGTTTGGAGGTTTGAACCTCCTTGCGTGTGCCACTGATGGCATCCTTTCAAGTCTCTTGAACTGACAAATGTTAAACAATATTTACAACTATTTATTTATGACATTACACTATTAGCAAAATAAAAAAATTATAAAAAATGATTTAAATTTTATTTTCACTGAATTGTGAATAAATATTCTGGTCATTTCTACATTGTTAGATACATTTTAACACAACTTTCTCTACTATTGTCCACAAATTATCTCGTTCAAATTTGCATTTCATTGATTCCAAGTCTTGCAAAAGCTTTTACCAAAATCCCGATCATTTTTTACTAGTCAGCAAATTGGACAACCAAAACACTTAGTAATAAAAACTTTGTACAACACTATTGTGCAGAAAATGTAAACATCGACTATGTATTAGAAAAATGTAACTCTGCTAGCGTTTTGTTATTGTAGCAGGGCAATGTCACATGAGATTAGTGGGCGCTGTTGTGAGTGAAGCAGCAAAATGTTAGAGCACGCATGAGGCGCATTGTGTTGGACGGCCATTCAAATGTTATTATTTAACAATACGAATTGTACAATACTACAATACAATGTTACGGCGTACAATGTTTGTGAAAAATGCTTGTTATGCTTTGTTGTTGTTGTTGTTACTGTTGTTATGAATGGTTAATGTTAAAAGCAGCGGCAAACTCTAAAACGCAATGCCAAGAGCAACGTGTTAATTGCAATTAGCAGCAGCTACAGCAGCGTAAGAAGCGCGTGCGCGTGCTTAAGCATAGCAATGTGAGCGGCGAGCGCACGCCGTTGAACGCCTCTGGCAATAAAGCAGCCGCACAATTTGCCTTGGACACAATTTCGGGGCAAAACAAAAACTTGGGCATCGCTTGAGCGCTGCGCGTTGCGTGTCAGGGCTAAGCGTAACTTGCAGGAGTTGAGCGAGCATTACCACCACCATTGTGCGTACTGCGACTACGCGAGCGTCTGCTGCGTTCTTGACGCCGCCGCTGGCGACGCGCTGCCCGACCTTCAACTTCATCGGCCGCCGGATTCAGATGCACTTTGGCGAGATTATCACAGGAGGAATGATTCGAGGAAGCAGTAGTTGTGGTTGTGGTAGGCGTGGCTGTACTATTGGAGGACAACAGAAAACTATAGAAGGGCGCATGTATGGACGATGAGTTATGCCGATGATGACTTTCATTCGTGTCGACAATGCATGATTGCGAGCGTGGCCGATCGTGGCCGTGCATTCGCTGGCTGCGCGGCCGTCGCCTGTGCCCCGCCAATGCCGCCTCGTGACGTTCCAACTCTTCATCGCTGGACAGCGATGAGGACGTCGGCGAGCCCGAGGCGGACGAGGTCGGCGATGTCTCGCCGGACGGCGTCAACGAGAACTGCTCAATACCGTTATCCATATCGAGTAGCTTAATTCTTATACTATCACCACCACCAATGCTATTCCGTAACAATCTAAGGAAGGGATTGCGTTGCATGCGATTATTACTTGGATTGCCGCCCATGACAGCGCGCAGTTTCTTCTCCAGACTGCTGGCCTTCTGATCGATAGCCTCCTGTTCGCGTTCGAGCGCCTCCAGCTCCGATTCGATGTAGGACCGCTTGTCGCCCTGTGAATTAACAACAACAACGAAAGTTTAAACAAGGTTTTTTTAATTAATCCAAAAGGCGCAGCACCTTCTTCTCGTTCTTTGGTGAGATGCGCTCCATGACGGCATTGAATGACTGCAGCGGGCTGCTGTTGCTAGTACCGTTGTAGCGTTCACTTAATCTATGACTAGGACTCGTCTTATTGCTACTCGTCTCCACATCGCGGGGCGGTGTGATTTTCTTAGCGGGCGACAGTGACAACTTTGGCGAGCCGCTGCCGCTGCCCGAGCCGCCACCAACACCACCTCCGACGCCATAGTCGTCCATGCCGTTGTGTATGGGCGAGATGGTGCGTTCGGGTGAGAAGTTCATGCGCTTCAGCTTTGTGGGCGTGGTAGGGCTATCCAAATTCAGTGCGCTGCCATTGCTGCCGTTCACCGACTTGGTGCGCGTCTCGAGTATGAGACGTCGGGCCTGTTCGCGCAAACGTTGCTTCCGCTCGTCCTGCAATTGGGAATGCACGCAAATTATTTAGATATTTTTGCTATATTATTGTTAAAAATGTATTTTTTAAATGAAGTAAATAAAATATTTTAAAGTTTTTATTATTTTTTAAATCGGGTTTTATCTAAAGCACAAAATAACAGCAAGCAAAGCTGTGTACGTTGCTGTGGTTGTACTTACATCGTTTTCATTGCGTTCAATGCCATTGGAAATTTTCAATTTCTCAATCATCATTTTGGCTTTTTCGCTCATTTCCTTGTGGCGCGACAAAATGCGCTAAACAGCATCAACAATAAATCCGAAAAAGAAACAATAAAACAAAAACAAAGCCAAACAAAAGCAAATAAAATTAAAAATGCTTGTAAAAGAGCCAAAAATATGCTTCCTAAGCTACATGACGGAATGTGTGAGCCTATAGCAACAGTTTAGACGCATGAACTTTCGTTCGGACGCTACACTTTCGGCACTTGTATGGCCTTGAAATAAATACAAACGGAATAAAGGCAAATGCACGAATGTGAATCATAAACTAAATAAAAACCTAAAGAATCTAAATTCAAATTTGATTACATTAAGAGCTTTTAAAGGCTTTTTGGGCGGCGTAGTTGTGTAAAACAACTGAAACTTTCGCTATTTTCTTTATGAAGCGCTCCTTGAATGTCTTTAGAATGTAAGTCAAGAAATGTTGCCGTTCAAAGCAGAATGACACGAAATATATATCCGAGCCACCATCCGCCTTTGAAACATGTGACAAAGTGATCTTCTTCACTGTGGAATTATTCATAATTTTAGTCATACTTTCGAAATCTGAAAGCCGAAATTTGTTATTGACGAAGCATTCTGTTTGGATGATTGGTTTCAAAAATCATAACTATTTACAGAAAATATACAACGAAATTAAAAATAAATCCAAGTCTATGTGTTTAAGGTTTTCATTAAAAATTACGCTTAAAATGCAGCAGAATTTTCAACATTTTAACGAACTGGAATTTGCTGCAGTGCATAGCTTAAGCTTTAACTGCATGGTCAAGAAAAACGTAAAGAAGCAATTGTCTAACGAACTCGGCAAAATTTTAATGCCAACAATAGCAGCTAAAATTTGTCTATTGCGCAGCCAGCAGAAACAACGTAAAAGCGCTATGACGCATAGAAAGACTCACATTGGCGGCATTTGGATCCAGCGTAGTGGGCGATGTGGGCACTGGCTGTTGTGTTTTCTGCTCCGCTTGCTCGGCTTTATTGGCTTTTTCCTCGTCACCCAAAGCACCAATACCAACGCAATTTGGCGGCTCTGCATCTGCGGCGAGCGGTGGCGTTTGATTGCCGCCACTCACGGCCGACGTCATTGCCGTCGCCGGCACATTCGCATGCTGTGACGCATTGATTGAGTTTTTATCTTTGGTGGGCGATAGCACTTTCCCCAGTATGCTCTTCGAGCCGGAGAGTATTAAATTCTTAACGTCCTTTTTGGCTGTGGGCGACAACTGCGATTTGTTGTTGCCATCCGTGCCGAGTATGTCGTCGTCCAGTGAGTTCTGGTGCAGCAATTGCGCCTTCAAATGACTCAAATTGAGCAGATTCTGCGAGAGGTTGTCCGACTTGTAATTGCCAATCACATAACTCGATTCATCCGATGTGGGACCTGTGCGAAATTACCATTGAATTGTTTGCGTAATTGGAATGTATTTGCGTTCGACTCACCAATTTGTTCAATTTGCAGTTGTTTGCCGGTGAAATGCGCACGCAACTGATGCAGGTACGTCATCACGGCCAATTTGTCCGGCACCGCGAGCAGACTCATGTCACGTGGCTCGATGACACGCGGTATGCCCAACGACTCGGCGGCATCGAATGCGGTGCGACAATTGCCGACCACATCGTGCGCGGACAATTTGGACATGTCGCTGTCAATTGGAAAGCAATGAAAGCAATGAAAACGTGTATTAGAGACGGGAAAAAGTGCAAAACTCACATCAGATCCGGCTCAAAGTGGTTTATAATGGCACAGAAGGCCATGCCATTGCGCCAGCTGGTAGTCAGGTTGGTCACTTTGACGTTGGGATAATCTTTGGTTACCTCCTTGCACCACTCGAGCAAATCTTGCCCGGGCGTATTCTCCTTCAATATGATCTTCTCCACCGGCTTCAAGGAGCCATTGCTCTGCGGCACACTGTTGTTGCTGGCGCTGTTGTTGTTATTATTGATGGTGCTGCTGCTATTATTATGCTCGCTCTCGTAGCTCTTCTTTAAGTTCAGGGGCTGCAGTTCGGCACGTTTGATATCGACGCGCGCCGGCTTCGGCGGCGGTACACTGCCAGTGCTCTTCGGCGTAACTGCACTGAACGCGGACGATTTGCTTTTCTCATCCGTAGTGTTGAGTGTTGTTGTTGTATTTGTGGTTGTTAGCAGCGAGCTAATAGTGAGCGCCGTCGTGAACTTGCCGTCAACTGCTGACGGTTTACTTTTCTCCGGTGCCGCCTTGGGCATTGGCTGCACCACTGCAGGCGTTATTTCCGCTGACTTAGTTGTGCTCTCGGCATCACCGATTTTCGTCACCTCACCATTTTCTTTGGCTACGTCGATGGTTTTGAAATTTAAGCTGCGACGCGCACTTTCAGCCTCATCGCTTGATTTCTTTTCCAACGTTTTGCTGATGGGTGTTGAGGTGACCATTTTGCTTTTGGTAAGTTCTGTGTAGTGTTGTTGTTGCTGTGTTTGTTGTTTGGCAGGTGTGACCGCAGGAACTGTTGGCGCCATTGCTGATGATTTCTCCCCGGAAACATTCTGCTCTGGTTGCGGTTGCTGCTTTTGCTGTTGTTGTTGTTGTGGTTGTGCAGCGCTTGGTGTCTGCAGCATCTCGTCGGGGGCATCGAAGCAAAATTGTTTTTCTGATTCGAATTCGAAATTTAAACGATTATATTCGGCCAATGGAGTTGGATCTTCGGACAATGAAGGTACTACACATAGGCACACATACGATATAAAGTGTGTGTGTGTGTTTGGAGGGTGAGGGTTGGGACAGTTATATTATCAACAACAACACAAACATATATATTAGCACAACACGATAACAATAAATATTTAGAGTTGTACACATAGTTGAGTGGTTGAGTATAGTTGGATGAATTTGGTTATTGACGGTGGTGTTTGGATATTTGAGAGGAGAAAAAATCGGGTGAAAAAGAAAAGACAAATTGTACAATTAACAATATTGCGACGATTTACGGTTTAATGAAATTAAAAGGTTTCATGAACGAAAAATATCTTTACACAAAAACATTTAATAATACAGAAGGTCTGCTAGGGGACTAAAATGATGTACTAAGTTTTAATTGAACTTCTGAATAGCACTGATATTACATTTTTAAGTTTGCATGGAAACTGCCTAATGACTACGTTAATGATTTTCAACAAAACTGAAAATCTATTTTATGTGGTAGACAAACGGCAAGAACTCAAAACAATTCTTACAAAATGAAGTGAACTTGTCTGTCTTCAAAGTTCACAAAAGGATCAATTACTCAACTAAACTCCTAAATTATTCTATCGCATTGCTCAATATTTCATGGCGTTGCTGCATACTCTGTTGTTTCTCTAATAAATATCACATCGATATGCGACATGAAATTGCATAGAATTTTAGCTCTGCTATTGCAAGCTATGCCACTAAACTTCCAACAGTATTGTAATATTTTTTCTTATGCAATCAACAACTACGTTCCTACTTGTTTACTCAAACATAATTCCAACTAGCTGGACTTTTGCTTATCCCTACTAACATTCAACCCGAATCGACCTACTGCTAAACAGTTTTACATTTCATATCACAATTAAACTACCAAATATTGTACATTCTCATATGACATTTTATATATCCAACTAACTTTAAACCGCTACACATTTTTCACAATAACTACATTGACTAACGATTCAAACCAAAAGACTATCGATTGAAAACAAAACATTTCCAACTAATTTATATCTACAGTATACACAATTTTTAGACACAACTTTAATGCTACCACATGAACACAAAATGAAACTAAACTATCAACAGAAACCATAAACAAAACGACAAGTTAAGCAAAACATTGCTTGAAACATTTGTACGCACCACTCAATGGCGTCAAATCAATGCAACCGTTCAGACTGGTTGTCATCTGTTCCAGCTGTTGTGTGAAATCAAACAAATGATCTGAAATATCACCAGAACTCTCCAGATCCGGGATATCCTCCAAGTCGTCCAGCGGAGCAACATCACAATTATTGTTGACAGACATAAGCGACACAACGCTCTGCATGTCCTCATCGCTAGAAGTGAAAAAAGAACGAATTTGTTAACTTTCTTTTTAAAATAGCAATTAAAAAATGTACTCACGTTGCTTTGCCCTCGCGCAAGAATACGCAACTTATTGTCAATTCCAATTCGGCGGCGGTAATTTTACGCGATACCGGCTTGAGACCCAACGTAAAGCTTTGCTGCGTCGACTCGATGCTGGCATATTTGCGCATATTTATGCTGGCCGAGGCGAGCACACGCTTCTTGCCCAGCGGTGTAATCTGAAAGATGCAAACAATACAGTAAATGTTGAAATTAATAAAATTCTCAGCAACATAAGTACATATTTAGTTGAAAGGACGGGCAATAAAAGTGAAAATTCGCGCTGATGCCACATGTGCCGCTTGTAAGTTGAAAGCAGAATGCTCGGCACAGCATAAAGCTCGAGTGTCTCGTCGAGCGTGCGCAAATTTATGCTCAACACGTGACTATCTACAACAAATGCGCCTACATTGCCTGGCAAATGTGGTTGGGGGCGTGTTTGCCGAAGCTAAAAATTCTCATGGCGGCAATGCAGCCGCTATAAACGACGATATATATGAATTATAAGAGCCTTTTGAATTTCTTTTTTGACTGTAATAATGCGCAACGTTGTGTACGTGACTTTTACTACTAATGTGAATTTTTTCATTGGACTTGGTAAAATTGGAAAATTTTCAAATAATTTTCAAATATTTTATAAACAACTTTTCGGTTCGGTATTTTGAGCGGAACGATGCTCGGGCGATTGCTTTGCATGTTTCATTTACACATCACTGATTTAATGTGATAAACAATGCATTTAGTGTCTAAAATTAGTGTAACAAGCTGTAAATGTGATTTGAATGCAATTTCTTTGATGCAATGACTGACATAATTTAGACATTAGAAATAACAAATTACACTCAATATTTCTTTAGACATTAAAAACTTGCTTTTAATGATTTAGGGAAATATAGTAAACTGCTTGCAAAGCAATGCTTACAAATATTTTGTTAGCCAAAAAAATAAGTCAATATGACAACAAAATATAGTAAAGCAAAAAGAGTTCGCTTTTTTTTTTTAATTATAAGAGGAAACGCCAATAAATTGCTTTTTTATACTTTTTCCAATTTTAATTGTATGCTCCTCAAATTTCTTACAGCTGTAGACGAATATAAACTCAACTGGAAAGAATTTCAGAGAGTAGCCAACGGGTCGTATACGTAACATCTCACACAACTATTCCGCAATTGGCAAATGATAGTAAAAAAGAAACACGCAATTACACAAACCATTACGAAATGCGAAGCTTCAAATATCACAAAAAATTTCATTTAATAAATTTACGTTCTTATGATTACAAATGCAGACAAGCATTCGTTCATGTCATACAAAACTATATCGATCGTCTGTCGCCACGAATATACTTGCATGTGCTGCCCACTTAAAGACAACGAAAAGGACATGCTACATGACAGGAAAAAAAGCAACAACAACAAATAATAATAAATACAGTAAATGGCCTTGAAGAGCGACACACGCAACAAATTCTCATTAAACAACTGCTTGTAGTCATAACCAACAAGAAACCAAAAGCATGGAAACTAATAACAAGAGAAATAAACTCAATGCCGAAAGTCATTTGGTTTGACTTTGGCGAGCACCAAATCAGAAATCTTAGTAATGAGTAAATGAAAAATCAAACCAAAAAATCTAATACATTTGTATGGATGTATGTATGTATGTATGTAGTTGCATGTGGTGGCCAGGTGGCGCAGCGAGTAATTACTAAATGAACAATGGAGCGCGAGACAGGGGAATGGCGAGGACGCCCATTAGGTGCCCTGAGCACAGAGTGGGAAAATTCACAATGGCCATCAAACGAAAAGGTGTTGATTGTCCTTGAACTGGCATTGCGCGCAACAAGCAAAGGCCAAGTCAGGGTTTTTTGTGGAGGGTAGTGTCCGACCGAATATTCGGTTTCGGTTTCGGCCCAAATAAGTGGTTTCGGTTTCGGTTTCAGTTTCGGCCAAAAAATGGCCGAAACCGAAACTTTCTAGAATATTTTTTACATTTTATTGTGTAGCCGATAGGAGGAGTAATTTAGATGCCAGCAATGTAAATAAACTTCTTTTTTTAGCATATAATATTAAATTATTTAATTTTGAATATTATCGAGTAAGGTACGAAAGGGTGATTTCTTCTTGTTTACGTTTTTAAAAAATGAATAAATTGTTTTTATTAATAAGTATTTATTTATTTATGCTATGTTTATGTGTTTGCTCTTTATTTACTTAATGTAAAATTCGTTTGTTGAAAAAAGTGCTTGATATGGTAATTTTTATTTCAACTAGAAAGTTTCGGTTTCGGCCGAATATTAAAAAAAAAACCGAATATTCGGTTTCGGGTTCGGCCCAAAAAAGTGGTTTCGGTCGGACACTAGTGGAGGCCAATAAAAATGCTGACAGAAAACTGTACCGCAACAAAGTGTCCAAAGTGCACAAATTGGAATGACTGTCAAAGTTATGGGCGCGTGTATGAAATTCTATTAAGTTGATTTATGTTGGTGGTTGATTTAAAAGTAATGAGGGAAAGCATCAAAAGGAAGCTGAATTGAAAGCTGTAGAAAATCATAAATCACGGTGTTGAATAGGAACGACAGCAGAGAGAGATTAGGGAATGGAAACCAGAAAAGGTTTATTATACTCGTAAAGAGTTAAAGATGAGCTCAGCGTACGAAAGATTTAAGGACTTTTGCTGAAGTGAGTAAATGTGTAGTAGTAAAGGCATGAGACAGATAATAAAAATTAAAAAAAAAACAAGGAGAAAAATAGTATACAAAAAAGGCTTTAACGGAGAAATGCACGCTCTCTAGGAAAATTACAGCGAACAACTGAAGATATAACATTTAGGCATAAATTCAAGTAATAAAAAAACGACATAAACCATTTTACTGCTAAAAAGAAGGTTGAACAAAGAAAACGTTAGAGGTTAAAAGAATTGGTCGCAGCTAAAGAATGTAAAAAGCGTGAGCAAAAAAGAGACTTTTACTACTTGCAAGGGTAGTAAAAGAGCTGTTGACGCAATGACTACCAGAATGACGCAATGATAGAAGAGGGAGAAGGAACGGCAAACGGAGGCTTTCGAGCTGGAAGCAATGTTTAGGAGCGTCAAGTAAGAAAATTATTTTTTGAGCAAAGATATTACGCCAACAATTTAAAACAGGCACAAAGAAACGAAGAAACGTTTCGCAGGACTAAATTGGAAATATTTATAATAAAAAGGAATGTGTACAACAGTCAAAAAACTGCAATTAAAAAGCTTCCAGGCACAAAATTCCGAATACTTTTTTCCCAACATAAATAAACGCGTTTAATTTGAGGGAAAATAGATTTCGTTTTTAAGTTTCTTTCGGACTCAATACAGCAATTTGCATGATCTAAATGCATGTCTAAGAAGTTTTTTAGATTGTCGGCCATGATGCCCTTCAGCCTTTTGGATAGCTTCTACGTCATCAATGTCTTTTTTATATCGGTAAATAAATTTTTTTTTGAAAAGGTGATAGTCCGCCGCAGTCCGCTTCAGGTGAAAAAGAGGAATGGTTAAAGGTTAAAATACGACACTTAGTAAAAAACAAAAATAAAAAAATTAGTCACAATTGTCGTTCGATGAGACGCGTCTTTCGATAGCCAAAAGCACGTTTTTAAAACCCCCTCCATGACCAAGTTCTGGCTACGCCCCTGCACCAATGTATATGCCTTGAGACTTCTCTATGCATTTAAGGACTAAGCACAACGGAGTGACTCGCTAGTAACACCAAGGATTGCAATTTGAACGAAGCACTCCCTCTGAAATCGAGAATTAAGAGTTCGGTGTAGGAAATGTAAATCTGTTTAGAATCAAGTAAAAGTATTTCAACAGCTTTAAGACGACTTATTTATAACAAGTGAGCAATGAGAATGTGTAAACACAGAAACAAAATTGAAAATATTGCAGCCAATGCGCTGCGTTACAAAAAACATATTTCAATTTTAATTAAGATTAAACTTTTTATAAAAGTTGGAAATCGGCAAGCAGCGAAACAATAAAATAACGAAGCAGCAAAAGGCTTTACCGATGACGAGACATTATTTTAGAACTAAAAAAGGGTAGATACAAGAAAACCCGAAATTTATCAATTTTCATTTCGGGGAGGAAAACAATTAAAACCATTAAACATTTGAAATGTTTGAAAAGTGAGAAATGGCTGAGACAACCTTTTCTTGATCTTAGAGCAAACACAATTCAGAATTTCGTTATATTTAATACCGACTGTATGTAAGAAAATAAGCAATCGTAAAAAATACTCTTGGGCCGCTGTTATGACCGATAAGGTTTAATTGGTGTGTTAGGGTGCTGAAGAAACTGAAATGTTTCAAGGCAAAATGTTTTGTGTGCTGAAATTTTTAAGCATCACAACGAAAGAATCTTTAGAGGGGCTATACAAAGTCATTGTTTACAAAAACAATAAAAAGTCACTTGATTAATGGACAAATTTATTACACAATCAGTTACAATTAATGTTGAGAAACTTTGGCATATCACTGTAGCCTAAAAGTAGACTACAAAGATCCTCGTTTTAAGCCTAACGGCGCACAAGTTAGTTTTAATGTTTTGAGGCATATTTTTAGGAAGACTTCTCGTTTTTGTATTTAGTGTCCTTACAAGACTTTAAGGCGGCGGTGCCTAAGCAAAATCATTTAGTGAGCCCAATTACAACATTCTCAATAATAATCATTTTCGGAATGACAAAAATCACGCGCAGAATTCTTTGGTTGACACAAAAATAACTGCATAAGCACTTAACTGCAGCAAAGAAACATCCAGCGGTAGACACTATGACTTTAAATGTGTTTGTTGTAATTGAGCTAACGAAATTCGTGAATGTTGTAATTGAGTCAAAGTGATGTAGCTGTGAACCAGGAGAACATACCTAGTTTTCTAGTTTTCAATAATCGGGAACACTCGGGGTCAAATAGATCCTATTTACTTTCGGTCGTCTATAATTCCACAACTGTTGAACCTTTTGACTTGAATAAATTCTGGAGTGTACTTTGCACATTGTTTTAACAATTTATAGATATTATAAGTACCCCTAAAGTTTGTAACATATTTAAAAATATTGGCGAGAATAGGTTTCGAAACAGGCACTGGCGCTTAAAAAGTTCGCTACAGGTTTTTACTGGGGAAAGTTAAAATTTTAAATGTATCGATTTAGTCTTCTGTGTGGTTATATCAAAAACATTCCATCAAGATTTTTCAAATTTTTATTACCGGACCCTGTTTTTTTAGAGTTTTGTCATTTGACAGCAACCATATCGTAATGGCTCTAATAATTAATTTAATTTTTTATAATTGACTGGCACGACAGCCCGCTTACGCGAGACTAAGGCCTAGCTTCCCGCAACCACCCGTGTTGTGCGTGTGAATTTGTACGCGGGTGGAAGGGACCTACAGTTTTATGCCGGTTCCGAACGGCAGGTTGGGAGCTTTTTCATAAGCAATTTTTACTCTCAGAGGTTTGCCATTTCCAGCTGAGAGGACAGCCACCGAAAGAGAAAACGAGTTTTCCCGTTATTTTTGTTTAGGTGTTATTTCAGGCAGTATTTGAAGCTGAGGTTGCTGCCTTCGACTCGCGGTCCAACGCACTAACCAACTGAGCCACGGCGGCTGCCGGCTCTAATAATTACTTAAACATAAAATTGATTACGCATAACTAAAAATCGATAAATTCTTAATTTGCTTCAGCTAAAAGTATGTAAAAAAATGTATCTAAATTGAAGTAAAATATCAAATTAAAAATGTCTCCTATTTTTTCTGCTTCTTCTTTTTTTACTATATAATCATATAACATTCAAGAAACGTGCATACTTTTCTTCTTTAGATTTAAATATTCTATTTACTAATTTTGTGTTATTGCTAAAACTTCATACTAAATATTCCAAGGACTAACAAAAAAATGCATTCTTTCTTTCTTCCTTTCTTGATTACTTAATCATAGATGGTTCAGACTATTGCTTCAAACTGTCTGGACTTCGAACCGTTCGGACTGACCGGACTTTGTTTGAAGCTCTAGCTAGGAGTATGAGTCTACATGACCCAGTGTGTTCTCCGAAGGTTAAAGTGATAAAAGTGCAAATATGCTAATTGACGTTTGAACGCACTGGTTGTTATAAATGGCTGTAAAATGTTGTCGACACTTGAATGCAGTCTCAGTTTTAAATGTCGTTATGCAAACGCCCACACTTGGAATGGAGAACGGACGGAATTAAACGACTCAACTTCAATTGGATTATGTAGAAGTGTTTATGAATTTTCATGGCATAATGAAAAAAGCGCCACTTATGACAATTGCACTAAAAGGGTTGAACATTTTTATGAAATTTACTATGTAGCTTAAATTGGGTTTATTTTAATTATGATTTATATTATTTTTTGCTTTGATTTTTCATATTCAATTACTAAATGTTTGAAACATGGAATTTCAAAGAAATTCTTAAGCATTTCATATCTTCGGGCATAAAACTGGCAATGAGAAGCACTGATACGTTTTACTATATAAAATATTTGTATATTTACAATTCTAAGGAACTTGCAAAAAAAATAGCAAAGGTGTGCAGCACTTGTGGCAAGTGTAGGTGGGCGGAAAGACATGTTTTTGAAGGAGAAATAAATTTCGAAAGCTCTGGAACACAAGACACCAAGTTGACCTTTGGGTTAGCGCCGATTTGTGCGCACAAGCGGAAGTTGTTAATTTTTCTTCTAGTTTTTTTTTTTTGTTGAAAACATTTATTGGAGAAAATGTGAAAGTTGCCAGCAAGTTGAAGCATTGCATGACAGTGAAACAAATGCCAAAGTGCTAGCAATGTCTGGCTACAGTTGGAGCTAACTTGTGGTCTTGTGACATTTGACATTTAAATTTAATCAATTTGGTAATTAAAACTGTTTTATTGCACACATTTTTATTTGCATAGTAAACCAAAAATGGTGCGCACAGTCATGTTTTCCAAATAATTTGGGCACCAAATGTTAATCATTATTCCAGGAAAATGTTTGAACAGAACAGAAAAGCGTAATTGAATTGAAAACAATTAAACGAACCACTTTAACCTTTCTACAAGACTCAAAGACAAAGAAGCAAAAACTTTATGCCTCAATTAGTTGATGCCAAAATTCATGGAAAGCGGAAAATTGTAGCAATAAAAAAATATTTTCATACGACTTATTTCAAGTACGGCAATGAGCATTTCTGGTTAATTAAACGGAATTTGGCATGAAAGAGACGCAATAGCGACTCGGAGAGAGCGACACAGCGAGTCAGCGCGTGATAGAAAGGGAGAGGAAGCAAAATAGGGTGCGAGATGTGGCACAGCCGTGGCGGCGGCACTTGCAAATCGCACTGTTAACGACAGACGGGGCTAGTGACAGCCGCAAAGTGGCGGCAGACGCCATCGACACCCCAGCAGAATTATGGTGCCACAACACAACCAACGCGCTGGCTGTCGATTTAATAGTCGCCACCGCAAATTGACGGTCAGTGGAGTGAATTCGGTGCCGCATTGGCGGCGCGGGCGCTGAGAGAGCAACGCGCAAAGTAAATAACAAAACTAAAAAAAAAAAATGTATGAAAGCAAAACAACAAAACGTAATTATGAATAAAAGAAGGTCAACAGTTGGATTGGCGCGGCCGGTGGCACGAAATGGGCCAGACACGGGAGAGGGCTGAGGTTCCGAAAAGTAGCTCGGCACTGTTGCATGCGGTGAGAGTCTGAGTCAAGTGTCGTCGCTTTGGCGCACAAAGTTTCCAGCTTGGACACGAGAATTGTTTACGTGCTGCGTAATCAAATTTAATTAAGTCAGCAAAGAAAATGCCAAAAATACGTACAACAAAAACCCAAACACACACATTTCGATGTCACGCAAACAATAAACTATTTTAATATTTTAGTGGTTTTGTTAAAGTTTTGGTTGCGAGAAAAAGTTTGAGACAAATCAATATGGCTGACCTCGGTCACTATTTTTCTACAATTTTCGCAGCGGTTGACACTTACGTCCTCAATAACAAATGTCCAGTCCTTATCCTCCAGTTCGTGTGTGCGCGGATCCTTGAACAGCGTTACGGAGATGGCATGATTATCGGGCACCGGCCAGGATATGTGGCCGACCAGCGGGTTCATCATATCCGGTTCCCAGGGCAGCGGCGCGGAGACAACGCGGCGCGAGCGACGTGTCCACACCACCGAGAGATTCGAAGGACGCCTGTAAGAGCAGAACAAAAAAGACAAATGGTAAAAATGTGCCAATAAAAACTTATAGTGACTAAGAGAATGATGGAAAAATGTAAAAGGAAATAACAAAGTTGTTGATGAAAACTGGGCGCACATTTCAAAAAGACCCAAGCCAACAAATGGGAGAGGGGCAGATGCTTTCAAAAGGAAGTGGTTTGGCAACGTAAAGACGCTACTTGAGTTAACAAGTCATTAGCCAAGAGAAAATATGCGAAACGTGTATGCGAAACGATAATAACAGCAGCGACACATACCTACGAGCCAAAAGAAAAAAGCAAAGGGCAACTGTACGAACAACACTGAACAGTGACTAAAGCAAACACTGCCAACTGGCTTGAAAAAATCCAAGCAACGGCAGCAGCAGCATAGCGTCAACATAGTTTCTATGTTTACTTGCCTGCTGCAGTAATGCACACACAACAACAAAAACAACACTAAACGAAAGTAAAAAAAAATGCGCAAACTTTCGACTGCCAGCGGCGGCCGCGCCAGGATGTGAAACTTTTGGCTGCAGCAGCCGCTGCCACTGCAATGAAAAGTGAATTTTTGCAGCATTTTCCATCTGCATCTGAATTTTCTTTTTTGGTTTTTTGTAGGACACAAACATGTTGGCGCAAGCGAGGCCAAGCCAAAGGCGCAAAACTGGGTCAGCGCGCCGTTCTGCTTCATATTTCACGCACTGTGTACACCTTTTTCAAATTACGATTTATTTCTTTTGCTCGAAGTTGCATTTTAAATGTTGTCATTTGGGACTTTGCTCGGTATTTGACGACTGCCGACTATAGAAATGAGCCAAAGCCGCCTGAATGCTGTGGATATGCTTGAAACGCCTTTGACGCATAAAATATTTAGAATTGTATGCCTTTTAACTGTCGCTATTCAGTAGGCAAATGCTTTTAGCCGTTTATTGTGGCGAACATGTATAAAGCCGGCTTAAATGTATTGCATTAAATTTAGCTGTTACCATAAAATTTTCCCACCCACAATTGCAGCAAATGACAATCGACAAATTGTCTCGCGTACATAGTCAGCAATTTTAATTTCTAAATTTAACTCAAGGATAGCGACAGTCGGAGACATCGCGTCAGAGCGCCAGTCAAAGACACAGGGTCAAAGCAAGTGCTCAGGCACGTGTGAACGTTTACACTGACGCGCTCAATCGCCCGAATTGTGCTTTGGCTAATTTGAAGTTGGCCGCCAGCCAAATGCTGAATTGACAAATTAAGGAAAAACACGAACAGAATTTAATGAAACATGCATTTGCGAAAAAATTCTATAACTAAGCAAATCTGACTAATTTGTATAGTTAAAAAAAACATAAAAACACATAATAAAAGTATACGAAAAACAAGGATTAAATTAGAAAAAACCAGACAAAATAATTTAAAAAAAATGCACTTAGAAAAAAACAAAAACATTTATAAATAAATCCAACAATGCTGACTAATTTAGGTAGTTGAAAAAAAGACAACAAAAATTGTAAAAAAAAAATTAAAAAGCGCTACATTAAAAAAACAAAATAAATTTTAAAAAATATATAAAACATTTATATTTTTTTGCTGTTTGTTAAGTTTTTTCAAAATCTGTCCAGTGCAGGCTATGCCAGACAGAAATATCTCGATGAAGCCAATATTTGAAACATTTTCCAAGCAAAGTTGAGCAGTGCTAGAAAAGAAAAGACAAATACAAGAAGAGTTTGAAAGGTAATGAGCCTGAATAAGACAATCCAACTTAACAAATTGTATTTAATTTTTTAACCTTGTTTCCTTTCGACACGGAAGGAGACTAGGTAGTAGGAACATCCAGGTTTGTTCTGCCTTGCAAAAACTTACGTGTTCAGTTTTCTTCATCCACAAAACATTTTTTCATGGTTAAGTTGGCCCTGTGGCCCCTTCTGCGCCTTAGAGAGTCTTCATTCTATCAACTTTCAGATTTAAAAAAAATCTCTTTTCATGTTTGGGAACACAGAATTGAACCAAATCTGCGAAACATAATGAATGAAGCAGTAGTTTTTAGCCCAATTCGTTCGGCTTTGTCATGGTTTTTACTGAAGTGTGAGCTGATGCATTGTAATGATGGAAGGACACTTTTTCTTCTTCAAATGAGGCCAGTTTTTCTTGACTTCATCTTTCAATCGATTCAACAATGCTGCTTGCTGGTTATCAATCAACGCTGGGCTCGTTTTCAAAGACTTCTGTCATAGCTGTGTGGACGAGGATGAAAATGCATTCCACCTTCTATGCACTTGTCCTGCATTATTCAGAAGAAGGAAGAATTATTAAGAGTCTAGCAGATCTAATCGATGGAACTATTCATTGTTTACTAAGCTTCGTAAGGAGCTCAAACTGGTTCAGTGAGTGTACGTGGTATCACAATGAGCCTTCATGGGGCAACCTCTCCTACCCACTTACCTATCAATCAACGCAGATATTCAAAAGGATTGTGCGAGAACTTGTTGAAACACTATTTCTTTCTTCGAGTCTTCTTTCATTCGAGTGGTTGGTACATTATGAGCAAACGCGAATTGACTCATCTTGCGCATTGAATCTTCAAACTAAATTTTTTGTACAATGTGTTGTGTTTACCATATCAGCCCAATTTCATTCTTCGATTTTTTAAAAACCATGTCGTGGATATTTTTAATTGCTGCTTCGATAAGTCTCACTGAAGTCGGCCTCGATAGTCCAGTGGGTAGCGTGCTGGCTTCTCATACGGAGGCCCAAGATTCGATTCCTAGCTCGGGCTGGTGAAACACTCGTCTACTTCTATCGCTATCTACATGAAGAAGATTTACAAGAATCGCACAGGTGGACTCTTGGCAAAACCTCCAAGTGTGAAAGAAAAACTGCCAACCGCCGTTCGCATTCGGCGTTAAACTGTCTCTTACAGAGGCAGTCACCATAAGGTCTTTGATCATTGAAAATACAATACGGTGCTAATTTGATTGCATTGTTTGTTTTACCTTTCAAAGACAAAACCTTGATCACTCTTCATGAATAGATAAATTTATAAATAGATTTTTTTCCCTTTTTTCAGAAAGCAAAGTTGTTTGGATGATTGCCACAAAGAAACTCATAGATGAAATGTCATGAAACTTTGACAATGGTTTGAAGGAGTGTCGAATTTCAAACACCATATTGATTTGCTATTAGTGCTGTCATCTCTCAATGAAGCACAGTGAACAACAACAAAAACAAGCAATTTAAAAATAAATAAAAGAAAAGCAAACAAAAAAGTACACAACTAAAAAAACACCGCAAACGATAAGAATTTGTATAAAGAATTTTGCTATAAGCGTATAAAGTGAAATTTCAAGAAGCGTAAAAAAGCTTATCGCCTATTGCAGTAAATAACAACGAATGTTTTACTGCAATTAAATGCAGTATTTAAAAATTATGAAAAAATTTACACTTGTAGAAATTTTGCGAAGAAAATTATGATTTGTTTCATAGACAAAATTCTAAAAATTTAACGATTTTGATGTAATTTGAAAGGTAAAACTCCAAGCAAGGAAACCCCAAAAAATCTGTACGAAAAAAGTTATTTAGTGTTCATGCAAAAGCTGCTCAAAGTCGGAACTTTTTTCACCAAAAAAATGTAAACACATCATTTCTGATTTTTAGTCTATTGAGTAAAAATTTTTTGCTTTTAATGTTTTCTCCAAATTTGCAAAACTGAAGCTTCTATTTCACTTTTCATACAAAATAATTTTTTTTATTAAAAACCTGAAAATTGGCAAAATTTACAGGAAAATATCTAAAAAGTATGTGAATGTGTGTTCCTGGACTTTTTATATTTTAAGAATCGTTCTTGCTTTGTCGAATAATGTAAGCACATCCTCCGATATCTTCCGATCTCAGAAAAGAATTCAATTTGAAAAGTAGTCCTATTTTTCGACAAAATATATTTTATTTATGCCTGAAAGTATGCATTTTTTTAATTAAAACCCTGAAAATTGGCCAAATTTAAAGGAAAATATCTAAAAAGCATGTGAATGTGTGTTCCTGGATTTTTTAATATTTTAAGAACATTCTTTCTTTGTCGAATAATGCAAGCACATCCTCCGATATCTTCCGATCTCAGAAAAGAATTCAATTTGAAAAGTAGTCCTATTTTTCGACAAAATATATTTTATTTATCCCTGAAAGTATGCAATCAACATGAAAAATTCAAAAAAAAAACTGCACCAATGCAAAACATGCATCTATTATTATAATTTTTATTGAGAACCTAAGGGGTCCTCATACAATTTCTGTTACTCTTTGCAATTACCAATGTTGACGTAACTGATTAAATGTAAAATCTTTAAAATTTTGCCAACACACTTGTTGCTATAGCTTACCAAAAAAATAACGAAAATTGCAAATTTAAGTCACAGGCATTGCCAAACTACAAAAGTTTAAGAAAAACAAAATGGAGATTTAAATTCACTACCATACCAAATTTTATGAGGAACAGACTACTCCTTCTAATTTTATCCCGCAGTTGGTTGGAGTCGAATTACTGTTCATTGGACTATTCAATTCAATAGTTATTACAACAGACGGCAGACTTAAAGAAGTCATTCAAAAACACTCACACAATATGGTGGACGGGATGATGATATAATGAGTGTGAGTCTCTCGTCACTTTCTGGCATTTACAATTGCAGCCAGGAATAACTGCAGAGATAAACAAGAAAGAAATTAATTCCAGAAACTTGCTGCAGTCTCCTGCAGCCTAACAACAACAAAAAGCTCAACCACAAGCAAACAGCATACAAGTGCTTTGAACTCATTACGGCGGCTGCTACTGCAAAAAGTCATTGCTTTCCTGCATACGTACGAATGCGCTATCAGTGTGGCAACCACAACAGATGCCGCAAATGCCGCAGAACACAGCAGCCAGCACAAAACTGAAAGCCAGCCAGTAGCGAAGCGATAATCAGCGCAACTTCCGAGCAAGAAATGTGGCGCTCTGGTAAATACAAATTAAAAAAAACGCAGCAAAAAAAAAAGCAAAACCAAAGGCAGAGAATTAAGTACAATGTTGCTGATTGTGTCGGCCGTTTGAGGGCAGCGGCATAATGCCAACCAGCAACAAGCAGCCGTCAGCATCCTGCGCACAAAATGATGATTGCGCCTGCATAATCGCAGCTGTCGGATAAGCACGAACACAACTGCTGTGTGTGTGTGTGTGTGTAATTGAGTGAGTGTGTGTGTGTGGGTGATTGTTCAAGTGAGTCCGCCCACACACTCATATCGCAGCGCAAAGGGAATTTTCATTCAATTTTTTGTCTGAGCGATAAAAAAAAAGGACAAAGAAAACAACAATGATTGTGTTAAAAATAAAAATAGGGGCCGAATATTGTGTTGCCAACAGTGGCAAAAACATGCGAAGAGAAAACCAAGAATAACAATACAAATAAAAATGATCTAAGAATTCATAATTTAAAACAGAGACTCAAGGGACATGCCACAGAGAACGACAAGCAAACATTCAGTGGAAGAAGGCGCACTGAAAGGACGAGACGAAGAAACAAAGACGCGACGCAAATGTATCGAATGTCCTTTTCGATCGGTAATCAGCTGGCAATCACATAACCTAAAGTGGCCCACACGATGTGTGACGTTGACGTTGTTTTAGTGCCTGTCGAGTCGCTTTGTTCGCGAAGTATCACATTCAATGCACAGTGAGAGCAATTTGAAGACCTTTTCATTAAACATTTTTTTATATAAGTAATATATAAGAACAAAATTTATACATTTTTCAATACATGAAGAAGAATAAAGACATTCTAGTCAAACATTATTGGAAGAGACCAGTGGCGCTCAGAGGATATCATTTTTAAGGGGAGAGGTTTGCGTACAACTTTTGAACTCGATTTTATTTGAAACCATATTTTGCATCCCCATATTTACTCCCCTGGAGGACTTTAGTTATTAGCTGACACTTTTTTGCAGTGTAACAATGTTTGCCTACACTATTTTGGCTACTGACCACAACTCTCTCAACGCATTAGTGCTTTCAACTCAAATTACATTGGACGCATTAGCAACTTTTTTTTGGCACCTCGCGTCAGCGAGTATTAAATTTAAATACAAGGCCATAAAATTATTAGGTTAGATTATCGAGGCAATTAATTTCAGATGTCGTAAAAGTGGTGCGAGGGTGAAATTGTAGTATCACGACCTCGGTGATACTTAAAGGTTTGTTTTGTTTGACTCAAAAACCGCAGGATAACAAAGATTTTACTTTTGAAAGCATGCTTAAGTTTTTAAAGAATGGTACTCCCAGGGTAGATAGTCTTGTACGCGTTGAAACTGAACAGCTGTGTGTGAGAAAGTGTGAGATTGTTTCCTTCTCATTTACGTTCCTGCAGATTTTACAGTGGTGGTTGAACTTCATTCGGGGCAGACTACAAAGATTATTGACAGTCCCGAAAGTTGTACGAAAACCATCTTCGATTTCCTCCTGCAGTTGATCCCTAGTCTAAACATCTTTTTGTGGTTTTCCTTTACACATTTTAAAACACATAAAGAAACATACTCATGATCCGAAAGAAACAAACTGAGTGAAGATTCGTTTTTAGCCCAACAATCTGCCTTTTATGTGCCCAGAGACTCAGATAATTGCTACAATGCTGTTTACTGGCTATCAATCAAAGCTTGGCTCTTTCCCAGAGACTTCTGTCGTAGCTGCGTGGACGAGAAAGAAAATGTCCAGATCCAGAATAAGGAAGATTAACCTGGCCAATTTTTTCTTCGACAGTCTAGCAGATCTAGTCGGTAGGACTATTTACAGTTTACTAAACTTCGGAGCTTAAGGAGCTCACTCACACTTAAGGAGCTCACTTACACTTACACTTATTTACTAATTTGAACTTTATGCAGACAGCGTTTAAAGTTCATTGCAAAATGATTACAGCACTGTTAAGAAATTGGAAGTATTTCAATGCAAAAGTAAATGTTTTAGTTTTAAGTTAAATAATAATTTGTTGAAAACAAAAAATTACCCTTTCTTTTCCATTTTTGGACTCCTTTAGGAACATTTTTATACATAACATTTTAGTAGAGTGGCGTCGATGACATCATCTCTGGATGCATAAACCTCATTTCTTAGCAAATATGCTCTGCTAGTCCAGTACAAGTAAAGCCAGTAAAATGCAATTTATTGCCAATAAAAGTATTTTAAAAAAGTTCAAACGTGTTTCCAGATAAGAAACAAAACAGTCTTAATAATTAATCGAACGCTTTACATATTTTTTTGGCGCCTTATAAATTGCTTAGAAATAACCACTGCTGTGCACTATAAAATGAGATAAGGTAGATAAATATTCACCCCAAATACGCGCTGAGTTTATACACACAGATAAGATAGCAAAAGACAAACAAAGGGGAAAGCTGCACATTACGTAGCAGATAAGGGAAAGACTACCAAAATATAAGTAAACTCAACAGGTGAATGCAACGAAAAATAAAGTTATACACTAGAAAGAAATCTGTAACACATTTCGGTTACTAAACGCACTGAAAACTTGTAGGAAAACAAACATTGACTGAAATGTGTTAAAAAAAACAAAGAGAACATCGTCAGTCTTTAGGTTCTCACTCTCTCATATATTTATATCTTCTTCTTCCAACCAGTTTTCAAGTTCAAAATGCCACACAATAAAGAATAAATAGAAAATACTCGGAACATTGTATTCATTAACTAAAGTTGTCTTTATTCCGCGAAAACGCACAACGAGCCAAGCAAGCCCCAACAAAATTGCCCAGCATGGAGCAACATTTCAATTGTGTTGACCTCAATGGGCAACAGACATTAGGAAGGAACCAGCCGCCGCCGAGCGTACACCACACAACCAGCCAATAATATCCGACGGTAATGAACACGCAAGCGCCAGCGCGACAGCCAATGCCGCCGACAACAATGAGCCATTCCGGCAACCGGGCTCGTCCCTCGGGCAAAAAACCACGCACGGAGCTCTAAAAATAAATAAATACTTCCACATCGAATGGACAACAATAAATACGTAGCAATTTTTTGAATTTGCATTTATGCAAAATGTGAATGACGAAATTTATACAGAAATAAAAGTGAATGAACAAAAGCAACAAAAAAAATTGAAAAAAAAATAACAATGCGACAATTCAGTAAAGTGGCCAAGTGGCCAGCATTGCAACTGCACTACGGAAGGTACAATGCATTTGATTATTTTGCATACGAATTTCCAATTTGTGGACTTTGAGCTGAGTGCACATTGACGCAGCTGAGCGGTGAGTTCGGTGCACGCTGGTTCAGCAAAACGAACAGCCAGTCAAATCAATAATGTATGCGAAATTCGTAGCTTCAAAACGATCAACAAAAGTCGGTGACCCCCTTTAGCAAATGAAACAACATAATGGAATAAAAAATAAGCAAATTCGTAGAAAAACAACTATGCATCAATTTAGACTTATTTCAATAATAGAGGCAGCGTGTGTTGTTGTAAGCGAAAATTAAAATTGTTAACGTTGTAAATAAACAATTGTCAATTGTCAATATTGATGTAAGTGACGACAATAATTGAAGCAATAATGCTTTACGACGCTGCTCGAGATGAGAGAGAAAATATTAAATAAGAAAACATAGCAACAATTGAACTGAGATTTCATTAGACACGAGTATTATTATCTCGTAATTTTTATGGAAAAATTAAAAATAAGAATTATTTTTAATTAAAATTATTTAAAAATGAAAAATAAGAATTATTTTTAATTTATATTTTAAAAATGGTTTTTATTATTAAAAGTCACTGAATGATTTTTATTGATGACTTAAAAAATAAAAGTCATAGAATGATTTTTATTGATGACTTTTATAAACAAAAGTCACTGAATGATTTTTATTGATGAATTTTTAAATAAAAGTCACCAACAATTTTTATCATAGGACAACTAAAATAAAAATCGAAAAAAAACTGTTATTTGTGGACTAATAAGAAAAAAATTAAAAATAATTGTTATTACAGGATTTTTAAAGTATAAATAAAAAATAACTGTTATTTGTTGAGTCATTAAGTAAAAGTCAAAAAATAACTCTTAAACATTGATTTTTATAATAAAACTTATAACTGTTACGGTCCCTGTCTTTAATTAAACCTTGCAAAAAAAAAACATAAAATTGAACTGAGAATGATCTACGAAAAAAAGAAACATGTGAGTATAAAATTGGAACATAGCAAAGAAACGCAAAAGGATTAATTGAAAGTGAGACAACATCAGCAGAAAGTTGGAAAGAGCTAATAGAAAGGGAGAGCGGTTATATAAAATAAAGTTAGTTATCTGAATACGACTTCTCAGTAACGCCAAGTCATGGTAATTTTAAGCTTTGAAGTCATACAAGGAACTAACGTAAGATGGGCTGCTCAAGGCAACCTTTAACTTTCATCGTTCTAGAGTTCTCTCACTGAAAAGGGAGAACCCTGGTTGGTGTTCTGGCAGGACAATGTTTAATTTGCAACCACACAAGAAGGTTGGGTGTGCTATCTAATGACTTCTGTCCAAGTCTTCTTCGAAGTCATCTTCTGTATGAACGAGGAAGAAAATGCAATTTACTTTCTATGTGCAAATCCCACATTATTTAGAAGAAGAAGGAATCACCTGGGCAACTTTTTTTTGACATTCTAGAGGATTTAGCCGATAGGACTATTCAATATATTGGGCTTCGTAAGGAGTTTAAACTGGTTCAGAGAGAGGATTGATTGTACCCTTCGTGAGCTCCGCCCTGAGGCAACCACTCATACCTACCTACTTATGTAAGTAACTAATAATTGGAATAACAAAAGTATCTATTAAAAGTAATAAAGTGTTAGTTAAAAGTATGAAAGGAAAACTTATTATGCGAATAAGTAGGGCACAGTATACAGTAGACCAGATTTTGACAAGGATTCATACTTCTTCATAAATAGAAAAAAAACATGATACATACATTGTGAAAGAGTTTCTTTATGACATAAAAAAAATATAATTCTATCTCGTTCACTTGAGTAATTGAATATGAATTGAATTGAATATGAAGCAGACAATAGAAATTGAGAATATGTCTAAGCTGGGAATATCAGATTTTTATGTCATAAAGGGAAATTTGAAACTATGAGTTACACTTATTCTTATTTTTCAGTACCTGCACGTGGGTGAAATCACTTTTAAGTTTCCTCTTGTAAACTTCCTAATGCATTGAAAAAAAATGGACTCTAACCTTTGAAAATATTAATAGACCAATTTTGTTTATCTTAGCTTGGAATATGTGGGTTTTTTTTAATAAAAACCACACCTACCCTTTAAACAGCGCGCTGTTTACGACTATATCAATAACATTGATAACAGTATAGATTTATGTAAAAAAATCAGGCATCAAGCACATGCTTTTCATTAAATAAAAAAATATTGTTTTCATTTTCTCGCTGCACTAAAACGAATATCTTATCATTCGTATTATTGTTGATATTGTGACTTTACGTTTCGCTCGCTGAAAGTCGGAGATTCCCTTTTAAATAACAATTTTATGGCTCACTTTATCTACGAATTGATGGCGCGCTTTTATTACTTTTCGCATTTGTTTTATTTATTTCTTCCTCGATTCCATGTATATGCATCTCTTCTATGTCTTTACTTTAATGTTTTAAAGCCATCATGGTATCATCTCGCTTATGTTCTGGTACGCAGGCAAATATTTGAATTGCGTTCAACGCTGCGCTTTAAGTGCGAGTACGTGCGCACTTTCTACGCCGTCATGCTACAGATTACATCATCGCCATCAGCAGCAACAATGAACGCACCACCCCGGCCCACAACACTTCATACAACGGCATACACTGTGCTGGCCACGTTATTACTTCTGGCCGCAGCTCTGCAGTTAAGTCAAACATGGCGTTGGCGAAAAAGAAGAGCAATCGCGCAAAAACGCTGCTGCGAACTGCTGCTGTCAGACTTATTGATTTGACGCTTTGTGAAGCTGTCAAGCACAGTAGCGGCTTAAGGGGGGGGGCGGAGGGGCGGACCGCCCCGGGCCCCGGGCTGCTGGGGGCCCCGACAGAAGCTTGTATATAAAAATTTAAAGTTTTTCAAAACTGAAACTTGTAGAAAACTATTTGCGCTCCACAATGGTTGTTGAAAGATTGTTTGTCACTTTTATCAATTGAAAGAGACACATATATCGACGGTTGACTTTGAAATTGCAATAACAAATTCAGTTCAATAAAAGCAAGAAAACATCCTTTCTAAATAACAATTGTTTACAAATTTTCAAAAAATTTTCCCTCAAAGATTGCAATATTTAATTTTTAACTTAAAAATTTGTGCAAAGTATGCAAATACAAAAGTTAAAAATTAAATATCGCAATCTTAGAGTTTGCTTGTAAACTAGTGCGAATTACGCAATTACTTAACCTCATTGAACTTTGTAGACGTCAAACAAATTTACAGTTATTATTATTATTTTTATAATTATTGGTTGGATAACAACACATCGTCCCGGAAATCCGGTTTTCTTCTTTGATAGACTCTTCTACGAAAGCAATTCTCTCCTTGTAAGTAAGCTACTGCTACTGGGTTTTATAAAATATTTCTGTACATTATTTCTAAACTACTCGACACGAAAAATGCACAAAAAAAGAAAAGTGTTTTCTAGACTGGAACTTTGAAATAGAATAAAATTTAAATGTATGAATCTACAGACTGAAATCCAAATCATGTATGTTTTCCCTACCTGACATATTTTGGTCCTGAAACTTTAAAATTTAAAATTTAGTTAAAAGGATGTCTTTCATTTAATACCCATATTTCCATCGTTGCACAACCGCATATATTTAAAAAAAAATTTTAAATGTGTATGTCCTTAAAATTTTAAAGTTTTTTAAAAAGGACTTTTTTTTCTATATCCAAATTTGGATGGGTATCGGCAAATAAAAAATTTGTACGCACAGTGTAATAAATGTAAAGTTGGTGTTTTTGCATCATAACTTTGTCATTTTTCTTTCAATTCTATTGATGTTAGGCTCAATATGTGCTCAAAAAATATATAAAAATAATATATCTTTCATCTTAGATTTTAAAACAAGGGGAGATCATTTTTTTTATCCATAAAAAAATATTCGAAAATTTATGATTTTTTGGTCGAAAAATTCACTTTGTTACAACTTTCCTTTGGGGAAGTTACTGACAAGTATTGCCAGTAACTTCCCCAAATCTCATCTGATTTGAACAATCTATATATCACTAAAAAGGCTAAGGTATTATCTTCTTCTTGAACGACGGACAGCTCGTGGTAATCAGATAATTCTTTCAGGATATATGTGCTCATAACTGAAACAACGGGAAAAAAACTCGGTTCTCGAAGATTTTTTGAAAACGCTTTTTAAAAAAATTTTTTTAGTTTCAATTTCGTGTTAAGCGGCCAAAGTTAGTCTAGAAAACACTTTATCTATGCACGCGATTGGCCCATTTTTTGTCGAGTAGTGTAATGATGCACTGATCGCAAAACAATCTAATCCCCCTGCTCGGGTTACTTAAAATAATGGCCAGATCGTAGTAACGAAGCAAGATTTTCTGTTTTTTTTTTTAGTTTTAAGATGGCTTTTTGAAATGACGAGTTTGCTCTCCCAAAAGTTTTCCTAATTTCACGAAAGTTTTTATTAAATTTTGAAAGATTTAGTAAGATTATCCTTTTATCCATTTTTCATTTCTTCTCTGGGATTCTATTGCTTTCTATAAAATTGCAAACACATATACGTTTCAAAATATTTTGTCCCTTTACTGTCAATTTACTGTTCAATGGAACACAAATTTTCAAAAAAAAAATAAAAAAGCATAACGGGAAATTCCAGTTATTAGTTTTGTACGCAAACTTATTCTGCACCGTTTGTGGGGGCCCCTCAGCCGTCGCCGCCCCGGGCCCCCGAGCACCTTAAGCCGCCACTGGTCAAGCAATCTTTTTTCCTTTTTTTTACTTTTCTATTTTCCTCTCAATGTTGATTTATCAAAATGTTTAATTAAATGTAAAGCTGCTTGGCTATCAATATGGCTTGGCCTGCATTATTTCCAAGCTATACTTGGACGCCTGTCTGTCTAATGCGCTGTCAGTGACAGCACTGAATGTGGTTATGATTTGCGGCCCATAGACCGGGCAGTGCCTAGAATAGAATACAAGTAATTTTGCTCGTCTGCCTAACACTTTGCATGTGTCTGCTTGCTGGCGAGTCTACTTTGCGAATGGATTCCGCAGCTGTTTGCGGGGCACTTGAGCCCAACTTCCATGTTTGCCGCTGATTGGCCATGTATCGCTTCCATTAAGACACACTTGGGTAGCATGTGTCCGGATGGGCTACTTCAGCAATTGACTCGCATTATGATTGTTGCCCATATTTTCAGGAATTCTATTTTCGTACATCAAATGTTCGGCTAAGTGCTTAGCTGGCTTCTGTGCCACTTCAGTAATGCACGCAACCGGACAAGTGTTCACAAAAAGCATAGGGGTGTTCACTACGCGTGTCTTCAAACAGAAAGAGCGGATTTTAAATGTAAAGAAATTAATGTTTTCAATCAGGAAACAATAAGTATCTCTCTTTCTGTCGCTCTGACTTTCTATATAAAATTTTAGTCATAGAAAGAGAACTGTTTCTATTAATCAATATTCAAAATATTGGTAGTATTTTAGTGACAAGATTGACCGAATGACAATCACGAATAATGCTCCTCATTTTTGCCTTGCATTAAATACAAACATTTACTGGTGAGAACAGAAAACAACTGCGCTGTTGGTAACGAATGGTACTTTCTCTCTCTCGCTCAACATTCAGTATTCAACATTTTAGTGACCAGAATGATAGAGAATGACAATTGAGCTATCACGAGTAATATTTGCTCAACATACAATATTTTGTCAGCATATTAATGACCAAAACGGTAGAAAAAGACAGCTAAATTATTTTTTGAGCTCAACATACAGAATATTGTTAGATTTTTAGTGGCGAGAACATCACCTGGCTTAACTGTCACGAATGATTTATTCACTTTCTCTATTTTAGTGATAAAAATGACAGAATACAACACAGTGAATGACAACTGAGATGTTTATCACGACTAATGTCTCTCTTACTTTGACCTAACATACAAATAATTGTCATCATTTTAGTGACAAAAATAACGGACCACTGCAACTGAACTAACTACTGCTCTGTCTTTTTCAAAATACAAAATTCTCAATTTAACGTTAAGCGTAAATACCTCTCATATATTTCGTGTACAATAAATTCTTGACATAACCGTACAATGGCATCAATTTGAATTTGGTAAACAGTCCCATGAAAATATTTGTGCGCGTCCACTTCACCTTTCGTTCTCTGCTTTGCTGCATACATTCCATTATATATTCTGCTGTTCTGGTAATTTCCAAGTAAGCATCGCATTATTTTAATGAATATTTTTCTTCGGCTTTGCGTTTGTCTTTGCACTCAATTGGATGCAAAGCAACTTATTTATCATGCTTAGCATTTCTAGCAAGTGTCAAGCGTTGGTGCTCGGTTTGGGTGCGCACACACTTGCCACACTCACTGGCTGACCAGCACCCAAATGTCAGTTGCGCTGCGCATTATTTATGAAAGTAACATTAAGTCAACACCGACTTTATTTTGTTTTGCTGGCAGCATCAGCAACAAACAACAACAACAACGAAAGCAACACCAGCAGTATTCACAACGATTACAATTATTCACACTTCCGTTTCATTGTGCGAGCTGTTGGCGTTTTTTTGGTTTCTTCTTATTTTTTTTTTATTATCTCTGATTATTGTTGTCGCTTGTTGTCCATGACTTTGAATTGCTTTTGTTTGGGGCGCATAAAAATGTCAAGATATGCGCATCAGGCACATAAAACAACGACCACAACATCAGTTTGCGACCGCACATCTAAAACAGCAGCAGCCACAACAACAACAACAATAATAAGAAAAAGGCATACAATTTGTTGGAAAATAAACTAAATCGTAAATCAAGCCTACGAACAAACAGAACAAATCAAAACATAAAGCAATCAGTAAGAATATTCCACTCGATCTTACGCCTTCCAACGCAAAAATCGGTAATAAATCAAAATTAAAAACATTCTAACGGAATATTAGTTACTGAAGCTTAGATATAATGAATTATGAGGGCGTATCGTAGCGGGTTCCAGTTGTAAATACTCATATCTCATGAGCTGATGAATTTTGTAAGTTTTGGAGTCAAGGAAAACGACTGCATATGTAATTCCCTTTAACCAGGGTTCCTGTCAAAAGTTTAGAAGCAGAAGGTTTGAGTTAAAATTTTTTAATAATCTCGAAAAGTTGAGTCAGGGGCGTAACCAAGGAGGGTTTTGGGTGTCAGAACTACCCCCCATGGCCTATTATTGTTTAAAAATAGTCAATCACTTTGCATGGTATGTACGTTCCCACAGTTATAAAAAGGTCTTTTCACCTTTAAACATTTAAAAGAATAATACAAAATTTTTTAGGTAAGACCGATAGGGTTTTTTTAACAGTCCCCTTCAGGCTTAGTGCAGCTACTTGCATGATCTAAAAGCATGTCGAATGAGTGTTTTAGATCGTCGGCTGGAATGTCCTTCAGGGAGTCGGTACAAGTCTTTTGGATGGCTTCTACGTCCTCAAAACGCCTTTGTTTAATTAGTAAATTCATTTTTTATATGGTAAAAGTCGCACGATGCCACATCAAGTGAAAACGAGGAGTGGTTGATGGTTAAAATTCGATTTTTAGTCAAAAAATCAGTCACAAGTGTCTATCGATGAGATGGCGTCTTTAGATAGCTAAGAGTTCAGTGAAAATGCAATAAATTTATGTTATTGAGATGCTTAACCTTCCCCTTACCAAAGATTTTTGTATTAGATCTTGACCAATACCCACCCGGATGACGCCTTCGCGGCTATTTTGAATAAATCTCTCAATAAATAAATAATAATAAATAATTTTATCCATACCTCAGTATTTAGTATCTTCCTCTGGTGATAGTCTATTTTTCGAAAAAAGGTCTAACTTTAACGATTTATTTTGCGACTATGGAAAATATATGTCTTTCCAAAGGCTTTATTGAACACATACACTGAGGTACGAAAACAAACTTTTGTGTGAGTTTTGCTCAAAATGGTGGCGGAAGCGCCTGGGATCACCCGTGTGGGTATTTGGTATCAAAACCATTCAACCATTTGTGTTTCATTTCATTCGAAGATTTTAACTATAATCGTTTTGTGGACTGAAGATGTTAAGAAACCTTCTTGTTGCTCGTAAAAAAATAAATGTCTCATATTTTAAGAGCCTACAGGAGAAAATATTTTTAATGCAAATCGTTACAACAATAAAAAACAAGCCAAACTTTAGTTAATATTTTAAACTTTATTCAACTTGAAAGCAACCACTTGAACCAGATCGGAGAAGTACAAAGACATCTGCGGCTATGCAAGTTTGACATCATCATCAGTCAACGCCAGCCGCCATACCCAGCCACCTGCCCGCCCATCAACCAAATTTTCACCAGCTCAGCGAGCTGTACAACAAGTTTGTATGGAAAAGGTGTCATAAAATCGGACAACACGCACACCGCCGCACAAGCGGAACAGTAACGGAGCGTAATGTTGCGCATATAATACAAAACATAAACAACATTGTTATCGCGCACGCTGTGTGGGTATTTGTGTGTGTGTGTGTATTCAGTACTCTAATTCGATTTACTGCAGCATTTCAATGCATACAAGTTGGCGCAGTTGGCGTTTATTTTGGCGCTGATGAGGCCGTTGAAGGCATTAAAATTCACTTTTATATACAAAAAACATACAAACGAGCAATATTTCTTTCACACAATTGCACGTCATATACACAAAGCCATAAAGGCAAAGAGGCAAACGGGCGTCTGGGCAAATAATTACGTTTAATGTAAACAAATTTCGAATTTTCGAATTTGGAAACTTACTGGCTGACGTTGCAAGAAAATTCTCAATAATTGATGGTCCTGCGATTGATTACAAGATTGAGGCGGTTTAATTATGCAATGTTGACAGCGAGCGAGAAAATGAATAGGGGTATTCTCGATGTCTTGCATAGCCCTGACATCGTGCACGAAATGCATAATTGACATGGCCATGCATTTCGAGCAACGACACAACAACAAAATACAAGCAACAACAGTTTGCATTTTTTGCATGTCATGCTACGCAAAAACCCTTGTTTTGTGTGTGACATCGCGATTGTGCGGCAGCCATTTAATTTTCTTCGTGTGCGCAAGCGTATTTTCTTTTTATTTGGTTTTATTTCAACCTTTTTATATAATTTGCATATATGTCTTGCTTGCAGGTAGAAATGGATCAACCGAAAACCAAATTAAAAAGAATTGGAGAAAGTTTGCGGCATTTTTGCAATATTTGCAATGTGTGCTTTTTTGTGCGTTCTCGATGTGTAGCATTTTCCAGTCTTGCACGGTTGCATTTTTACGAATTCTTCCTCCGTGCAAGACATCGAGAATACCCCTAATTTGTTTTGTCAGCAGTGGCAAAATTTATGCAAATAATGACAAAGAATCAGCGAACAGAGACGCACTGAATCGACAACAACCGCACTCAGGCACGACAGACAATAAATAAACGCTGCCATTGCATACTTCGCGGGGCACTCTGCGAGCTGGCTTGTGGTGATGGATTGTGCCAATTGCCGAAATTAGCATTTTTAAGACAACAACTTGATCATGAAAACATGTTTGCCGTATTTTTTCTATATAATATATATATATATTTGTATTGTACAACAACATTAAACAGACTGGGGCTGCTTTTCATTGTCGCTACAGCACTGCCGGCAACTGTCGAAAAAGTTGAAGTTTCAATTTCAAAGCATAAGCTGCCGCTGCCTTGAGGCATCGCACCACCCAAACAGCCAATACAACCACATCCTTGGCTCAAGGACATGCACGCCAAAAGCATTTGGAACGCGCTAGAGCGAAGCAAGAAAATGGAAAATACAGAAAAAAAACGTTTAATCGAGTTGAAGCATGTCGCGTTGGATACCGACAAAATTGCCAGCACATAAAATGCAAAACAATCAGCGAGGAGGAACGGGCTAGAAACAAACAAAGGCAACAAGACGTTGCTACCTTTCGAATGCCTTTGAGATTTACTTTTAACAGTCTTTCAAGGATAAGCAAGGATTTTTGCCCGGCAAAAGGCTTTTTCCACACTTTCTGCGGTGCGTTTCTCACTGACTGCCACCGCATACATAAAACAAAGGAAGCGCACTTGCACGCTGTGTGCTTTCTGCACATTCTGCACAATTGACCTCGCTAAGTCTCGCGCTCTCACAGCGCTGTCTTTCTGCCACCAAACCGCATTAATGTTATTGACATTTGAGCGCTTAAGCGCCCGTCGGCCGCCTCCATCCCCGCACTCCGGCCTTGTGTCATGCGCCAGTGCCACAGACTTTGGGGGCGGCGAAATTGCCAGCACTTTCGGGCCGGCCTCAGCTACAAACCGCTCCCTTAGGGGTTGTTGTGCTGCCAGCCGGCTTTAAACTCACCGAATTCGGCGAACTGCTTTTTGGGGAGTTATTAGCAGTGCCCATGGCGGCGCTTGTTTCGGGCAGCTCTGGCCTTCATGTTGATGTCGGCATTAGGTGGGGGAGGGAGTAACCGCCGCTGGGATATTGTATGTGAAAAAATATCAGCCGATAATGCCAGTTAAATGAGTGTGTTGTAGTGAAATAATACTAAAAAGCCGATAACAGGGCGTTGCTAGTACTGATGGCAACAATGTTGCACTGTGAGTCGGCCGCTGTGTGGCACGACACCACTGAAATTATGATTATTTGTGTTATAAAGTTAGAGGGGGAAAACGAATTATGGGCAATTTTTGCCGAAACAATGGTGGAAACTTTTAAAATCTAAAAATGGAATAAGTAACTAGTAAAAAATTTGGGTAAAAGTTGAAAAGTTAAATTTGAACATCTTGCGCTCTTCTCTTTTATTTTTCTTTAAATTTGTTGAACACAACAATCGGTAAAAATCATGTTTCCACCTATAAAAAAATTATGCATAAAAAATTATTGATGAACAAGAGGGCCCGACTCACTATTTTCAAGTTGTAACTATAGGCCCATAACTGACAAATTGTTGGTAAAAACCGCTGTCAAAAATGTGCGAAATTTTTTTTTTTTTAGAAACGCCAAAATCTTAAATTGTTTGACCTGTATTTGCTATATCGATTCTTGGAAGGATCAGGATCACAAAAAGTGACGCACACAGGGGGTCCAAACACAGAAATTGCCCCTCTCCAAATGAAATCCTGTGTGCGCCACTGATCACAAATATATATTACTAGCAGGGCTTCGCGGCATTGCCCGCAAGTTTGAAGTCAATGGGCTCAATAAATCACGATTTTCTTAATCCTTTGTTGACCCTGTTGTATTTTTATGACAAAATACTTGTCTATTTATTTCTCATTCAAAGTGTTTTCACAACTTTTAAAGTCAATAGTCAAATTAAACGATGATTTTTCAAACTTTTTAACCCAAACTTTTAACTTTTAACCCAACGTTGACGCTGCAAGATTTTGATTTTGTAAAAAATAATAATAAGAATAATTTTTTATTATTATTTATTAGTATCATTATTTATTATTTCTTTCAAATGTTTTCACAAATTTTGAAGTCAAAAAGCCCATTAAATCATGTGTTTTCACTGTTTCTCTAAACAAACTCTTAACCCACCGTTGACCCCGTCAGATTTTGATTTTCCAAAAAATTCAAAACACTTGTGTGCTTTTACTAAGTTTGAAGTAAAAAAAAACCCATTAAATTATGTTTTCCCATACAAACTTTTAACCCTTAGTTTGCATTGTTAGATATCGATTTTCAAAAAAAAATGAAAATAATATACATATAAATAAATACATGTCTAATTATTTTTTATTTCAAGTGATTTTACTAATTTTGAAGTGAACGGAAGACCAACCTTAACCCATTGTTGACCCTGTTAAAATTTCATTTTCGAAAAATTGAAAAATTCGTGTCTTTTCGTTTCGTTTTTGATTTGGAATATTTTCATGAAGTTTCAAATCAATTGACCCATTAAATCAAGGTTTTTCATACAACACTTTAAGCCTTGTTTTTGCATTACTACTTTTTAGTGAATTATTTACATTTTTAATAGAGTTATCAAAGCAAAGCAAACCCACTTTTCTGTTGATCAATCGATGCCCTAAACTTTCATCTTTTTAATCATATTGTTGAGGGTACAAATAGGTTTTGGGGGATTTCTTTTTAAAAACCAGTATGTGCCAATTTTGTTGAAGTGCACACAACAAACTTTCTTTGTGCTCCAACCATGTCAACCTTTGTGCCAACAAAAAAATATTTGCAATTTCTGCACAACAATGCTCGATCACATGTTGCAAAAGACGTCAAGAAATCTTTTCAAATTTCCTTTCACACTTGGAGCTTTTTGCCTTGTGCGATTCTTAAAATAATCATCTGCTTCATGTGGATAGCGATAGAAGTAGACGAGTTTTTCACCAGCCCGATCTAGGAATCGAACCTGGGGCCTCTGGTGTGAGAAGCCAGCCGCTGGACTATCGAGACCGGCACAATCGGATGTCTTACCACAATCGTAAGGGAATCCTTTCGGCACTTTTCCACTTGAAGAACTCCTCCACACTACACTCAATAATAATTTAGATATTCTGTCAGTCAAAGACAAAACAAAACCCATTTGTATCTACAACTCAATCGCACCATTTACCGGTTACAGTCACGCCCAGTACATTTTTTTGGGCAATGTTTAGCACCAACAAAGTTGTTCACGATTCCATGCTTTACGAAGGCAATCACAATGGCGGCCAGTTCGGGTGGTTAGTGAGTTGTATTTTTTAACGCGTCGGCAAACATTGCATGCGTTTAATCAGCACCGGTAAATGCAGTGTTGCGGCGCGACAGTGGTGGCACGGTGACGCACACCGTAATTACCACAAATCGTATCGCAGTGGTGGCACACACTTTTGTCGGGCACAATTTGATATTTGGCCATGCAAGTCGGTGGCGGTGTCGCTGGTATGATTGTTGATTTTAACCGCCCAGGCGGCGACACGGCGCAGTTGGACGCGCGTACCTACTCGCATTTTTGTATTATGAAATTTTATTGATTTTCTGTGTCATGTGGAAATGAAGTTGATTCGTTTGAGTGTGTGTGCCGGTTGGTGGGTTTGTGCGCGTGCCGGCTGCATTATTTATTGGCCGCCATTTATTTTGCTGCACGTATGCGAACAATATCGAGCGGGTGCCAGAAACATTGGTAGCTGATTGAAGACCTCTTTGCGCCATCTTGGCTGCACTTGGGACGTGCCGCAAACTGCGCCATTCGGCTGAAGACGCTTACCAGCCAGCCCGCTCGCATCAATTGCCGCTAATCAATTGCAGCAAATTGAGTGGCAAATTAATTTGTATGAACGTTTTGATTTTCCAACAAGCTGCACAGCGTCAGCCCTCCACGGAGTGCTTCAGCTGAAACTTTGCGTACTTTAGCTCAATGACAGCGCTGACGATTGATGCTTGGGTGAACTTTTAACCGCATTTTCAAAAGACTGGCGCAGTACACGGACGGACTGGCAGACAGACAGTGAAGCCAGTGCAAAGTTGTTGCAATGCGCAAACAGCGCGCTGCAGTTACGTGCTAATGATACGCAGTCTGTCTGTCTCGCTGTCTGACTGCGTAATGAATGTTTGTGTGTGTGTGTTGTTGTTGCCACAGTTGCTGATAAACTTCACTCATTCACCGCACAGTCTGCAGCGGCAGCGACTCGCCGAACAATAACAACAAAGTGCGAAATTTGATTTTCACTCTCGCTTTATAAATTCTAATTAAATTTCTAAGACGTCTGACGGCGCACAGTGTCGCGATCCCATATAAGCCGTGGCCAAAAATACTTAGCGTTGTCCTATGAAACTTGGTGAGATTGTTTTCGTGGTGGAAATTAAGAAATTTACAAAAAATCATTAAAATTGGACCACTGCCACGCCCACCTCCCATACGAACGGAACTGTAATATTGAAATAACTTTCTTAATATTAGTGATAGAATTATGAAATTTTGTATTTGAGCTGGGCGGTATGCCATGCCCACTTTCAAAAATATTCGTATTTTACTACAACTAAAACCGTATTTTTAGGAGGCTGTTTGCGATACTCGTTCCACGATGTAATTTTAATTGGTAAGCTTTCTAAAACCTTAAAGTGGGCGTGGCAGCTGGAGCATTTATATAAAGTGGCCAAGACTTTTCCTTTATGAATTCATGTTTAATTTTTTCAGCTTGTGATACCATATTTTGGTATAAATGTTTAGATTTTTAAAGTGTTCGTGGCAATCTGCCTACTTTTGATGATACGAACAATGTGCCAACCTTGTCCTTTATACAGCTCATCATTTTAGCAGCTGCTTTGCCGCTACTTTCATTGAACGTCGGAAGCCATACTTCGAAAAAATCACAATTTTTGACTGTAGGTGCCACTGCAAAAAGTAAATGTTTAGGTGGGGACGTAAACTTTGCTTTTGTTCATGATTAACATCAACGCCCGTCTTATATTTAAGTAAATTTATAAGAAAATCAAGTTTTATTGACCGCTTTCTGGATTCAGCTTTACGCCACACTTCGAAGAAATCACGTATTTTTAGTGGAGGCGTCACTAGAAAAATGCGAATAACAACCGAATAGGCACTTGAAGGCAAAAAATTACTCCGGATTATGTTAATACATACTTTTTAGAGTAATTTAGGGTTGCAACTAAAAAAGTGTTTTTTGACGTTTTTTAAACTTTTTTCCACCAAACTTTTGGTTCTTTGTTAGAAGCAAACCGAAAAACGTAATTTTTCAATGTAACGGGATTTCACAGTTATTTCAAAGCACAAACTCAAAAATAGTATTGCCATACAGGAAAAATTCCCAAGTTTCATTTAATATATAACATGACTATATTAGTACATAAATTATATTTTTAATTGATTTTTCATTCAGCATAAAGAATTACCCACAAACTTGGAACGAATGCGTATTTTTTAACATCAACTTTGAAGCTACATAAAAATGGAACGGAGTAAGATATTGAAGATCGGAAAACGGAGTTTTCTTAGTTGAGATATTATCTGTCGACTGTCATATTCATTTTAGTTTGAAACATTGATTTTTACCATTTTTGGCCACGCTCGCGACACTGTGCGGCGTTGCCAACGTTGCTTGGCTTTGATTGTTTGCTTGCTTGCTGAGTGATTTGCACGCTCGGCATGCGGCAAATGCAAACAAGCGTTGCCACTCATCAGTGCGTGGCAAATGAAAGACGGGAATTTGTAAAGTATTTGTTTCGTCAAATTGAATTGGATTAAATAAAACGGGAGAATTAAAATATTGCAGGATATTCAAGAAATTCAATTGGTGGGTTTGATTTTTTTTAAATACAGTGGTGTCTGGATATAGTGAACTAATTATTGCAAGGCCTGTTCACCTCAATACAGGTTGTTCACTATATCAAGGTCAACATTTTTGTTCAAAAACTCGTTTTATTTGCTCAAAATACAGTTTTTGTTTTTAGCTTGAAAATTTTTTTCTATATTTAGAGGCTCGATGTCAAAATTTGGGTGTTCACTATATCGAGGTGTTCACTATATAGGGGGTTCACTATACCCAGACACGACTGTATTTTATTTTTGTTGAATAAGTGGGTGTAGTTGTTCTTTATTGTTTTTCATTTATAAAAACATTTTTATATTTGGTTAAATATTTTTATGGGGCCACACTGTTTTAAAGTGGGCGAACTGCAGCCTTTTTCTATTCAACCCTTAGCTGAAGCCCTAATAGCATGCACACAAAATTGTATTCTGATATCTCAAATCGACGGACGGATATGGCTAAATCGATTCCAGTGGTGATCGAATCACCAATAGATCACCTAAGAACAACGGCCACGCCTTCTTCTAAACATGAAAAATTGTACAAAAAGTGGTATACTCTTTCATATAGTGTGCAAAGCTTTTAAAAAGATTATAAAACAGCTATCAGATATGGAAAGAAAATAGATTCTTAGGGATTGATTAATTAACCAAAAGCTGCTGGTTAGCTGTGATTAGACATTTTTTTAACCAATAGTTTGCTGTTGTAACCAATGACTCAAAAATTAGGTTATATGTTCGACTACCGAACGGCCTCTAGGCTCATGAACTAGAAAATTATATCACCAGAAAACTTGCTGCTAACACAATGGAAGCCAAAGAAATGGCTCAGAGATCGATTGTTGACGCTGATGTTGAGAGACACACTAAAAGTTTCAACTTCCCTGCAAACAGAGTTGCTACAGTTCGAAATCCATATGGAAAATATCGTACAGCTCGTTTGTCAGTACCCCGCTTTGACTTGGAGCACACTCGTTGCGCAGAGTTTTTTTTAGTTCTTGACATCAGAGCTATGCCAACTTACACACGTTTTTGACCCATTACTCTGGTCCATCATGACAATAGCGCTTTTCAAAATGTTTCTTTCCTAATACATTCGAATTTGACTTTTGCCACCATATTTGTTCGACTCAACACATTTCTTTTACTTAACCCCTACTTTTCCCATTACAGTTTCCCATTTGCATTTAGTGTAAGTTCAACGCAGCATTTCTCAAACCTATTCAGATTTTCGATTCAAAGATAAATCGTTTTCGGTCTTTTTCGCAAGCATTTCGAAGATTGCAATGCCCGTCGACAGGTCACGTATTCCATTTGCGCTAACAGCTGTCTGCAGCAATAAGGATTTCATTTGAAAGGATTATGGCTTTCACCAAAGCCAACCGAGCCAGTGCTGCACAAAGTCGCCGCAAGGATTTGAAGCGAAAAATCGCACATGCTACTTTGTGAGCAGTGGCTTCATAACCAACCAACTCAGCCCCCCTCCCCTCCCCCCGCCAACTGTTTGTAGCCAACAACTGATTTATGGCGCATAGTTCAATGGCATTCAGTGTCTTGACAATTGGAAATAGAAAATCTACAGAGCAACACAAGCGGCCGGCAAATGAATTAAGTTGTCAGAAAATATTTACGCTTTTTTCTGTCACTGTTTGCGATGCCATTTTATTAATACAAGCATACGTAAATTAAATAAACAAACCGACGCAATATTGAGAGAGAAGTAAATACGGACGACACATAGCACGCCACAAAGGCAAAATGCGTGGTCACAATTCATTTGGCACGGCAGTTGTGCATTTGTGCGGGCTGGCAGCCAAGTTGTGTGCGAGTAAACAAAGTCCCACTACACCTGTCATGGCTCGATTTCTGCGCAGCTGTGAGAGGGGAAATGTTTCTGGGGCTGCCATGACATCAGCCAAAAAATTGCAATTACAAATTGACCAAATACCCGCAAAAGAGTGTAAATTCAGTTTTATTAATTTAAATTTTCAACAAAACGACAAAGTATATAAAAGTGCTACGCCATATAAATGTAATCATCATTTATAAAGCGTGTTAGAATGAGAGTGCGGCCGAAGACGCACTGAAAGCGTAATAAAATAAAGCAACAAAAGTAAAGAAACGAAAATGATTTTAAATGGCGCATGAGACACTAATTTGGACAATGATTGTAGGCAAGTTGTCACGTGTGTGCATGTTGCTGTCTGTTTGCTAGTCCAAATTGCATTTGGCATTTACAACAAATATCAATATTTTGTTAATAGACCCAGAAAAAAATTCAATGTCAAATACTCAAAATTATCACATGACTTTTAGTTAATGTGCTGACCGTGAAAACTTTTCACGTAATATACATTGTTATTCCCCATCAAATAATATTCTTGTGATGCATAGAAATATTTTAAGAATTACAGTCGTGTCTGGATATAGTGAACTAATTATTGCAAGGCCTGTTCACAGTATTGAGGTTCTTCACTACATCAAGGTTAACATTTTTTTTCAAAAACTGGTTTTATTTGCTCACTAGTTTCTTCACTATTTAGATGTTTTCGATTGTTCACTACAGTACTTAGAGCATTCCATGTAAAAATTTGGGTGTTCACTATATATAGGGGGTTCACTATACCTAGACACGACTGTATCCACACATAAATATTTGAACTATTAAGTTGATTTTCCATTGCAAAAATATTTAAAGCGGAGAGATTTGTGGCATTAAAATTAACAGACATTTTTAATCATTACAAAGCAATAAAAATTAAACACAGACACAAACTCCGAAAATTCGGAAACAACTCCGAAAATTCGGAATCAACGCCGAAAACTTGAAATCCACTCCAAAAATTACACAGTGACCTACGCAAATTCAAAAATGGCCTACGCAAATTTCAACATAATCTCCAAAAATTTCAAAGTAAACGCCAAAAATTTCGAAGTATACTCCGAAAATTTCAAAGGGCGATCCAACAACTTCAAAATGAACTCCGAAAACCTCAAAGCTTATTACAAAAATGTAATACCGAATTAACTTCATATAAAAACAAAAATAATGTCATCTAAATGTTTCTTGTAATATCGATTACGAAAATTAGACTTTATTCTTTTGCATCCAAAAACTTTCCTGTACGTGATTCTTATTTTTTACTAAGTATGAGAACACCACTGAATATTTAAATAAATGTTTTAATATGCAAAAAGAACGTAAATTGGCAATGAATAAATAAAAACTATATATTATTTAAAAAGCATTCAGTTGCAGCTCTGAGACACAAAACCTTACAAAACTAACGAAAACAAATTAATTTAAACAAAAGTCTGAAGAGCTTTGAAAGCTTATTTCTGGCAATTCAAATCAATTGTTGGTGAAGATGAAGCCCGCTTATTATCAAAATCGTTTCCAATATTAAAATTGAGAGTTTCATCACCTTCCTGATGCCGAGTGCTAAACATTGCCACAAATTACCAAAATTAACACTCATGTGATCGGGTAGTCTTACCTGACGTAAATGATCGGCATAGGTACAAATGTACCTATACTTAATTTATACGTAAATACGTTTTTTAAAAACGTCTGTGTGTTTGTGTTTTTGTGTCTATGTGTGCGTGTATGTATGTGTGTGTTTCAGAATCCAACATATGAAAGAACGGAAATAAATGAAGATACATTTTTAATTTTGTTCTTTGCAATGTCTGTTGCGTTGTTTATTGAATATAAAATCGAGATCAATTAGTAAACAAAAGCATAAGAATAATAGCGGTACTCACTCTTCGTAGCATTTTCGGTGTACAGTTGCTATCGTAGCAATTTTTGAATTTTCGCAATGTTTTCGAAAGCAGTTGTAGCGACAAATTGCTACCATAGCTACTTTACACCTAAAATGCTATGAAGAGTGAACCCCACTTATATAAATTATCATTTTGCGTTTCTGCAATTGTCGCATTTGAAAAGTTGTGTACTATGAACGGCACATACTGGCGAGTATTCCGTTGATTTTTATTCGTCATGTAGTAAATTCTACAGCTGACAACTATTTTTTTGGGAACACTAGAGCTTGACCCTGGAATCGAAGTTTTGGGTTGGATAGGCTGGCAGCTTTATCTCCTGCTTCTGTGCTCTCTGAGTTGGATTATCGAACCGAATAAAACGTCCAATTTGCCGAACCCGTGTCAAGGAAAAAGTTGCTTTATAAATTGGCAAGGCATCTGGTTTCCACATTTCAAAGATATTCTGAGTAGAAGCTGCATTCACACCAGCTACAAGTAGAACACCAATGTATGCGTATGTGTCCGTCACTGCTTTCCAAATTTGAATTAATTTTATCTGAATTTTATCTGAATTAAGTAGTAGCATTCAAATTTGCGAATACATCCTTTGCTTTACGGTTGGTTTCGCGAACAATTTTGCTAGCCATGACAAAGGCTTGAAAAACATAGAGCACTATACCCTGCAGTCTCTGACGTGGTCCTCCTTGGTTCCGATAATGTTATGACATCTAATACGACTACTAGTGGGTTCCTGTTTCCCTCACTGCGTGCCATCCTTGCCATAGAAATTTTTGAAAATATCACAACCGCCTGCTCCACTGGCTCATCCACTTGAACACCTTCTATTTCGTCATCAGTAGACACTGCATTATCAGCTTTTTCATTATACTAAACCCTCAAATCCTGTTCGGCATCAGACTCCTCTCCTAGTGTAAAGTCCGGGTCTGCATGATTGTCATCTAAGTTTTCTTCTTCGTCAAAGGCTTCCACTTCTTCTTGGCTATCTTCTCCTCAATCGGCACTCAGCATTTACCTACCTAATTCTTCCAGCCATACTTGCTGTTCGTAGGATAAAACAATGCTCTTTCCATACAAATAGCGTGTGTTCACCCATAGGTACAAATGTACATATGCCGATCATAATCGTACTACTTTTTTGTAAACACATATTGTTACCCCCACGAACCTTTTTTTTCACTCCCACTTCAGAAATAGGTTCAAAATACATCAATAGAGGATAACCTCAAACCGCATAAGTTTCAATGCTCATTTGCGATTGTGGCCGCAATTAAAATAGAGTCATAGGTACATTTGTACCTATCCGATCACATGAGTGCTAAGCAACTCAACACAACTTTTAAGTGTTAAACATTCAATTCAAATATTGAGTCATCTAACCATTAAAATCGTGTTGAGTTAGCATAGACGATGACACGTCTTTTCCCGTAAACATGCAATAAATTAGATTCGATTTAAAGCAAAACAAAAAACACTCGACCCTCGATACGTCAGAGTGTTGCCTCGTCAGAGCTAGTCGCCTTGCACCTAACCTCTACACTAAGTTCCAACAGAGCGAGGCGCAATAAACAATGCAACAGAGTTACGGCTAAAATCATTGAAGAAACGCCGATTTAACGAGGGAGAAAACATAATTCCAACTGCTGGCATTAACTGTTGTAACAGCAATCTGGTCAACAAGCAACAGTTAAAAGAACAAAAATAGCAAATTAACAACTACTACCAACACAATTAAGCACCATTAAGCGGCAGCAACAACAATGTGGCGGCAAAAGCCAAACACAGAACATTATTGAACGAAAAAAAGTCAAAAAAGAGCACAGCAAAAGAGTGTCACAACAACTGGCGCACAATTGCAAAATACAAAACATTCGGAAATCATTACAATAACAATGGAAATGGTAACAGCCGAAGAAACAGTAATGCACAGATACAAGCACACAGATTTGGATGTAGCGCGAGAAAAATAGAAAAAAATAAAAATTGTATTGTATGAATGACTAATGAGGTTACACGCAAAGAAAGAGACTCGAATTATTGGCTAACAGATAACTAGGGATAACTTGTCCCGAAGAAGGACTAAATGATAAGCGGCATGAGTTTGATTTTCATCACAGTTTTCCTAAAAAATTTGAGTAGAATTTTTGGAAGAGAATAACCGAAGGTGCTAGGTGTTTCGGACTACTCGAAATTAGCGACACACGCTATAGTAAAAAATCTTATTGGCTAACAGATAACTAGGGATAACTTGTCCCGAAGAAGGACTAAATGATAAGCGGCATGAGTTTGATTTTCATCACAGTTTTCCTAAAAAATATGAGTAGAATTTTTGGAAGAGAATAACCGAAGGTGCTAGGTGTTTCGGACTACTCGAAATTAGCGACACACGCTATAGTAAAAAATCTTTTGAAATCTTGAACTGGTTTCACAAGAGTCGACTAACCTAGAAATTAAAGACTTAACCCAGACCACCAAAATTATTCAAGAACGGTCCTTACAGACAATAATCGACTCAAATACCAATCTATGATATATGTTTTTCGATCTAATGATTGCATCAGTCCATGAAGTATTTTATGGCCAGCATTTCTTTCTGAAAAAATATCCCAAACATTTTTAATCTCTACAAGTTTTACAAGTGTATAGAGCAACTGAAAATAGACGAATGGAACACAAGTGATAACTAAATACGTGCAGCAAACAGTGCCAGTGCAATTACTGCAATACGGCAAAGACACAAGACTCATAATTGAAGATATCATGTTTACAATTAGCACATCGACAGCAGCGATGCGGTTGCTCCAGTTACGGCAAACCGCGTCAGTGTCTAACGTGCCAGTTGCAGTTCATAGCAGACGGTAAATGCAAATTTTGCTTAAACTTTTTAGCATTTTACAAAGTGCAAGCAAACTTTACATGCCAATACTGGAGCACCTACTCGTCGGTATACACAAAAGAACCGCAAAGATATTGAATTGTGCCACAAGTTCTCAAAAAAGCGACAAAAATATTGTCGTCGAGAGTATATTGCAGCAAACTGAATGCAAAAGCAAAAGTTTACAACAGCAACTTCGAAAGAAAAATAATCCTAATCGAATATATAATATTTAGATTTCTATACCAAAAGAAAGTATAACTGATTTTTAGAAGTCTTAAATAATTGAAAAAATGTAATTCAAACCACAGGAACAAATTCTTAAAGTCAATAGTCACAAAAGAGACTTTAAATAGTCAGCAGTCACAGAAGAGACTTTGGAAACTTTGTTTTTAAATGCAAAAGGACCCCAATACTGATGTATAATACACCGAAAAAACAGTAGGTTTACTCGGAAACTTTCATTTATGAGAATGGAGGATGTGGAACGTTGAAATTGTCAATGGAAATTTGCGTAGTGTGGCAATAAGCTCTGAACGAAAATATGTGTCACAAGTTAACCAATAATAGATAACTCAAAAATGAGAACTACATGGACAATTCTAAGTAGATGTACACTTTTCACAGGAACTGCAACTCCGAAAATGTTGATTTATTGGATCATAAGTGTATAAGTAGCATTTTAAATTGTCATATAAGACTAGTGTCCGACCGAATATTTGGTTTCGGTTTCGGCCCAAATAAGTGGTTTCGGTTTCGGTTTCAGTTTCGGCCAAAAAATGGCCGAATAGCCGAAACCGAAACTTTCTAGAATATTTTTTACATTTTATTGTGTAGCAGATATATAGTAAAAGGAGGAGTAATTTAGATGCCAGCAATGTAAATAAACTTCTTTTTTTAGCATATAATATTAAATTATTTAATTTTGAATATTATTGTGTAAAGGGTGATTTCTTCTTGTTTACGTTTTTAAAAAATGAATAAATTGTTTTTATTAATAAGTATTTATTTATTTATGCTATGTTTGTTGGTTTGTTCTTTATTTAGGTACTTAATGTAAAATTCGTTTGTTGAAAAAAGTGCTTGATATGGTGATTTTTATTTCAGCTGGAAAGTTTCGGTTTCGGTTTCGGCCGAATATTATAAAAAAACCGAATATTCGGTTTCGGTTTCGGCCCGAAAAAGTGGTTTCGGTCGGACACTATATAAGACCTAATAACATAAAAACTGCCAATTAAATGGGCAATTGTCACTTTTAATTCAACTCCGAAAATATTGATTTGTTGAATCACAAGCATTGAAAATTGTCATGCAATAACTAACAACATAAAAATTCTAATTACAAGCACAGTTGTAACATTGAATTCAGCTCTGAAAATTTGCTAGATTCTCACTTTTCGTATAAACTAAAACTCCGAAAATATTCATTGGTCATACAAGAACTAACAACATACAAATTTTCATTATAGACACAATTTTAACATTGAATTTAGCTCCGAAAATTTGCTAGATTCACACTTTTCGTGCAAACTGAAACTCCGAAAATATTGATATGTTAAATCAACATTGGAAATCATCACAAAAGAACTAATAACATAAAAATCCTCATTACAAGCACAGTTGCAACAATGAATATAACTCCGAAAATGACTAGGTTTTCACTTTTCGTATAAACTGAAATACTGTTTTATCATACAAGTACTAACAGCATAAAAACTGCCAATGAAATAGACAATTGTCACATTTAATTCAACTCCGAAAATATTGATTTGTTTAGTCACAAGCGTACAGCATTGAAAATCATCATAAAAGAATTAACAACATGAAAACCCTCATTAAAATCACAGTTGTAACATTGAATTCAACTCCGAAAATGGCTAGATTCTAACTTTTTGCATGAACTGAAACTCTGAAAATATTGATTTGACATACAAGAACTAACAACATAAAAATGCTCATTGAAAGCACAGTTGTAACATTGAATTTAACTTCGAAAATTGCTAGATTCTCATTTTTCGCATAAACTGAAACTCCGAAAATATTGACATGTAGAATCAAAAGCGTATTACATTCAAAAATTGTCGTACAAGAACTAACAACATAAAAACTGCCGACTAAGTGGACAATTTTAACATTGAATTCAACTCCGAAAAAATTGATTTGTTTAATTACAAGCTTCCAGCATTGGAAATCTTCATAAAAGCACTAACAACATATAAATGCTCATTACAATGACAATTGGAACCTTGGATTCAACTCCGAAAATTGCTCCATTTTCACTTTTTGCGGCTCTACGAGTACCATCAATAATGAAGGTAGAAGTGGCATCTAAAGATTCCAACTATGTATTTGTTATGACATCAAGAAAAATAATATGAAAACATTTTCATAGCCGATTTCTGTCGGTGCATCCAAAGTATCGCTAATGCGTTTCAGTATTTCCACTTTCAAAGCTACTTGAATGGTTGTCGTTGGACTGTTGAAAACAAAATAAAATAAATTTACATATTCAATAATTTCCGTTCAAGCTGGCTGAATATTTTGTTTTGCTGTTCTCGGTCTTAATTTGCGTTGTGTCGGAGCAAATAGTTTTTCGTTTTTATATTTATGTATGTGTGTTGTTATGTTTGGAGGGGTACAACTTTTTTGGTGAGTTTTGTTGTGAGTGGCGATAATCCCGCTTGCGGTTGCGTTGGCGTTGGTCATTTAAAGTGTTAACTATGACGGATTCATTTAAATGCGATTTATAGATTAATGGACACAGTTCAGAATCGAAACAAAGCGGGAATCGTTTATATGCCATAAACGATGTAAATTTTTGTTTTGGCGTTGGAACATATTTTAGATTCCGGTGTGGTGGCACTAAAATGGGCGGTGCAATAAAAATAAAAAGTAAATAAGAAAGTGGGCTGAGAATATTCGGAAATGAAGAAAATCGTGAGAGGAGAAAGTGTCGACGTGACTTTATGCTGAAATAATATCTAGAAGAGTTAATTTGAGCAAGCAAAAAATTCAATTCGCTTTTATTTATCCTACTTTATGGTGTTTATGACTCGCAGAGACTGCAACCATTTTTGTTTCAGCGATTGAGTCACATAAACAAATTAAATAAATAAACAGGAAATACAATGTTGATAAAAGGAAAACAACTACTGGTAATTTTTAAAGGGAATTCTTTTAATACAGAGAAACTGTTTCAAGACACAAAATAATTCGACTGCAAAGTCGGAAATGCGTGGAAAATAAATAAGAATGGACGAAAAGAAGAACAATTTATAAAAGAAAACAAATTTCGTACACACAAAAATTGAACAAAGTTTTTGGAAACGAACAGTCGAACGTCTACACATCAAAATTTTAGCAATGTTTGACCAAAGTCGAAATCATATTTATAGATATGGTAGTAAAATGAAATTTCAAGATAATGGCTGACCTTCGAGGTAAGTCGTTCACCCTGACTAAGTAATCAAAAATAATTATTCGATGCTAAATACTCATTTTTATGTGTAGCCAATTCTGAATTTATTACCTTTCAGTGCGAAATAAATGCCTGAACAGGAGATAGCAAACAAAATGGACTGAATGAGTTAAATGAATCATGCGTAATGTTTAGACATAGTATTATAGACAAAAGACGACTGTGAAAGGTGAAATAATCCTTCAGGAAGGTGCAATACTCCTATAACTTAGCTGCGAGTCTTTATGAAGAACCCAAAGGCACCTTGAAAGCTAAAAGACAATGTGTGGCACATTAACAGAAAGTGAAATTTTTATAATCTTATTTGTGTCTATAAGATATCCCTATAAAGCATCAGAAAACATTTATGAGGCAGAATAGGACGCCAGACAAGATCATCGGCACATCTATTCATATCAATTAACTTTCCGATATTTCAATGAGGCATCTTTGACTATTCCATGAAGCACTAAAAAACCCAATAAAACGCACTGACATTCATATAGGTCTCTTTGAATCATTTTGTGACATTTTGTGTTCACGTAACTCTTACTTACTTACCCTCTCTTCAAAGAATCTTCGATACATGTATCATTACAATTCAACATTCGACATTCCTAAAATTCACCTCGGAATACCTATGAAGCACCTTTGGATCTATTCGGCAAAACATGATACCATCTCGAGCCACATCTATAGATGCCGATTGAACTTTGGTATCTCCATAAGGCCCTAATTAGTATATTATGTGAAAGATTGAAGCCACTCGCCAAGGCGCTGATTGGACCCTATCTGTGCGGCTTTGGACCTGGTAAGTCCACCATTGTCCAGATATTCACTTTACGCCAAATCCTGTAGAAGACCCATGAGAGTCAAATCGATACCCACCATCTATTTGTCGATTGCAAAACAGCATTCGATAGCCCGATAAGGGATTGCCTGTCTGTCGCATTGTCTAAACTTTGTATCCCTGCAAAGCTCGAGAGACGAGCAATACACGTAGCTCCGCCAAGGATGGAAGTGACCTCTCCGACCCATTTGATACCGTTCGAGGCTTTAGACAGGGCGAACCTTTGTCATGCGACGTCGTCAACTTCACCATGGAGAGTGTTCTGCGCAAGGCCGGTATGCATCGTAATGGCATACAACAAAGGTGCCCAGCTACTTGCCTGCGCCGATGACGTTGACGTCATTGGGCGTAACAAGCGAGAGTTCACCGCTGTCTTTGCGGCAATCGAAAGAGAATCTGCCTAAATTGGTCTGATGGTAAATGTGGGAAAAACGAAGTATATGCTGTCGACACGCAGGGACTCGCAGCGGCTACTGTCTCACTTTAAGGCCGACTGGTATACTTTTGAAGTGGTCAAGAAATTCGTCTACTGTGGCACTGCCATAAACAGCAGCAATGATGTCAGCCTGGAGATAAAGCGAAGGATTACTCTTCCCAATAGGTGCTACTATGGTCTCGGTAGGCAACTGAGTAGTAGAGACCTCTCTCGAACGACAAAACTTGCACTCTATAGGATGCTCATTCTGCTCGTGCTCCTTTATGACGCAAAAGCATGGACGCTGTCGTGTAGCGACTTAGCGTGTATTGGGGTGTTCGAGAGGAAGATACTTCGCAAAATCCTAGTCCCTGTTCGTTTTGGCGACGACCAGGGGCGTAGCCAAGGGAGGGGTTTAGGGTGTCAGAACCCCCCCCATAGCCTATAATTTGTCAACATTTTCAATCACTATGCGTCGTATGTACGTTCACACATTAGCAAAAAGGTCTTTCATCCTTAAACATTTAAAAGAATAATACTAAAAAATTTTTTGGGCGAAACTAAATTGTTTTTTAATAGTCCCGTTTAGACTCAATACAGCGATTTGCATGATGTAAAAACATGTATAAAGAGTAGTTTAGTTCGTCGACCGGAATATCCTTCAGGATGTCGGTACAAGCCTTTTGGATGGATTCCTCGTTCTCTTAAAGCTTTTTTTCATCGGCAAATGCATTTTTTGAATAGGTGAAAGTCGCACGGTGCCGCATCAGGTGAAAACGAAGAGTGGTTGATGGTTAAAATTCGACTTTTAGTAAACAAAAAACAGTCAAAACAAGTGTCGATCGATGAGATGGCATCCTTCGATAGCCAAATGTTCAATTAAAATGCTATCGATAAATTTATGCTATTGAGATGCTTAACCTTCGCCTTACCAAAAATTGTTGTATACCTACGTCGTTTAACAATGTCGTTCACCCGGATGACCCCAGGCTCTTCCGCCGATATTTTGATTAAAACTCACAATTATGATATAAGAATATATAGGTACATTTTTTCATACGTCAGTATTTAGTATCTTCCTCTGGCGATAGTTGGTTTTTCGAAAAAAGGCCTAACTTTAATGATTTATTTTGCAACTATGGAAAATATTAGAAAATTTCATTCCAGATAGTTTATTTACGTAAGTAATAAGGTACGCAAAAAAAATTTATTGTGAGTTTTATTCAAAATGGCAGCAAAAGCACCTGGGATCAACCGGGCAGGTATTTTGTATACAAAATGACAAAATTCAAGTTTAAACATAAACAAGATTTCTAAAAAAAATATTTCTTCATGTTATTGAAAATTACCTTCAAATTTGTGCAGTTATTCGAAATCATTGCTAAATACTCTGGCAGATATGAAACATTAATATTAAAAAGATCACTCGGGTGGGTATTTCTGGGTAGTAAAGCGAAGGTTAATTCCAATTTCAAGAATTTCAATGAAGATTTTGGCTAATCTTTTATGAATTACCGCCCAGTTTTGATGGAATCTACGGTGATCGCGGATTTCAGTTGGCTAACTCGTTGGTCATTATTTATGTCCTGACAATCGTTTTTAAATCGCGTTTACCACTTATGAACTCCACCACGGTATAAGCAATCATCACCATAAACTTGGTTCATAAATTGAAATGCTTCGGTTAAAGTTTACAAATTTTAAAAACAAAAGTTAATATTGTAACTTGTGCAATAACTTCGCTTCCAGTGCACCAAATTTCATGAACTTTTTACTAAAAATCGGGAAAAATTTAATTTCCAATGCATTAAGTCGCATAAGCCACCACAAAATGCCCTATTTGGAAGGTGCAGTTAACTTTAACGGCAGCCGCCGTGGCTCAGTTGGTTAGTGCGTTGGACCGCGAGTCGAAGGCAGCAGCCCCAGGTTCAATACTGTCTGTAATAACACCTAAAAAAAATAACGGGAAAACTCGTTTTCTCTTTCGGTGGCTGTCCTCTTAGCTGGAAATGGCAAACCTCTGAGTGTAAAAATTGCTTATAAAAAAGCTCCCAACCTGCCGTTCGGAACCGGCATAAAACTGTAGGTCCCTTCCACCCGCGTACAAATTCACACGCACAACACGGTTGGTTGCGGGAAGCTAGGCCTTAGTCTCGCGTAAGCTGGCTGTCGTGCCAGTCAATTAATTAATTAGTTAACTTTAAAAAACACGTAAACTAAACTGGCGAAAACAAATTTTAAAACCCCCCCCATGACCAAGTTCTGGCTACGCCCCTGGCGACGACTATCGTATACGAACCAACAACGAGATGACATGGGCATAGCGCAGCGAGTTAACATCCACCGGCTACGCTGGCTTAGCATGTCTGCCGTATGGACGTAGTTGGAGGTCGACCCCGAAGAGGGAGGCCGTGTCTCCGGTGGAAGGAGCAAGTTGGTGAGGCCCTATCTTCTCTTGGTGTGAGCAACTGGAGAAGGCGCCTGGAGGGAGCTTTTGCGGCAGGCCGTAACCCGGTAACGGGTTATCCAATATCCAGACACTAAGGAATCCCTATGACGTGTCTTTAGACCGTTGTTCAGTGAGAAAATTTTAATGCCAAACTTCAAGTACCTGCTGTCGTTGAATAACAAACTACAGCTGTTCCAGCTTGCCCTATGGAAACACATGTGTATGTATATTTAGTCTGAAACATCAGCAAATCACGTAGTTCCAAGTCCAAAAGAAAAACGCAATACATAGAAAGCACACAAGAATCCCGCAAAACACGAAAGAACACTTGCCGTCATTCACGTTTCTACTTGAAATAATGAACAATTCCAATGATTTTCAATTTAAATTGCAGATTGGATAAATCAAAGCCACGTACAGGCAACAGTAAGCACGCGCAGGTCAATAACTCGCAACAGTGCTGGCGAAAACTAATGCGCCAATATGTGGAAAATTAGAAATTATCGAACAAAACTTACCATTTGGCGGTGGTCTCCAGACGCAGCTCATGGTATGATGAAGTAAATTGAAATTTTGCAGCACGCTTATTGACGCGCTGCAAACGCTTCCAGACGCTACCCATCTCGCGGCGTTGGGTTCGCGCTAATGTGGACTGACAACTGTGGCCGACAGCTGCAAGCGGGGATTCGGTGAGTTTGCTGCCAGCCGGTACAAGTTGAAGATAACTGGGTAGTGCCCGCTCTCGTGCAGGACAAAGGCACTACCGCCGTCTGGAGCGAGCTGCTGCTGGCAGCGTGTGATGAATGGTGGTGCTGTGCACTCTGCGCGCTGTTGGTGATTAGTCGGCGTTCGCTTGAAGTTCTTTGCGGGTGTTCTCGGTTTCACTTGTACTGTTGCCTTTGTTGTTGTTGTTGTTGTTGTTGAAAATTACGGTTAAGTAACTTTTTGCCAAAAAATTAAATATATCTATGTGTTTTTGTTGTTGTTGTAGCTGTTTAGCCGCAGGCGGTTTTTGTTAGTTACTCCCTTATGAAGTGCCTTTTGTCGTTATCTTGTTGTTGTTTCTTTATTTTTTCTGTTTATTTTTTGTTGTCAGCGCATGAAAGAGGGTAGGAAAGGTGCAAAATTGGTTACTATGTCTGTGACTGTGAGTGAGTGCCGAAGTTAATTAACTATAACAGTTGCACACGTACACAAAGATACAGGTAGATATATACAGCACTCAAGCGTTACACATAAATGCATACATTACAATTAGAGTGACCAATTTTTCTTGCGATTTTTGAAAATATAACCTGAAAGTTAAAGTTCTGCAGGAAACTAAAGGTTACAAAAAGATGATTTGAAATTCAAATTTAATTCAAATTTAAAGTTTTTCAAAGAGGTTTTTAATTTAACTTTTTTTAGGTTTTGTCAAATCAAAAAATTTAAAAATAAAAATTAATAAAAATAAAAAAAGTTAAGAGCACAAATAAATTATACGAGTAGCTATAAAATGTAATTTTCATTTTAAAGAAAAACTCTAAAAATCGCCTTAGATGGTCACTCTATCGCAGGCAAACGCTCAGTGCTCGCTTCACCTCGCACACGCATTAGCGCCAAGTGGCAAGGAGAACGAAACGAAGAAGAAAAGATTTGTCAGTTTTGTTTTTGTATATTCTGCAACAATGTTATTGTTGTTGTTATTGTTATTGTATTGTGTCATATCTTTCACAGTACATCTTTTTTGTCTCCACACTGATGCCAACTTTTTCTCAATGTTTTGATAAAATACAAAAACACCACAAGCACAAACTTAACTCGTTTGTGTGGTGGCTTTGACGCGTTGGTTGAGGTCTCACACAGACGGTTGTTGTTGTTGTTGTTATTAGTAGTTTTTATTTTGGTCAAACAGCGAACAACAGCTGTTGCCACAATTAAAGCAACGTTAATGTTACTGTTGTTATTGTTGTTGTTTTTAATTTCGTTTTCTGTCTCGCCATTAACTGACAGAGAATTGACGTTCTCGATGCGTGCTGCGCAGCGCGTTTTCGCAATTCGGATCACATCATCAGCGACGAGATCGAAGTCATTCTCAGCAACAGATTCGATAAATCATTGCTCGGACTTTTCACGTTAGGCCAAAGATAGTTTCGCTGGAGTTTTGCACACATTATCATTTTTTTTAATTAAAACTTTGCACAGTGTGTAATTAACATTTGCTCGTTTAGCGGCATTTGCGCAACATTTCCAACGAATTCCAAGTGATAAGCATTTTTCGCACAAATTTAGCGTAAGGGGCTATTTATAGCCAACGAATGTGGCTCGTTAACGGCGTCGCCAGAAAAGGTAAACCAAATTCCGTTGGATCGCACGACACTCGATTAGCCGAATGTCTTTGTTCATTTTTAAATATTTTTATAATTTAATATTTGTTTTGTTTTTATAATGAATTATTTTTGAGTTTTGACACGTTCATTGTTTTGATTTGCATTATCAGTAAAATGATAAGAGAGTTTATTATTGTGTGGCCTATATTTTGCGTTTTTGAATTAGTTTAAAAGTAAAACCTTACAAGCAAAAATGAATACAAAGTGTTTACAAATTGTTGAAGTTCAAGATTAAAAGATTTAGATTAATAGGAACTGCAGAAGAGTGGCCAATGGCAAAAATAAGTGAAGGGAAAGTAAGTACGCCATCAACATTCAGTGGTTAGTGCGTTAGACTGCGAGTTTAAGAGTTGTGCTTCGTGTCCAGACGAAGCCAAATGATGAAAAACAAATTAGCAAATTTCGGAGACAAATAAATGCTTACAGAAAACACGTATCGCACCGTTTGAAATTGAAGCTAGGCCCTAGCTTCGAATTTTCCTCCATTGAGATGGCAAATCTGGAGAATCTGTTAATCCATTTCGTACCAATATTTCATTTATTTTTTTTTTTTTTTTTATTTTAACACTTTTCTAAAAGGAGGGCGAATTCGGTGAAAAAAGGCACGGAAAATGAGTTTGAGCAAGATCTATGGTGGCTTTTGTCAGTAATTGCAGACTAAAATTTAATTTTTTTTTAAACTTTTTTTAATATAAACAAAATTAGTGTGGCATTTTTCGAATCATTCTGTGTTGGTTTTGTACAGATCTGGTTATTTTTAGTATTTTTAAAAAATTTAAGAAAAAAGTCTGTATATGAGACTTTTTTCAATGTTCGCTCATCAGCTTTAATAGGAAAAGCGTGGCATGGCAAACAAATATCTTATTAGAAAGCCAATAAATCCAAGTATGAGCATAAACTTTAGATTACACAGCTTTATCGTAATAAAACAGAACAGCAAGCATTGCTAATTTCTATGATTCGTTAACGAATCAAAGGTACGAAAAAGTTTAACGGGGCAATGTAGAAAAACAAGCATGAAGAGGTGCCTACAAAGAGATCTTGACAGCGATCAGCTGAAGATAATTCTTTGCTTCGAAATTTACTTGAACATAGTTTACTATAATTAGCCTTTTTAACCTAAGCTAAAGAATATTTCGACGGTAAGAATTTTCAGTAATCACTTCATCTAACAAATCGATGCATGTACCATTGAACTTGCCGGTATTACATTGTTCATTCCCTTCATTTCTTTGAGGCTGGATGCCGATTGATTCTTGCATCGTCAAACATTTCAAAACTGGCTTTTTCAAGATCGACTGCTCGGAATCTCAGTGCAGTCGGAGAAAGAATAACTTTCTTGAATGGTTAAAAACGAATTACTTAATGGGGTTTTCCATAGATTACAAAAGTATGGCATAGTTTAGTTATAATCATCTGACTTAATTTATATTTTATTTATGAAACGTAGTTTTCATCTCAATGAAGCTCTATTCAATTCAATATTCAATGCAAATATTTAGAAACTTGTCCTAGATTCCTCACTATATCTGTTCCCTGCCGATTAGACGATATATTAATTAATTTTTCTATTAAAAATCCGTTAAAGCTTCTAAATTTAATGCTTTTAAATTAATTACTGGCAATTTACGAAAACTCTCTAGCGAGCAAAGTGCTTCAGCGCCAACGTTCTGTCTGCAACATTCAGTCAGTCTGTCTGCGCAACATTCAATCAATGTTCAGCTACAAATGACAAATTAGCGACTACAACAAAAATGTCTGTACTCAATCTATGCAACCCACACACATAAATAAAATAGCCAAAGTATCCTTGCGACATTGGTGACATGCACGAACGCACGCACCCAATTGGACACAACTGCCTGACAGTGACAACTACTACAATCGCACACAACTCGATAAGCACATTCAGCGCATTTTCTTAATTACATATTTATTACTGCGAGTGGTTATCCTTCGGCCTACGGCGTCGAATGTGAACTGTCCACTTGTGCATGTATACCGATAGCACGCAGAGCCAGCAGAAAGCCAATCTCAGCAACTGCCCGTGTAGAGCCACAAAATTGCAGTGTTGAAATTGCAGAAAGCAGCAGAAAAGCTGACAGGCAGCCCAGCGGAATTTCTGCCAGTGGGCAGAGTGGACAGGTTGGCGTACAATGCGGCAGAAGGCAACAACACTCGCACCTATCCATCCGACTGGCTGTTCAGGTGGCTGTCTGTCTGTCGTCCAACTGTCTGCCTATCGCTGCCGTATCTATGCCTCTTCGACTGTAGATATATTTCTGTCTAGCAGGCAAAACGCAATTTATGCTTTCTTAAATTGTATTTCTATTTTTCAGTTTTTCCTTGCACTCATAAACTTTTGCTTTCTTTTGAGCTTTGTCAACTGGCTTTTGGGTTATTTCGTTTTATTCCGATTTGTTGCTTTATGGATTTTTTGCTTTTCTCATTTACTTGTTTCGCACTTTTTGTCATTGTAAGTGTCTCATAGCTGCCGGCTATAGGGCGCTATCCCACGCCCAAATGGACTATGTGCAGTGGGTAGCAATTTAATGTGAGTCTGTCTGACGGTTTCAATGGGCTCTGCTCTATTTAACGTGCTCGCCAGACAGGTTGCACGCCCTTATCGCTGCCTGTTCGAATGCTTGTTGTTGGTCGCAAAATTGTATGTGAGTCTCATTGTTTGTGTAGTTTGAAAACTGTCTGACTGCAATGCGATTTGTTTGCGAAACGATGCACATTTTCAGTAGGTACGAAATCTTTTCTACGCTATTCGAATAGGTGTGAACAACACTTTGTTTCCTTTTACAATGGAACTAAAGTTGAGAGTAGACTCAGGTAAATTTCAGAGAATTACATCGAGAACTGCTGTGACAGCTCTTTGAACATCTTGTTTTTCTAAATGTCTGTCCAGATTTCGGGCTTTTAAATTTTTAAGATTCAAGTCAATTGAACGAGCCAATTTCAGAAAACTGTCCAATAGAGGGAAGAGATCAACGGAGCTGAGAGTGAAAGGATATCAAAAGTATAAAGGGAGAAAAGCATATTAAAGTGATATAGAAAAGTTAAAGCAACGGCAGTAGAGATAACGAAGTTTCTTAGAGACACAGAAGACTTTAAGAAATTAAGGAAAATATTTTATCTTCATTTAACTTTAACTTCATATCCTTTTACAATGGAATTAAAATTGAGAAGAGACTCGAGAACTGCTTTGACAGCTCTTTTAACATATTTTTTTAAACTTCTGTTCTGAATTCAGGCTTTCAAATTATTAAAGTTCAAATCAATTGAATGGGGCAACTTTGGAAAATTTTAACTACAAGAGAGACAGACAGAGAGGCGTCCAATAGGGGAAACAGAGGAAAGGAGTTGAGAGTGAAAGGCGATCAAAAGTATAAAGCGAAAATCAAAGAAAACATATTAAAGTCAAATAGGAAAAGTTAGTGCAGCGAAACTAGAGATGACGAAGCTTTTTAGAGCCAAAGAAGAAATTAAGAAATTAAGGCAAATATTTTAACAAATTTCTCTAAATGTCTCTCCCAATTTCGGGCTTTCAGATGATTGTAAATGATTAAATGCAATTCAATCAAATGTGAAAGATTTTGAGGTGAAAAAGGACTGAGTTGCTACCAGGATAATTGAGACTTCGGAGTTACATACAGAAGAGTGTAAAGAGAAATTAATTGTAGAGAGCGACACAGGAAACAGACCTGAGATAAGGATAAGGAAATGGGATAAGAACGAGAAAAGGAGATCAAAGGAATGGAAATGACTACAGGACAGCAGACTTAAGCAGTTGTTGTCTATAATGCGAGAATTAAGATTGAAATATAATCAAGATTTTGCTGATATATCAAACACAATGAGACAGAAGGAGCTAAAGAATTACGGATTTTGAAAAGAGTATATAAAAATATAAACAGATTATATAAAAAGATGGAAAATTTCAGCAATCATACTTGGAAAGCCATCAAACGTTTTGCAAATTTTTGCAGATCTATGCTTTATGTTTTTGTTACTTTATTCAGTGAAAAGTTTAAGGGCCAAATTTTAAGTTCTCTCTGCTTGGTGAGTTGGTTGGTACCAGTGGCGATTTTCCATCAACTAATAAGCCGTTTTTTACCACTATTCCCGATAGATGATATATGGTATGGTAGTGTATTGTCTTTTGGACTGCGTAATTAATATTTCAAATCCGAAAGGCTGATGACGGTGAGAAGCGAGTTTATTTTGCACTACACTTTCTCCTCGAAATCCGGTATATCGATTTGCCTGTCGTCTTTCTACTCCTCAAATACTAATAAAGCTGGGCAGGCGGAGAAGAAGTGGTTTGGAAGTTCGGACTCTCACAGCTGTGGTCTCTCTGCTTAGTTGAGTAACTTTTCTTTAGATCATAAGCTGACTGTAGCGGTTTTTACTTGAATATGTAGACATCAAAGTTGTGTACGGTTAAATAAATAAAGGAAACATTAACAGATTCAAGCAGGATGGCTAGAAAGCCTACGGTCACAGTGTCACAATGGATCCTCGCAGTCCGAAGTTTAAAGTATTTTCATCAGAGGCAGTCACGCCAATCTATTCATTACTTCACATACATTAGATTTGATTTAAAAAAAGGTTTCATGCACTGCAGTTTTGTAACCCTAATGGTTCATAAGACAAGGACGGTGTCATCTTTGAAACCTTTGCCAGACCAAAGTTTACTAAAAACCTATGAATATCGGGAATCAAGCTGAGAAAGGCGGTTTTTGCGTAAGCTTCACATTCAGTGATCACATGGAATAATGCTTCACATCTCACTTTCGATTATTCTTCAGGCTTAACAAATTCTGATTTTATACTTGAACCCATCGGGCATTCATTGATGAACACAAGAGAGAGTAACGCAGTTTTCTATCATTTTTTTCATAAAACAAATCTACCAACCGAGCTAAATTGCTTTGTGTCTTATTTTAAGAAATTCCCGTATTTATAAATAAAATCCTTTTAAAATATTGCAAGACATCTTTTGTGTTTCCTCCCAACCGCACATTTTTCATCCGAACAAATGCAAAAACTACCAACACTTCGCAGTCGTCTGCTAATTTCGCGCTGCTCTTTGTTGTCTGTCATATTTGTTGTTGTCATTTTTATCGATGGTGTTGTAATTTTTGTTGTTATTATCATCTTTGTTATTGCTGCTGCAGCAGCTGTTGTTGTTTTTGTTGGTTTTACAAGCACGCCAAACGACCTTTGCATATTTGTTACTTTTCTTGTTTTTCTACTTGCAAACGACTTCTCTCGCTGCAGTCGGCCGCTCTCTTACGCACGCATTTCACTCATGGAAATTTTCGCTGCAGCAGCGAGATTTTCGCGACAAGGCAAGCACACAAAATTGCAATCATCACACTAACAAACTTTGCGTAGAAATTTCGCAAACAAACAACAATAGCAAAGCCTAATGTGCTCAGCAGCCGCGGGCCTTCCAAAACGATGACGAATGGCGACACGATACCAACAACACAGCCCAGCGACCAGACGAAGGCACTATGACGTCACAGTGAGGCGAGTCGACGCCATTTGTTTATGCATTTTTTGCTCGTTTTGCAATCGCAAAATAACAATAATCACTTTTATATTTAGCACCGCGAATACGCTCAGCGCTTCGGCTGCAATTATTTGCAATTTTGTTAGGGCATCAAAACTCACTCACTTTATTTATTTTCTTATTGCAGCAGTTTTTCTGTATTTCCGCACTACTTCTTAATGAATTTTTAAACTGAATTTATACGCGCACCAAAAGTAATTAAAGTGAATTTTTTATTTTCATTTTTTGTTGCTTTGTTGTTGCGAATTATTGCACTCTTTACACAAGCCACTGCGAGGGCAATCGACGGCTGCTCGGCGCGACAATCTTTTTTGCACAAACTGAACTCACTCGCCCAAACGCCAATGCAGTGTGCACACTAATACACTTTTCTTATTTTACTATTTTTGTAATAAAAAAAATATTTTCGCTAGTATTTAACTCGAATTTTGTTTCCAAAAAACTTTTGTTCGCCTCGTTCGTTCGTCTGTTCTTATTTGTCTCCTTCACTTCACCAATTCACTGTTCTGGCTGCTTAACACACCTGCGCTTTGTACGAAAACAGGGTTGTTTTCGGCTCGTACTCGCTGCGAGCTCACCCGTCGTCTGGCTTTTGCGGGCACGTCGAACACTTTGACAGCAGCAAACGAAACGTCTGAGGACGAAAGCGATATAGGAAATTTCTCGTTTGGCACTTGACGGTAATGCCAATCACTAACGAGGTAAAAAGGGAACTTTGCTTATTTAATGTAATGGAATTTCGCACGAAAATATCACAGCGAAAAGTCATGAAAATAGTTAGTTTTGTGATTATTAAGCCAAGTAAAAATGTCTTGAAACACAAGTTAGTTAAATAATACAAATCACAAACCTCAGTTTATCGTCTAAATTTGGAGTTGACAGCATTGTTTATGAGAGTGTGTCTGATGCTTTTCTCTTAGGATGAGTTTTCCACCACCTATTGTGGAAATGCATCACTACGTTTGTATGCCGGAGGTTGCCACTACGTTTGAGTTACATTCTGCTGCCACAACTGACATGCAGATGGCACTTTTGATGCACAGACTATTTCCTAAACCCACGGTTTGCGTCATTGATAGAACGCTGGGAAATTATTTAAGCCCCTCGGTGCATGAAGTCAGTGTGTACAATTTTAACTTCTTGTAGACTATGCAAATATTACATTTGCATTTTTCGGTTGTTTCCTCTTTATTCTTCTATGCTGAAACATTTCATTACAAATGGCATGTGCACAAAAGTGGTGGGAACAACAGTAATAAAGCACAGCATACCTAACTTATTTTTGTGTTGAACGAGTTCAAAGAAATGCTCGACCGTGTTCGACTTGCCGTGGTAATCAGTATAAAAATATACAAGGTGCAACCCAAAGTAAACAGGACTTTTGCAATAGGGACGTTTCTGGTGGCGCCATCTATGTGTGAGGACATGCGTTGGAAAGGTACATCTTTCATTCACATACTGTCTAAATTTCATGACATTTGGTCTAGTAGACGCCGAAATATCCCGCTCAATGTGACAGTATGTTTTTAACTTTGGTACGAGAATGTCGATCGAACAAAGAGCTAATATTAAGTTCTGTTTTAAACTTGGTAAAACTTTTACCGAAACGTTTAAATTGTTAAAGCAAGTTTATGGTGATGATTGTTTATCCCGTGGCCGTGTTAATGAGTGGTTTAATCGATTTAAGAATGGTCGTGAAGACTTGAATGACGACGAACACGTCGGCCAGTCGAAATTTGTGATTACTGACGATGCCATCAAAACTGTGCGTGATTTTATCAAAATGCAGCCAAAATCATCATTGGAATTGATGGAAATGGAATTGAACATCTCCAAAACATCAATTGATCGCATTTTAACCGAACATTTGGGTCTCCGTAAAGTGTGTTCTCGCTTCATTCCGCACACTTTAACCGACGACCAAAAAGCGCAGAGAATTGAGCACGCAAAAGACATCGTTCGGGAAGCCAGACGTGATCCAAATTTCTTGTTCAACATCGTAACCGGTGGCGAAACGTGGTGCTTTCAATATGATCCCGAAACAAAGCGTCAAAGTGCCGAATGCAAGCACCCAGATGAGCCAAATCCGAAAAAAACCCGCCGTGAGAAGTCAAAAATCAAAACTCATCTCATTTGTTTCTACGATTCAAAGGGAATAATTCATCGAGAGTTTGTTCCACCGGGAAAAACAATTAACGCTTTGTTTTATGTTGAAGTTTTGAAGCGTTTGGTGCATCGCATTCGTCGTATTCGGCCAGAATATCGCGAGGAAGGAAGTTGGCGTTTATTGCATGATAATGCACCGGCTCACAGAGCCCTAGTTACGACCGATTATTTGACCAAAAATCGCATTTTAACCATCAATCATTCACCGTATTCGCCTGATATGGCTCCCTGTGACTTTTACTTATTCGGTCAGTTGCATTTGCCGATGAAAGGAAACCGTTATAAGGACGTTGAGGACATCCAAAAGGCTTGTACCAACATTCTGAAGGCGATGCCGGCCGATGACCTAAAACACTCATTCCAAATGCTTTTGGACCGTGCAAAACGTTGTATCGAAGCAGAAGGAGAGTATTTTGAATAAATAAAAAGAATTATACAAAAATAATCATCCGTTTTCTTTATTTTATAAAAGTCCTGTTTACTTTGGGTTGCACCTTGTATATAACAAATTTTCCTTTAGCGACATAATGCAGCAAGCCTTCGCCAAACTTTCTTCCATAGATACAGCGGGAAAAATTTACCAATAAAATAAAAAAATGTTCATTAAATAAAATTTCAACATCATCAATAGATATAAAATGTTATAACTTAGGTAAAAAGTAACAAAGTCTAAAAATAACAGGATATAAAGTTCATGTGTTTTCATTGTACTTAGATCTACTGGCTTTCTAATAAAAAATATTTTTGCCATTAGACGCCTTCCTTATTAAAGCTGGGCGGACATTAAAAAAAAACCGCACATTTAGACTTTTTTCTTAAATTCTTTTTAAAAACCCAACACAATGATTGGAGAGGCAAAATTAGTAATTTTGTATTACAATTCGTTTAGATTTGTTCAGATAGGCTATATATGACTTATAGATCCTCTATTTTATACACGGAAACTACGCATTTTCTGTGGAATTAGGAAAGAAAGTCATGCCATGACATCAACCCCATTCACCTTTAACGCTTATTTTGCGTTTGGTAGTGTGATCCGGGTTATTATCTGATTCTGTAAATGTATTTCAGTGACTTTTTTCACAAATCATATGGAAGCGTCACTTGGTCAAACGGATTTTTGGTCCGTTTTATTAGATGAATTGTGTCCATTCTTTGTTTGAGAAACGTTACCACATCATAATTACAAACAATTTAATGGCATGAAATGAAATTGGAATGGTTCAAGTATTCTATTATGTTGTTGTAATGGTTGGTAGACATTTCGTATTGAGGCCAAGTCAGATATACAACATAGATCCTATTCCGCCAAGTAAAACAATCTTGCAATCATCTCAGTTTCTACTCGTCCTTCTCATCTCCATTTTCATAGCTCATTTTTTATGGTGTTTAAATAAAATGAACCTGCAATGATTATCTGCAATAAAATTTGTATTTAAGACAGATCTGTTCATATATACATACATACTCCATTAAAAATCAGTACAACTGGAATAATTTGAACTCTTCAAACAGCACCAAATCCTCAAACTGCTCGCATTTCAGCATCAAAAGTCAACAATCGATCGAGCTAGAAACATTTAAAACAATACAAAAACACTAAAAACCGAAATAGGTGAATATCTCAAAGCTTTCTTAAAATTTGAGCCAGTAGTTCGAGCAATCATAAAGAAGTTTAATATTTCTAATAGCAGCGGCGCCTATTCAATGTTGTCATTAGTTAAATTCCGCTAATTGTCTTTCATAAAAAAGTAAACAATTTAAATAAAATAATAACGAAAATCTATCCACTTGAAAATCAGACAGAGAGATAGTGGAGATGAATGGGGCATTCACTTTGCTAGTCAGAGCATTCTATGATATAGGAATGGAACACTCAAAGATAACGCAGACATTTACACATTGAAGGCTTTTGGCGTTGAAGTATCTATTCGGAATTTTCAACAGCTAACACCTTATTTTGGAACCCGAAACAGGCAGAATCGAAAAATCGGCAACAATGAAGAATCTCTAAATCTAGCACTATCCTCCCATGACTCGGCGGTATAACGGTAGACAATTTTAGTTTTTTAAATTTTACTTTGTAAATTACAATCTCTCGCGGAATGCGTAATCCAAATATACAAAAAAAGAACTAAAATCCAAACAGTCGGAGCTTGATAGAGACAATCGATTTTCGAACAGCTCCAAAACGCCAAAAAACTCTAAATTAAAATTTGTCCACATCTGCTGACATATTTGTTGAGTTTTCAAAATCTAAAAATAACAAACCAATAATTAAAAAACAATAAACTTCACATCTTCTGATACTAGTACAAAATTTATAGCAACGACTAAACTTTCTACAATATCCAAATCAAAACAATTTTTCCATTTACCCACATTTCGTTGACATTTCTTGTCTCACACATTTCACGCATTTCGTTCGCTCCATAAATAAATCAGTTTCATCTTATTTTTGTATATACTTTATTGATTTTTTTTGTGTGTTTTCATGCTGCATTTAAATTTGGTTTTGCCATTTCAAGTTTTGTGGTTTTCTCGCTTGACTGCTTTTTTTTTAATTGCAAAATTCAACATTCGACATTTATTAAAATTTTTGCTGCAAATTGTGTGTGTTCAATTCATTCATATTTTTGAAGAAGTTTTTCGTTTGGTTTTACAATTTCTGCAATTCAAACTGCCTACACTACTATTTTGTATGACTTCGGCGTCATTGGTTTTATCTCTAGTTTGCTCACATGTTCATTTTATTTCGCTTGCTGGAAAATATTTCAATATTTCACATATACATTTCATTCTATGCCATAATAAATTACTAAAATTCACTTTCGCTCTTGCACTTTTGCACTCGCTTTTGCTCTCTAAACGCTAACACGCCAACTCGCTGGCCGTCTTCTACGTAACGCTCTCTCATTGCTTAACAAATTATAGTACAATCGACTGCTAATTTTCAGTTTCACTTGCATTTATTTTAGCATCGTTTATAATTATTTTCTTTTTATATTTTATATTTTCAATTTATAATTTATAAATTTTTTGTTTTACTTTGAATTTTTTTCAATTTAAAATGTTATTGTAAATTGATTTTTCTTTGCGTGTAATTGTAGTGTTGTTTCTAAAGTTAATTCATAGTGTGTGTGTTTTTAATTACATATTTTAATTAATAATTAGTTTCACTTAATAGTTTACTATATCGTTTAAACGTTTGCAGTTGTACGCGCCGAGTTTTTATTTTATTTGTTGTTGGTTTGTTTGTGTTCGACATGGGGAATCCAAGTGTGGTAGTTGTGTTAGGTACGACTAATTTATTTTATATATAATATTAAAAATAGATTTTCTTTCTCTTAACATGCGCTCGTAACGCTAAACATTGCATTCGTGTTTCAACTTTCTAGTTTCAGTGCAGCGCAAACAACGCGTTTTCGGGGTACAGTGTGGGTTGGTTTTAGTCTATGTTTTCATTGTTAAGTTTTGCGTGTAACTATGTGTGGTTGCAATTATAAACACTGTACAACAAAACTTATATTTCTGATACTTGTAAATTTTCAATGCTGAACACGTAAGCAAATTTTATAACATAAAAAACTGCAGAGAAATATCTGACGAAAAAATTGTGCTAAAACTTTCACAAATACAAATATTAAATCTCATATGAATTCAAACATCCAACATCCTTTTTAATGAGCCTTCCATGGGTGGTTTTTGAAGTCAATTTAATGAAATTTAGAAGTTTGACAAAAGACCAGAAAAACATCGATATTTGAAACAACCAACATTTTCGTATACGAGTTCAGCAATATCGAAAATATATTAGCATCAGCACACCCAACACAGTACATTGTAATTTATAGTTGAACGCTGTCTGTCTTATTTAAATACATTTCTTTGCAATTCTTTGCTGCATTTTCTTAGTTTCCATAACTTTCTTTCTCTCTGCTTATGCGCCGTTAATAAATACAATTTTTTTTCTTTTATTAGTAATACTACATACGAAGTGGGAGTGTGTGAAGCAATGCTTAGAGTTTGCTTATTGGATTTATGCTTAACAATTTCTATTCGCTTCCACCTGTCTTCCCGCTATAGCTATAGACAATCACTTTGCTGTTTTGTTTCAATTTTGCTTCACAAAATTTGCTGCTTGCCATTAAAATAACTTACGATGAATCTAGTTTAGCTTTAGCTATATGAAAATACTAAGAGACAGTAGAACTAGCAGAGCTAAAAATTGTATTTTCCATTAAAAATTGCTCTGAGTAAGAAAACATCTTAAAGCGAAAGCTACATGAATTAAATTCAAAAACAAAAGTTTAAGCGTAGACTAAAAAAAGTATTTATAAAACAATTTGCCAACAGCAGCGGCTACTGATTGATACATTTCATTTAGTAGCTTATACAATTTTGCGCCGAAACATTTTGTGACAAGTTGGGCATTATTAACGCCTTAAAAGCATTTACGAAAATGCTTCGAAAAAGTCCATTTGAGCATAAATCTCAGCAAAGAGCTTCTATTAGTATTGTTTTTTGTTTTGTTTTCAATTTCACAATTTACAAATCTATGTGCTAGTAATAGCAATTAAAATCATTTTACTAAAATGTAGTAAAGTACTTTAATTCTATGCTTTAATTGTTCAATCATTTCACATTATTATTTTCTACTTTTGTATTTTCTGTATGTGTGTTATTTACTGTATTTGCATAACGCCTGTGTTGTGTATTTTTTGTGTGTAGTTAATAAGTAGAAATTTAATTTTTCATTTTATTGCAAATAGTAAAATTTGTTTACTTCGGTTTTTTGTTTGTTTAGGTTTTACTATTATTTTATATATATATGTATAATTAATAACTGGCCTCGTGACCGGCTAGAATGTAAAGATCATGTCCTTCCTCGCTGCCCAGCGAACCGGTGCGCAGCAATTGACTCTCCAAAGCGACCACTCTGCGAAAAAGGGCAACAATTATTAAATTTTTATTGGTTATGTTGGGGAAAAAATGTATTATTTACTTATCACTGCCGAGCAGTCGATATGTGCGACTCATGTCCTTAATCTCTTGCGTTATTTCGCCGTTGCGCAACGACTTGCCCTGCATGCCGTGCTTATGGAATGCTAACACGCTATCCGGTAGACAAACTGAGAAGACACAAATTGTTGAAAATTATATTAACATGTGAAAAATTGTTGAAAAATATGCACAACAATGTTATTCATACTAACACAATTAATTTTTGGTTTACAGGTGATTCATACAATAAATTTAAAGTAAAGGAACAATTAAGTAAATGCATTGTTGTAATAAATAACATTGTAGTTATGCTGCTGCTTCCATTTATCATGGAATGTATTTCATCAGGCGGACTAAATATTTTAATATCTTAATTGGAGTCAAATAAAATGTTTTCTTTTAATTTCTTGGCGCTGAGATCTTCATACTCAAAGAAGTTAGATCAGGCACACTAATTCAACTAAAAGTGTGAAATACTTCACAAAAAATCTCTTTTAAGCTCATTTTACATTATTTGTATATGACTTAGTTTGTCTAAATTTCACCTCCCTTATTTCTGCTATTCACATTAGAATCGAAATTTCACCGTACAATTATTTTCTTCTGGTGTAAAATTATTCACAACAAACCGCTTCAAAGTTCATTTTACATTATCTTTATATAATTTAGTTTAATTAATTTAATTTCAGTCCCCTCACTATTTGACTATTTTTTTGTGATGTAAAATTATCCATTGAAAACCTCGTTTTACATTCTCTTTATAAAACCTAATTTCAGGTTCAAAATTATCCACAGAAAACCTCTTCAACAGACATTTAATATTCTCTTTAGGTAACTTAATTTACTTCATGCAACTTAGTTAATTTATCTTATTAATTTAACTTCACTCCCGCCTCACCTATACTATCCGCATTGAATTCGAAATTCAGCTGTGGCCAATTCAGCCATTTTCTTGTGGTGTAAAATTATTGACAGCAAACCTCGTCAATGCTTATTTTAAATTTTTTAATATCTCTTTAATTTTGGTCTCTCCATCTCTTTAATTTTATTTAATTATGAAACATCGGCATTTAAGAATTAATTCTTTTGCATGTCACAATGATAAATTTTTTAATAAGTATAACTTATTTAATATAGTTCAGTTTAATTTATGTAACTTCTGTCCCACTTGTTATGGCACTCTTCAAAACTAATTTTACATTCTTTTTATAAAACCTTATTTCAGCTGTAAAATTATCCTTTGAAAACGTTTTCAACAAATATTTAACATTCCGTTTATATAACTTAATTTACTAAAAAACTTATTAACTTATAGCATAGATGACTATGCTATCCACCTTAAAATCGAAATTCAGCTATGGCATCATTTTCTTGTGGTGTAAAACTATCCACAGAAAACGTTTTCAACACAAACATACTTAACATTCTGTTTATATACCTTAATTTATTAAGTAACTTATTAACTTAATAATTTAACTTAACTCCCGCCTCACCTATGCTATCCACATTGAAATCAAAATTCAGTTGTGGCACCATTTTCTTGTGCTGCTTGGGATTGCCCTGCAGCGTCACCACTTGAATCACGTTGCCGTAGCAAACGAGTATCGCATCCTTCTCCACCTGATGCACCTTCACCACTCTGAGCAGATCGCGTCGCGGCACCATCGTTGCCATCGCATCGTATTCCAAATCGTCCGAGTGGAACCAACTGGCACCTACGCACACAACAACAAACAATCAAAAACCAAGAAAAAACATTAAGTCCAACTATTCCAAGCGCTATGTTGGTACCAATACCACTATTCATATTGATCAGCTCCAGCTTCAGACAGCCGTTGAGCGCCTTGCGCACGCCCGTGCAAACAATCGGGTACTCCAGTTCGGGCGTGATGATCATCTCGAAGACGGGCGTGTGACCGTTCTGCACACAGCCATGACCGCCGCCCAGTATGCTCGTCGCCGGCCACTCGCACTGCTTCAGCAGCATGAACTTGTTCAGCGGATCGTACCACTGCATGAGGAAGATGCCGCCCGGCGTGGCGCCGCACAAGTACTTGTAGCCGTTGTACGGATTGCGCGTGACGCAGCACTGCGTGCAGCCTTTGGTGTCGGGAACTTTGGTGGTGAGTGCAAATTTGCGCGGTACCAGTCTTTCGGGGATTTTGTTCATGTGCAGCGAGAAGCGATGCGTCTGCTTCGAGTGCAACGCAATCAGATCGTGTCGATACAATTGACACGATTTGCCTATAACGAAATGAGGCATCAATTATTGGGAGCATATCTAAAAGTGGGGCAATGTGTGAAGCACGCACCTGACAGACTCATCAGCACATCCTTGATCACATACAGCCAGGTGGTGCGACGCGGAAACAGCTGATCAATGGCTGCGTCGTGCAGCTCGTTCATGTTCAGATTGAAGATGCCCTCCTCGGCGCCGATGAGCAGGTGCTGATCGCGCGTCTCCGGGTGTATCCAGGAGGCGGTGCAGTGCACGCGCAGCGGACAGCCGTTGAAGATCTTGGAGAAGCAGGCGCCCATGTGCACCTTGGGCGTGGGCGGCAATCCGTTGGAGATGGGGCGTGGCGGGGTGTGACGTCGACGATGGGAACGTTTCGGAGGCACGGGAGGCGTATTGTTGAGCAGATCCGGTTGCGCTTCTTTTTCAACTGAAAGCAATCAAGACAGACATGAGACGATTTTGGGAATGCCATAATAATAATTTGTAAACTCACCTTCATCGTCCTGTGTGCCACCGTCACTAAGACTTCTTGTCCTTGACGATTTACCCATTTCGTTCAGCAAGCCAATCAATTGGTCCATCGAACTATGGCGGCGTGGGGAGTCCTCCAGACCATTCTGTCGCGGCGTGACAAGAAAAACAAAGAAGCATTATTAAAATTCATAGGCAATGAAAAAGCGAAGCAAATGTGGACACATAAAACAGAAAATAATGAAAATCGCAAGACGAGGAATGAGTGGAGGGATGGAAGAAGGGAGGATATGACAGTGTTGCGCTCACCTGATTATTTTCGTGCCTAAAATCACAGTTGCTGTGGCTGTTGTTCTCGTTGCCAGGCGCCGTCGCCATCGATGTGGGTGTCGTGTCGTCGGACGCCACTCTATCGCCCGTTGCCGCCGACAGTGCTGTCGCATTGGCGGCTGCCGCTGTCGTCGCCGAGGTGGCAGCTGTTGCTGTGTCGGCACTGTTGCTATTAAAATAATTGGCGCCATTATTACGCAACAAATTGGTAAGCAAATGCGACGTGGAAGCGGAGGAATGCATGACATCACGAGCATATGAAGTGCCACCAACACCAACATCACCAAAACCACCAACACTAACACCAACACCAACATTACTACTACCGCCGTTGCCCATAACGCCCACAACATCGTCACCGCCGCCGCCACCGCCACTGCCACTGCCGCCCATGCTACCAATGCCGCCTCCGCCGCCGCCGCCTCCACACTCCGAGCTGAAATTGTCCAGCGGATTGTAGACGGAGTGCTGCATCTGGCCGTTGGCCGTCTCGTACACGGAGCATGAGGAGGCGATGGCGGTGGCAGTAGCTGTTGTCGCGCTGGCACGCGCATGCATGTTGCTGCTGCTGTTGCCGTTATTATTGTTGTTGCTGCTGCTACTGCTGCTTCTGCTATTGTAGTTGATATAATGGCGATGATGTTGCTGCTGCTGTGACTGCTGTTGCTGCTGTCGATTGTTGCTCTCGCCACGGACGACAGCATCAACGGCCGTTGTGCGCAGATTGCAAATGCCGCCGGTCAGGCCGTGGCCCAGACTCAGGCCCAAGTAGGATGAGGACACCAGCGAGTGCGAGCTGCCGCCGCCGCCGCTGCCGTTTGTTGTTGCCGCGCTTGCGGCAGCTGTTGCTGCGGCCGCCTTTGACTGACTGTCAGCGCTGGCAGTGCCAGTTGTCGCTGTCGCATCGCTATGGTGGCCATTATTGGCAGTGTTGCTGCTGCCGCCGCCACCGCCGTCAACGCCGTCGGCGCCATTGTGCGCGCAGTGACACTCGGTGCTAAGCAAATCTTTGGTATCGGTTAATGGCAAAGTGGCTCTGCGCGAATTGATGCGCAATTTGTGTATGAACAAAGAAACGAAGAGCGATGGAGGGGGGAGAGAGACAAAAAGCAACAAATGAAAGATGATTAGCATCGATGTTGGCTACTTGGAGCGCTGAGTATGAGGGGTCAGTTTTTCGTTTTTGGCAAAATCGAAATGAAAACAATTTTGTATGCATTTTTTTTGTTATCATTGTTGTGATTGTTGTTGTAGTTTTGTGGGAAAGCGCATGTGAGTGAGTGAATGAGGTTATGGCCGAGAGAGTGTGTGTGTGTTTGAGAGCGGGTGTGGAAATGTGATGCTTTCCATGAATCCTGATTATGTGAATATTGTTGTTGTGATTAAAGTTAGTAATGAAATTAATATGAGCAGTAAATGGCGAAGAGATGTGGTTACAAGCGTAAATAGTTGTCATTTTTTTGTACTAATTTAAAGTGAATTTAATTTATGGTTAATTGACTGGTAGAGACAGTTAATAAATGAATAGGAAATGAAACAAATAAACAAATTTTAATGAACGATGTTAATAAAAAAAATTTTAATTTATTTTTCCACTTAAAAGTATACCACACATTTTTGATTTATTTCAAATTGTAATTGAATAGTAATGACTGATGAATCGACTAATGAAAGGCTGAGTTTTACAATTTTTTTGTTGCTCTTTTTTTTGAATGAAAAAAAATTTAATTTCAGTTGACTGGCATAGCAGTTAGCAGAAATTTAAAGTTTAATTTAAACACCCTAAAAGTATGCAACATATCTTTAGTTAAACATATTTAGATGATCCTAAATGTATACTACATTTTCTAATGCAAACGCATATTTTGGTATTTTTAGGTTTTGAAACCAATGCTGAAATTCTAGGAAATATAAAAAAAATATATATTTAATGATATAACAAAAGTTGGATTGCACGAGTGGACTTGCAAAATTTTCCGTCTCAAAGGTGGAGCCCAACATTTTAACCACTCCTAATGTACTGTTCAGATAACCAAATTAATTGGGGTAATTTAGTTCTTAATTGAGTTTATCACTTTTGTTGTTCACACATCTCAATTTAGCTGGCTGTCTGAATAGGGTATAAATGATTAGTTGATGGTTACAGATGTATTGGATTAGTTGTATCGTTTAGTTGTTGTTTACCAAATCCAAGTTCGGGGCGAGTAAGGACCCTTAATTGTTCCCACGACTTTCCTTTCCCATTATTATTCATTTTCCTACCCCTATTCCCTTTGGCCACAGTACAATGGTCCAACAATGGTGGACTGAGTACTATGAGTGCCCACCCTCGCATCATCTAAACTAAATCTTCATATGCAACACTTGGGATAGTGAACTATGTCGCGGAAAGCAGGTGAAGAGGCAGATCTATGTGTCTCCAAGTAGTGACAGCCAAGCTGCGTTTGTAGTCCTCGACAACCCCTCAACCAATGTCCACAATAGTCAGGCCCTTCAAATCCAGGCTAAACTGTGACTGAAATTACAATAGCTTGATTCCAATTTGAGTTCCGAGACACGTAGCAAAGGCGGGTAATGAGGCTCAGACTCTTTAGTCCACGAGCGAGCATGGCAAGCTGAGAGAGCTTGCAGAAGGATGAAACTTATGCCTCCTGTCATCTCAGAGCGACGCTCAAGATGTCTTCTGTCTTTATGCAGGTTTCTTCTATCTTTTTGTATAATGAACGGCAGTTTTTTACTGTCTTTATGCAGTAAGGACTGCAGGATTTCTAATGCCTTTATGCAGGAGGGACTGCAGCCAGTTGGTTGGGTTAATGCTGGGCTATTTTCTATGGGCAAAACGCATGGAAATGGGGGACCTGGAAAAGGTGGGTTGACCTATTTTTTACGGACATGGAAAAGGTGTCATATCGAGCAGTGTGTTGTGTCCTGTCTATGGGGAGGACGATGAGACGTCGGACCACTTTTTTTGTGCCCACCTCACCTATTTCCGAGTCAGGTTTGAGATATTTGGCATTTATTTATTTTGGTCGCTGGAATTAGAGGATGTTCTCGAAAACTTGTAGGGGCTACAATAGATCATCTTTGGTTTCAGTGCAACTAACCCCTATTACATTTATCTACATATCTATCTAACTTCTTATAATAGTTGCTTGATACTTAGTTGAACTGTTAGACTGACTTTTAAGTTACTTGAAAGGTGTTTTTGTTAGGCTTTTAAATCCTTGTGAAATAAACTTTTAGATTGACTTTTAAGAGAAGAAAACAATCGAAGTTGGTCGCGATTATGTGTGGTGAACGATCGTTAAAGTTTAAAGTCTTTAAATTTGTTAGCTTAAAAAAGTTTATACGAAAATATAAATTAAGAATCTTTTTATTTGATTATCGAGCATTGCATTGCTGTGCATTACCATGAATTATGTGAAAAATGAGTTTCTAATTTTAATGATGTTTATCTGCGTATATTTTATGTAGACAACATGCACACAAGTTGAAGTAAATATCGCAAGAAATGCGCGGCACACAGACGCCAGACACAACAATGCACACACACGCACACACACACACACACAAGCACTAACATGCAAATATATGAATTAGAATGGTAGAGGCACACATATTTATTTATGTGCTTATGAATATTTACATAGGTATACATATGTACAGGCGTGCATTCGTGTATAAAAAAAAGATAAATGTTAAAAAAATAAATAAATGACAAAATTAAAAAGCAAAATACGTATGTCGCACAAAAACAGATTTTCCACAAATATTTCCTTTTTTAATATACTATTTGGAGTGGTTCAAAAATTTTTGTTTTTACAATTTCACGCCAATGTTGAATGATTTTGCCAAAATATATGCAAAGATTTTCGGGAGATTTAAAAAAACAGCATTTCAATCTCATTGAATTTGTAGATAAATTTAATGGCCTTTCAGGATGAATTTTACTTGAATGATTTACACAGAATTTTAGTTGAATTGATGTCAGTGATTTGACAATTTTAATCTTAATAGATACAATGAGATAAACCAAGAAGAGCAGCGATTCTTTAGTTATTTCTGTGAAATATTTAAATCTACGAAACTTATAAAGATGCAAGTGGAGCGGAATGGAAAGCTTTCTTTGCCATTTCTAAATCACCTTGAGCGGTGAAATATATTTTGAAATTTAATACTTAAGGACATACAATTCGAAGGACATGCCTTAGATGAGCGCAGTGAGGGAAACGAGTGGAAACTATGCATAAAGTGAAACAGACAACCCAAGCACCGTTTTGAGTAGAAAATGAAACGTGAATGCTGAATGTGGGAATGAGAGTGGCAGATATGTGTGTGTGTGTGAGTGTGCTTGTAGAATGAAAATGGCGCAAACTAATGGCTAAAAGATGGTAGAAACTGGAGACACGCAACTTGAATTCAAACTGACATTATTTATTTGAAATGAGCAATGAGAATGATTGACGCTTGCGACTTGAATGACTAAATAAGGTAAATCAGTGGTATGAAATTAAATAGGCCCCTAAAAGTGTGCTACGCAGCACTAATAAAGCTGTTTCTTAAACTAAATAAGAACTCGAAAACTGGTAGCATACATTTAGGATGATGGTGGGTGCCGCAGCTTGGTGGTTGGTGGATTGGCTTACAATGGGACGTTATTAATGAAGTTTTTGAAAATGGCAAAGAATGCGAGTAGGTGATGAAAGCTGGTATTGAAAATATTTAAGGGGTTTTTTATGATCTCTTTTAAGTTATCTTCTACAACCAAAGTTCAAAGTTTCTTCTGAAATGTGTTTTTGCCAAATTTCAGTTAAGGAATCTAATACTGATAATAGTCGCCTTCTCTTGATTGCCAACTTCTCAACTGATTGATTGTCAACTTCAGTTCAGCGCAAATTTACACAAATTCTTCATCCATTCTTCCAACTTGACAAAAATGCTGTTATTATAGTTTACTTTTTCGACTACAATATCAAAATTAAAGCTATCTATTTACAGCCCTATTCTGGCACTACCGTAACATATGTTACCCCCCGTAACAATTGAATTGAATTTGATTGTTTCCGTATTCTGGAAAAATGGTGACAAGAAGAAAGTTCAAACAATTCACCACTCGAGGTGAAAGCTCTTTTACTGTCGAAACAGCTGTTTTTTGTATTTTTTCTGTCAAACTGTAAAATAATAAACAAACAAAAAATGGCAAATGCAGATAATCTGGCGAAGCGTCTTTTTTTTGTGTTTCTTCACGATGTATGTATATATTCTTTTGGTTTTTAGAGGTCCTAAGTTTAAGCGCACGACGCGTCGCGACGCAGGAGAAGCTGAAGCATTTTTTTTTGCAGTTTCTCAAGGCGCATTTGAACACGAAATTTGAATTTTATAATTTTTGTATGCTTGTCACCTGCTCCTACGGAGGTAACAAATTTCGAAACAATTGTCACCTTTTGAGCTTTTGAATTTGCTCCAGAATACCAAAAAGTGACAATTGTTACCAAGTATTCAATTGTTACCGAGGTGACTATTGTTCCGGTTGCCAGAATAGGGCTGTTAGTGTATAAATTCCCACTATTCATATAATTTAAATTGAAACTATTACAGCTTCCTGCTTGAAATTATTTCTGTGCGTGTGTGTCTTCTACCACCTTTCAGTTGAGCAAAGTATTTAGTTCATATACTAAATTTCACAAATCAGTACAGAATGAAGTACAAAATGCTGCACAAATTCAGAACAAAAAACTACAAATTATTGAGACGAGGTGATAAGTTGCGGGAGCAGGACTTGGAAACTACAAATGTTTATATGTGGTTAGTTGCAATTTAACTAAAATCTTTTGTGGTTTCACATGGCCAAAGTACGCTATGTCATATGGTTGTTGTTTCTGTTTTTGTTGTTGTTGTTTTGTTGTTATTGTGATATGATACTACAAAAGGGATTTTACGTATGAGAACTTTTGTGTACATCATTTTGATTTATTATTGTAATGTATTGCTATGGCTATGTTGTTATTGTTGTTGTTGTTTTTGCTGTTTTTAGTTGTAGTTACCTTAGCTTTAGCTCCTCATCAATATACTGTAAGAGGCTCCTACAAATAACACAAACAAATGCATAAAAAACACATAAAATGAAGAATGAACCAGAAGTAAGACAAAGTAGAGACAAACACATGAATCGAAAAAGGAACAAGAAAATCGTAAACGAATGCAGCAAAAGGACAACGACAAACGCAAAAAGTGGATAGCGGAATCAAGTAACGTAAGAAGAGCATAAAATGCTTTTGATTAAAGCATTGAAATTCTTGTGAAACGTCAGCTTTGAGTTTGACAATTATTGGATCAATGCTCTTTTAAGTAATTGAATTCGATTTTATCGAAATGAATCGCAATTTCGAAATTAAAGGTAATTTGATGAGATTGAGAGTAATGGGGGAACATTGTTTTGTTTTAATGAAGTAAACGAAACGTTTCAACGAAAGCTAACAAATATGTAAAAATGCTACAAGAAGGCCATTCGCAGTAGGGGAACTTTACAATATATTTTCTGTGTGTTGTTGTGTTTTAAATCAAAGAACAATTGGAACTGGAGTTCTACTACTAGAAAAAGTTAATAGGTTTTACAACAGTTTGGGACAATCAAACAATCGAAAACGCTTAGACATCAGTAATTTTTATAAAGGGACAAGTTGTCGACTTGAATTTAGAGATTTACTTAAAAGTTTTACTAAACTATTATAGAATAATTAATTAAATACTTATGGTTTCAGTAAACTAAACCAGTTGAGATCTATTTAAATGAAAAAATAAAGTAAATTAAACTTAAATTTAGAGGTTTAAATTAAAGTTGAAACTATTATTTAATAACACTGTGCAAGTCCAAAATTTAGACATGGGGGGACCTACTGGGTGAGTTTCCTTAGGTATACTGAGTTGAGATCCACCAGCCGTTTGGAAGATTGGCTCTAGTTTATGAGATATCCGATGTCAGTGTCAATTATATGAGTAATTAATTAATTGACTGGCACGACAGCCCGCTTACGCGAGACTAAGGCCTAGCTTCCCGCAACCACCCGTGTTGTGCGTGTGAATTTGCACATGGGTGGAAGGGACCTACAGTTTTATGCCGGTTTACAGTTTTTATTATATGAGTGTTAATTATAATTAAATGACACTCATACGCCACGTTCGGCTGCGCTCAAAAATGCACATATCGCCATTACACAGTTTAAATGTATTTTTTGGATTGGTGTCTTAAGCAAATTTGTTGGTCGTTAAAATACCTACAAACTTGCCGAAGACAGTAAAGCGATATTCGGAACGATTTAGGACCTATTAGCATTTAAACGTTCGAAGACTTAAGCGACAAACTTGACGAAAATTACCAAACTTCAAAGTCGGATTTCTCATAAACTAGAGCCAATCTTACCAAACGGCTGGTGGACCTCAACTCAGGATACCTATAGGAAACTCACCCAGTAGGTCGCCCCATGTCTAAATTTTTGAGGGCAAATTTCACGCACAGTGTAATTAATTAAATAATTACGATTTCATTAAATTAAACCACGTGAAGTTTAAGGTAAAGAAAATGCCAGTTAAGTTAAGTTAAGTTAAAGGGTGAATACGAAAAAAGTGGTCAAGAAGAAACTGCAGTCAAATCCATATTTTTTAAAGGAAGAAGGAAAGTTAATCAAATATTTTCTGAAAGCCTGTGACTAGCACTTTGTGAAAAGTTTTTTCATTTTGTGAAGGTACTCGTATATGCGAAGACGCATGGATTTGAGTTAGTACCTTCTATAAGGCGCTGTGCAAGACCTTCAATGACGCCTTGATCTCTTTTAGCTTGCTTTGTTTTTACTACTTAGTTTTCTTTCCGACACGACCCATTAGTTTAAAATTGGCCAAACTTTTGAACAGTTTGAAGTATTTGATTTCTTTGGGACAAATTTGAGTTACTTTTCTTGGTACCAATTTCAAAGCCAAGAAGAAGACGTATATAAAGCAAAAATGCTACTGTAAGCACTATTTGACATAAATTTATGGGTTTATGGTCCCAAGTGAGTACAAAAATGTAGCTTTCCAGACCGCAAGTATGAATTGATTGCCATACAAAGTATTTGTTCTCAAATTTGTCTACATTTTTTCTTACAAACTTTTATGCAAGATGTCCTATTTTTACAGTAGTGTAGAATAGTTAACGAGGAAGCTGGCTAAAGTCACTTCTGACATAAATTCTGTTGTCCATTGTGATGAAGTCAAATGTGTGCACATTATTGTTTAACAGCTTTGATGAATAGCCTGGACTGACAGCGTGTTTATTTTTTCATTTTTCTTCGCTGCTAATGGAACTGTATGTCTCTCAAGACGCATGGCGCCATTTTTTTCATCTCCCTGCAACATAGCCACTTTTGTAGCTTCATATCTGTTGGACAGTCCAAGATTTCAATTGAATGTTTTTTCCTCTAGAACAAATCACGACGACGGTCGACGATGAAGAGGAAGGCCGTGTTGCCAGGGGAAGGACCAAGTTGAGGAGGCGCTATCATCATCTCTTGGTGTGACCAAATGTATCTACACCAAATATTTTAACATTTACAAGTTATTCATATCTCTGACAGTTGCAGAGACATCGCTATTGGAAAAACTATCGCCGCTATCTGGTCACCCATTACATACTTGTGGTATTATTGTGGACGAAAGAGCATGAATTTGTTTGTGATCACTTTTTTCGTATACAACCTTTACATTCTACAGGAATTTAGATATAAATGTCATACAATTTAATAAACTAATCAATTCAATAGCTAATTAAATTATCAAATGTTTAACATAATCAACATAATAGTAAATTCCTTTAGAAATTATTTTTTTTAATTCATAAATTTTGAATTTCATTAATTTGAATAAACTAATTAATTCAATAATTAATCAAATTATCCAAATTTGAACATAATCAACCGAATAGTAAATTCTTATAATATTTTCAAAATTATTTTATAAATTCATAAATGTTGAAAACAGACTTGAATTGGATTTACTGTAAACAATAATGTAAACTGCAAATTATAAACTAGAAACAAATTCAGATTATTCTCTTTCTTCAATTAGGCGAATTATAGTTAGACTTTGGTTAATTAATTAAAATTAATTTCTCTAATTTTTGTAATGTACATTCATTAAAATTCAGTAATTAATAATTCTGTTTTACTACATATTTCTAAAACCTGTTGAAAGTTTAAAATATTGTACTAAACTCTTTCAATCTCAAACAAAAAATGCCTCGAATTGCAAATGCATTATTCATATATTTTTAGCAATGCCAACTAAAAGTGTGCACCATTTTTCAAAAAATTGAAATCAATCTGTCTATTGTTTTGCAAATTGCATACAGCCGGCAAAACGTGTGCATTTGTTGTACATGGTTTTGTTTTTCACTTTGGTGTGCTTGTCATACAGCGTACACGTTCAAAGAAAATTGTTATCAACTGTGGTTAAGCAAATTTTGTGGCTGTTGCAATTGTACGCCACATATGTCACACACGAATGCACATATACACACACATTATATGTGCACGCTAGTGTCAGCCAATGTGTGGCTCACGTACTCGTAATTGCCGGCAGAATATTTATGGCATTGCAAGAAATGGTCTACCAAAAAAGATACGTGGAGTTTTATTTACTTTCTGCACCGTTTTATTGTCACCGGTTTACATTTGACAAACTTTGAAAGTTTAAAGTACGAAAAATCTCAATATAAATGAAAAACACAGACTTCTGCTTACGATTTAACAGTCAAGGTGGCTATGAAAGTCTGCTATAAAACACGCTTGCGCGATTTTGAAAACGCCAAAAAAATAAAGTGCCAGAGTTGGCAGAACATTTTGCGGGAAATCACTTTTCGCTAGAACAAAAACTTTTCAATTTTTCATTGTATAGATGTGTGCATGTGTATCTTTTCAGCCGCTATGCCACGGCGCTGGTGAGTGCATCAGGGCGTATGCGTGACATTTGTACAATTTTTCACATTCAAAGTTTTGCCGGTTTGCCGAGTTGGTTGGATGGTGCTTGCGTGAAGGGTCTGGCACCTTTTGAGTGTCATGAGGTTACTTTAAAATTGCTATTGGAAGTTTTTTAAATGTGTTCTGCTTAAATTTAATAGCAACGAACACATCTAGAAAACTGTAGACAGATTCAAAATAGTATAAAACAATAAATGCAACTCGGAATTACAAATTTGTATATTACAAATTTGTTTCTTCTATTGGTTTCCGGTAACAAAAAACAGTTAAATAACGCCTACAAGTATGCAAAAAAGCCTACGTGAAGGTAAGCCAAATTAATTGCTGGCTTAAGTGCCAATGTTTTTGTGCATATTTTTAGGCTCAACTTACACAGATCGTTTTATCTTTTAGTAATAATAATTTTTTACAAATACCAAATAATTTCTCAATATATTTTCACATAACTCAACTTTCTTTTGATTCGACTATTTCAATAAATTTCCCCTTCGGAAACGCGCTTCGGACAAGCAAAAATTACATTTAATTGAAGCAAATTACTGGCAAAGTTTATTTACCACGTTTGCCAGCAATTTCAACAAAATACAAAACTTTATAACAATAACAACGCTAATAATGGCAATGCAGCAGGCCGAACGTGCAGTGGCGACCGGTTTTTGGCCAACTTCAACGCAACGATTGGCGGGGAAAGGCGCAGCAGAAAGGAACCAACGAAAATTTGCAGTGTATGTGCAACACACACACATACACACACACAAATAGCTACAGAAAGCATAATTTATGATAAGCACGCAGCCGCCGCACACATAAAAACCCACTCAAAAGGAAGGCAGCCAAAAACGAATCGAAAGCAGTGGCGCTGACTGCAAACATTTTGAATGGCGCGCTTTGGCGTTGCTTGTGGTCGCATATGTGCAAACGGCAAGAAGCTTTTGCTTTGCGAGTATTTGAATTGATATTTTCTTTCTATAAGATTTTTATGCTTTTGTGTTGTGCGAAAATACAACACAATAAATGCAGCAAATTTGAATATTTTTGGTAACATTTCTTTGCACTGCAGTGGCGACCAATTGGCAGGCAGAGCAAATAAATTTATAAACGAAAATAAAAAATGGAATAACGAATAACGACAAATAACGCAAATGCCTAGCAGTGAAAACAACAAACTAGCAGCAAAAGGAAGCGAACAAGTTTGCTTAGTGTCTGTTGTTGTGTAAGTTTTACATATATTTTTTCGTGTGGCCAACCTTAGGGACATGTTCATAATTAAAGTGCCGCTAAGTTTTGGTTTTTGTTGTTTGACTAACGGACTAAAATTGAAAAGAGAAATAAAAATACAATTTTTGTTTTAATAAAGTTTTAAAAATTAAAATCTAAAAAACTATGAAAATTAGATTATGCGAAAAATATTTGATGAAATTTTTATAGTGATTATTTTATGTTTGCATTAAAAATAAATTTCAGTAAAAAGAAACTGAAGATTATTACTAAAACTAGTGATTAAATATTTGAAACTTTTTTTTTAATTATGACAAATATTAACAGAAAGCAATTCTTTTAAGATAATCCTTAAAGCAAGTCTACTTTAGTTTCAGTAAGAAAGTACTCGACTTGTAATTGCAAATAAGGATATTTTTTAAAATTAAGTTCACATCCACAGTCCAAGGACTTGAGGCCATTTTGTTTTTCTTTCCAGCTGCTATATAAGCGGCATCAATGTTTTGGATCATTGTACTGTTGTGGCCGCCTGGAAAGTTGAGCGTGAAGTGCACTGGACGTCGTGGGTTTGATTCCTAATTGGCTTGGTACTGCACAAAATTTTCAATTTGGACTTCTTTTTAATCCTCTTCCATCCTTTCAGCATTAAGCAGTCAAATCCTTTGCCTTTTGGCAAACCTTGCCATCTAATTAGTTGTCCTTGTCTAAACTCTTGTAACACCCAATCTCGATTTTTCTGGCCTGAAACACCGTCCATGCTGATATAATTTGTTCATTCAATCGGCATTCAAATAGTTGGTGAACATGGAAACTTTGCCAAATGCTTATTTTATGAAGCCACTACAACATGAAACTCTTCGAAATGCTTGTCTGACCACTGAACCAGTGGACCAGTGGAACCAATGCACTAAGCATTTGGTGTGTCAGGTACGCTTGAAAGTGTTTTGTATCTAAAACAGGAATGCTTAGCCCGCAGCTCATTTAACCCACAACTACCTAACCGGGGCTTACTTTGGCTCAATTAAAGCAAACACAAAATTTGCCAGGTCGCCGACTTGAAGTTGTTCTCGCGTTGCTACAGTTCAGCGCTGATGTATTTTTTTTTTGTACCAACTGTATTGAGGTTGTTCTAGTTTGGCGCACTAAGTTATTCTATTCTTCTATTCTATAATATTTTAACTCAAGTCTTCATTACCGCGCTCGGTTGTCCATTCTTACGTTTTTCTTTGGGCCAAAACCTCAAATCAGGACTAGCTCAAGAAAGCAGAAAGGGAGTCGCATGATATCTGGATTCGAGGGCAGCAATGGAAGTAGTTGGGTCATAATTTTCCCCAAAGAAGTCGGCAGAACTACCCAGCAGCTCATGGAGTGAAACCCACTAGTTGGCAGAGGAAAACTCTTCGTTAGGCTTCGGGATGTCTCAAGAAGTCTGCTTACTGTGAGGCTGGTCAGCCCAGGTTAAGTTGAAAGCTGTGGTATACAACCGCAGTTGATGTCCTGTCTCGTTGTACCATGTTCCGATTCCAGCAATCGATGATTGTTGTAGTTGAAAACTAGCAGTCTGAACTTAGACGACCTCGTGTTGTGTTGAAGGATACAAAAGCTAAAATATCTACAAGAGCTACTTTTCGTTTAGAAACTATAATTTGTCCTCTTTCAATAAGCACTGCTGCAGCTCTCCAGTTTCACATTCGCACATATTTCTAGGGGAACTTGCAGGTCTGTCAATTTCCATCATTAACGGCATCACTTGCTTCAAAAGGGAGTCTCAATGGCTCCTTTTCCACCCGGTCAGTTGTGCAGTCTAGGGTGTCTTCCCATTTTTCTGTGAACCAAGTCTGACTTATGTGAACTCCCGAAGTTGCCATCCTAACCTAACCCAATTTGAGGTTAAGTTGCTTCCACAGCGTCTTTTGTCTACTTCATGTATGTACATTGCAGTACTCGCGTAGAATTTCTTAGGTCCCTTAGAATGAGAAACAATAACTTACTGCCTTAGAAGCATTCTGCTGATTTTTTTGCGAATTCGCAGTGAAACCAAGATTTCTGATAATCTTACTTGATTTTTTTTTTTTTTTTTTTTTTTTTTTTTTTTTTTTTTTACATCCCAAATTGATTACATCTGCCCGTGGGCACTTAGTAATTGAGTTAACAGGGGTGGGAAGATAGTTACTACATTAAATCAATACTTAAGTAATATGTTTAACGATTTTGAGTACATTATTAGGTTTATGTTTTAGTAATTTCTGCTATTATAGCGCTTGTGTCTGTTAATGCTGTCGGTGTAGTTCTCTTCAGTCTTCTCTCCTTTGTTAGTTCCATTTGAGGTATTCGTTGCACTTCTTTGTTTGAATGGGTTAGGAGTCTAAGTGCGTGCTTGGTACTGCTTTTCTCGATTACGTCTTTGACGGGTTCTATGTTTAAGTCGCGGTGGATATCGTCATTCGTTATATACCAGGGTGCATTGGTGATAGTCCTTAAAATTTTTGATTGTAGTCGTTGGATTATTTGTATGTTTGATTTGCTGGCTGTCCCCCATAGTTCTATGCCGTATTTCCATATTGGTGTTATCATCGTTTTATATATTAATAGTTTATTGAATAGCGACAGTTTTGAGTCCTTGTTGAGTAGCCAGTACAGTTGTCGGAATCGGTTTTTCACTTCGTTCCTTTTCTGAATTATGTGGTCCTTCCAAGTCAGCTTTGCGTCAATGATTATGCCCAGATATTTGGCTTTTTTGTCTTGTGCGATTGGTGTGTTATTAATTGTCAGGATTTGATGGTCATATTTTCGGTTTGTATAAATTACTTGGACAGTTTTGTCTGCGTTTACTTCAATTCCCCATTTCGTGAACCAGGTCATCGTTGTGTTGATCAGCTGCTGCAGCTTCAATGAAGCAACGTTTATGCTTTTGTCAGACGCTATTAGAACAGTGTCGTCGGCGAAAGTGGCAATCATTCTGTCGTCCATTGGATTGGGTATGTCATGTGTATAGATGATGTACAGTAATGGTCCCAAAACGCTACCTTGTGGCACTCCAGCCTCCATTTTTAATATCTCTGAGCATTCGTCCTGATATTTAACATAGAAATAGCGGTCGCTAAGATAGCTTCGGAGTAGTTGATAATAGTCAGGTGGAAATATTTGTTTTAACTTAAATAATAGTCCCGGGTGCCATACGCTATCAAAAGCCTTCGCCACGTCAAGGTAGATTGCAGCGCAGAAGTTCTTTTTGTCAATTTCATTTAATATTTTGTTGGTCACTCTGTGCACTTGTTGAATTGTCGAATGCTTTCGTCGAAATCCGAATTGATGGCTGGGAATTATCTTCTTTTCTTGTATTATTGGGTCAAGGCGGTCATGAATCAAGTTTTCGAATAGTTTAGAGAGGATGGGTAGAAGACTAATAGGTCTGTATGATGATGGCTTAGTCGCGTCTTTGTTCGGTTTTGGCAGTGCAATGATTTCGGATACTTTCCATGGTGCAGGGAAGTGTTTTATTCTTATTGAAGAGTTGAAGATGTTTCTAAGGTATATAATTCCATCGTCAGGTAGTTCTTTTAGTATATGTCCATTGATTTTGTCATAACCCGGGGATTTTTTGTTATTTATGGCCTTGATCTTTCGCCTAATTTCGTCCAGGGTTACTTTTTTGAATACTTTATATTCAGCGTCAGGAAGAATAGGTAGGTTATATTCTTTGGTGTCTTTTGAATTTGTGAAGGTCGTTTTAAAGTGTTTAGCAAGCACACTAGCTTTCTCCAATGGTGTTTTGGCCCAAGTGTTGTCTGATGTTAGTATTGCATGTTGATGTGGTGTTGACCTCTTTATCTTCGACGTTGCTCGCCAGAGAGAGTAATTACTGTTTTTTGTGGTGTCAAGACCAGATAGAAAGATTTGCATTTTTTTATTTTCGTTGTCCTTAAGCATCTCTTTGATGTCCTTAGTTAATTTGTTAAGTCGTGATTTGTCTGCGGGAAGTCTTGTTATTTGCCACTGTTTCCTTAATCTTCTTTTTAATTTTATTGCCTTTTTTATTGAATTTGGGATGTCATTTTTAACATCTTTGGTCCTTAATAATGGTGTTGATCTAGAGATCGCGTCCATAATTACGTCGGCAAAGTGTGCTACTGCGCTGTCAATCTGTTCTTCCGTTTTGAGTGGTACGTCGCGGTTTAGAGTATGTTGTAATTTTTGACGAAATGAATTCCAGTTAGTAAGTTTGTTATATGGTGTACCGTGATGTATTTCGAGGTCAGGCGCGGTGAGATATGTCAAGAATATTGGTGAGTGGTCAGAAGATAAATCGTAATTAGGCTCTATTGTCAAGTGGTTACGGCTTACGTTTTTGTAGATATAGAAGTCAATAAGGTCTGGTTTCTTCTTCATATCAGTGGGCCAGTAAGTGGGCTCTCCGGTGCTTATATGGTCACTTTTATTTTTGTTTATTGCGTCGAGTAGTTCTTTGCCTTTACGATTTGTCAATCTGGATCCCCATGCTGAGTTTTTCGCGTTGTAGTCGCCTCCAGCAATAAACCTGTTGCCAAGGGTTTTTAGGTAGTCAAGGTATTGAGTAGCTGTGTTGTTGTGTTTCGGCGGGCAGTAAGTACTAGATATAGTCAGGAATCCGGATTGATCTTCTATTTGAATTGTCGTAGCTTGTATGTTCTCTCTCCTATAGGCGTCAAGTTCGATGCATTTGATTTTATGTCGAATGATGATAGCTGTGCCTCCATGCGCTTTATTGTCCGGATGATTAGTGTGGAATATTTTGTAGTTGGGTATTTTAACGTAGCTCTTGTTTGTCAGATGAGTCTCAGCCACTAGCAGGATGTCAATTGTGTTGTCAATCAGGAACGATTTAAGTTCGTGGGTATGTTGGCATAAGCCGTTTGCATTCCAAAGTGCGATTTTTAAGCTATTTTGTCTGGTCATTTAATTTCGTTACTAGGAGCGTGATAATGGACATCATGTTAGACATTTGCGAGATTAGTTGTTTCATCATATCCTTTATTTCGTGGAGTTCGTTAATTGCTGGTGGAGGTTCAGGTGATACTTGTTGTGGTACGGAGTTCAAAGCTGCTGTCTGGGCAAATGTCATATTAGGTGTCACTGTTGATGTTTGCGAGGGTTTGTTATTTGCGCTTAGTGGTTGGGTTTGCTTTTTTTCGTCTATGTTATTCGAGGTCAAGTGTTTTTGTCTTAGTGCTGGAAAGCGTTGGATTCTCAGTGCTTTATAAACCATACACCCTTTATAGTTGGCGGTGTGATTTCCCCCACATAGAGCGCTTACTTGATTGATAAATAAATTATTTTACACAATTAAGTCGAGTGCTTTCTTATTGAAATTACTGTAGAATAATAAACAAAAAATTTACTTGAAATCAATTAGATTAATGAAATTTAAGTTCCAACTTTTTTATTGAAACCGTTTATGTAAAAGAATTGCTTTCAATGCGATAGTGAACTTTAATTACTTTTTTCAACTAAAACTGTGTGCGTCAAAAATCAACTGAACGCCAAACTGATCAAATGAAAAAGGCAAATGGAAGTTGATAACAAGCGCATAAAATGCAAAACAAATATGTAAACAAATTAATTAACAAATGCATTTATTGCATGTATGTATGTATGTTTGTGTGACTATGTGTGTGTATGTGAAATGTGCTGTGGCAAAATTTGCGGCATTTGTGGTAGATTCGAAAAAAGTGAATGTGTTTATTGAAGAAAATATATGTAACAAGTATATAAGTGGAAATATATATGTATGCAGTAGCAAATATGCAGAGATAAAACAGAAATCAAAAAAATGTTCCTTAAAAAAAACAAGAACACTGCGAAAGAAAACCAATGGCACAAGTGGCGAAAATGAAAATGTTAACAAACAAAACTTCAGTCTTGGTGTGGTGATTGTGAATGCGTTACGACGTGTAAAGCAATTAGACACTAAGGAGAAATTAAATAATGCTGCATATTTTTAGGCTGCGCAGCCTTAGACACTAACGAAGCCAACCGAGCTCTTGGACAACACAATACACACAAATGGTAGAGCGGAAAATGAAAAAAAGATCATAAAACGTTGACACCAGCACAACAACAAATACGTACATGTCACTTGGTAACGTTTCGGGACTAGATGACCGTTCATTCCATTGAGAAGTGGTTGTCATTCCTGCAACGATAAAAAAATTCGATTTAACTAAGCACAAAAAATAAACCTTTGTTGAAAATGCAATACGTGCCAAAGAAAATGATTGAATTTTGTTTATATTTTTATTGCGGTTTCTGCGAAACGCTCGGATGGATTCGGCGAGCTGCCGACACCAACAACTGCAGTCAAGTGCATTCGTGTTAGGTTTTGTGTGCTTGCTGCGTGCCACACTTACCTGATTTTAATGTGTAGTTTTGCGGTGAAATACCATTTGGCCTTGATGTCATTTTACTTGCTATTCGTTGTGGTACGCTAGCGACAGTCTGTTGTTTGCAATTTATCGTTGTTCAATAATGATTTCGGTGATTGTTGTTTTCGTCCATTGTTGTTGTACAGCAGCGAGAAATAGAAAGAGAATAGAAATTGAGAAATGGAGAAATAATTAATTTCTGATTCGGTAATCAGTTTCTAGGTAAACAAAAGTGTCAGCTACAAAACCATTAGCGTTACGAAGCACATTTACTTTTGTAAGTGGCAGCATAATTGACATAATTTTATTTGAAAATAATTATTACCAATTTACAATTCAATATTGCTATGAACTCGATAGAAGATTTCCCCCGAAAAGAGCACACAAGTGGTTCTAAGATACGTTGACATCGACTGTGATATGATGAAAACTATTCAACCCTTTCGCTATTTTGTTGTCATAAGGCAACATGATCTTTTGTGGACCTGTGACCTTTCAAGAATGCAGACAAAACAAGAGACATTTAAAATTCCACTTTTAAATATGATTCAGAGAAAAAAATATTTTATTATAAATAAATAATTATTACAATCACAACGATATTTTTGCTGTCATATGACAACACTCTAAAAAAACATAGATTGGTAGTAAAAATTAAAAAAAAATTTATGGAATCGATAAATAAAAAATTTCAACCTTAAAATCCTACAGTGAAAAGGTTAACAAACAGACGTTTGATGTTTAGAGACAATATTTTGTTTACATAATGAAGATTAGAAATATCTACTGAAGTACTTGCTTTGACTGACTGACAATGTCGGAGAAAATGGATAAAAAAAATAGTTGATATAAGTCAACGATGATAACAGTGTTTTCAAAGCCATATTTTTTCAAATATTTGACGCCTTGACACAAACTGTTTACCATAATTACGATCCCAATATTGCAACAAGTGCAGGGTTTGACTAAAATTTAAAAGGAATTTAATAATGAATGAAAAGTTGATTCAAATGGTCCTCTAAGCGGTGAAAACATTCTTCAGCCCAGATTTCTCATGTTTTCCAACTAAATTTTTACCAATAATTAAATCCTAAAATATTGCAAAAAGTGAAGGCATTGATGGATAACAATTTACACAAAAATGGGTCATGAGCTCAAAAATATTCACAAGAATTTGAATAAAGACTTAGTTTTTATTCCATTCGCCGATTTCCATTAAGTATTACAAGAAGTGATGAGATTGTTGGACAACATTTCGAACGAAATGAAAAACCTTAAAAAATAATACAGGCTCCGACTGTAATAGTTTCGAGATGAAAATGATTTATTCATAACAGGTGATGTGTTCGAATAAAAATTTGTTGACTTAATGAAAACATAAAACTTCGCAAATGGAAAGATTGGTGGATAGTTTCAAAGATGTTCCTAAAGGCGTTGACTCTATGATATCTTGGATACGATACATTTCACATATTTTGTACCTCCAAACGAAAATTTACGATTAATGAAGATCGAAAATGGCTCAGAAAAGAGTAAGAAACGAGTAAAGATCACTTATTGAAAATCTAAAATATCAAAAAAGAAAAGAGATTGTTGCACAAAATTTTGAACCAAATTCATGGTAAGCAAAACTTCAAAGGTGTTGGCTTCAACTACGATATTTCGAAAACGATTTTTTTCAGAACATTTAATGTTTTCGAATGAAAGTTTGGCAACTTAATGAAGATCTAAAATATCACAAGAAAGGTTGGTGGGCAAAGTCTCAAAAAATATTCTTAAAGGTTTTGATTCTAACACTGATATCTTGAAAACTTTTTTACAGTTATTTTACGCTTTTAAACGAAAATTTTACCATTATGAAATTTATTTATTTATTTTATTATTTATTTATTTATTTGAAATTTATATGAATTGAACAGGAAAAAAATATAAATTGACTAACTACCTTTTAAAGAAAAAGAATAACACAAATAGATACACTAGTCTAAAATAAAAAACATTACTATCAACTGATCGACTATATCTTTGAACAGTGTTTTTATCACTGAATTAAAAATTAACTACAAAGAGGAACACAAGATTTGAATGGTAATATTTTTAAGAGGTAATAAAGTTGTATAAACCACTTAATGATGTAAATAAAACATAACAATGGCTGACATAACAAAAATATTGGATGACCTAACTGGCCAATTGTTGAGGCAAACGAATGATTGATCCGAATTTTGTAATATTATGAATAGAAAACAGATTTTTTTTCGATTTATAAGAGGATGTAATACATTGTGACATGTTGGATTTTCTGAACAACTTATTGTAATAATTTATAAATACAAAAAGATATTTTTTAATTTTAATTTTCTTTCTCCTTTAGTTTGAATTGATAAATGTTTAAAAACTCAAAATTTCCATTCAAGAAAATTTTAGAAAAGCCCAAAATCAAGTAGATAATAGCCAAATATTTTTATTGGGTTAAGTTTGCAAAAGTTTAGTCATTGATGTAATCTATACAACAGTCTGTTGTATTTAAATATATATTCTTTTAATTTAAATTTTTAAAAATGTCATAGAAGTCGAAAACGACTGCTTAAAAACCCTTTCGCGCTTTGCAAACTAAAACAATTAAATCGCATTTTGGCACCTTAGACGAAAAACCAAACAAGTTCGCATATGACGTGAAAGTTGTCGAAAAGGGTAAAAGTATACACAGTTTAAAACTGCAAAATCCATTTCACGTTAATCCTAGATGACATTTTTCAGCACGCCAGCGCTGCAGAGTCACTAAAATTTCAAATCGAACTTTGAATTTCCGTTGAAATGCTTTTAGCGCAGCTTAAAATTTGCCAAAAATTCCCTGAACGCATTCAGATTCATAAATTGTTGACAAAAATATTCACTACAAATAAAAAAAGGAACTTTGCAAGCATTGGTCGCTCAACGTTAAAATCGTTAAAATTGAATTTTCCACTACTGAAGTCACTTTAATCACTTCGCAAATGCTGCGCTGTCAATTGCTGAACCTATCTAAGTGCTTCGACATGTAAAAATGTGTGTGTGCTTGTTTGTGCTGGAGTATTTACCGACTGGCGCTAAATACACATAAATCTAAAATGTTTTCCAATCAATAAATCTAATTGAGCGCACAACTATTCGCAACAAGGCAATGTGCCCTTCACAGCATAAACTCAGCCTTAATGGATTGTTGTGTGCCATTGACATTGGCGCCTGGCAGCTATTGCCAGCGGCATCATTGCAAACAAAGCCAACGTTGACTCGAAGCTGCGCCAAGTTTGGATATGAACATTTGCCAAGATGGCTTTTTAGTTTTGTGGGCGGATTGCGGTGTCGCTGTCGCACAAAGGTGCATCGATAATTGTAGCCGAAACTTTTCCAACACAACACATTTATCTTCCTTCTTATTGTTGCTGCCGTTAATGCCAAACGTCACTGGCTTAGCGAAGACACGTGGCCAAAAATCAGTACTGCGCGCATGCTTACGCAACAGCCGCAATAAATAACTCCCCCGTCGGCACACTCACCTCTTCGTCACCGTCCAAGTAGCAGTAGAATTGCTGATTTGGACTTAAGAACTTTTGCAGCAGCTCCTTGGCCACTCGCACCGACATTTCGCCCTGCACGAACGGATGCTTCAGCAGGCATTCGGCGGTGGGGCGCTTCTTCGGGTTCTTCGTCAGCGCCGTCTTTATGAAATTGTGAAAGGTGGGACTCCACTTCTCCTTGTTGCTCAATGTGGGCGGCTTGAAGCCGCTCTTCGACATTAGGAACAAAGCACGCATCGGATGCAGATCGAACATTGGTGGCTGCAGCTCGGCAAGTTCTGCAATATTACAAGAGACAACGTCAATAAAAACCATAAAATATGAATTACAATGCCGAGCAAATTAAATAAATACAGAATTGTGCCATTACGGTCGACGGGCAATAAAAATCAACATAAAAGGCTGCACAAATTTTATTAACTGCACAGCATGTGTGCGTCCATGTGTTGACATCACATGAAAATTAAGCAAAATTAATTGTCACGCCAGGCGACCCTTAAAATCCGCAACTATATATTCATGAGCCGCATAAATATCGCAAACACTGCGGCACAAAGCGACGTCGCACAGTGTCGCGAGTCCATAGTAGCGAGGGACAAAAATAGAAGGAATAGTCGTACGGCAATAAAATTTTGTACATATGATTTTGTTATAAAGAGAAGTTAATACACCAAAAATTACTTCAATCGCCCCACGGACACGCCCACCTCCCATACAAACCAAATACTAAGTTGACAGTATCTCGGAAACTATAAAAGATATATTGATGAAATTTGGTACAGCATATCATATCATCAATATAAACACATATGCCAAACATTTTTTCGAACAACTTACAAATACGCTTGTTATAAAAAAAATAAATTTTGAAAAATCTACAAATATCTGTTCATACTTATGCGCATCTAAGTAATTTCAAACCCAAATAGAAAATAATAGCATCTCTTATTTAATTCAGTATAGCATATATTTTCATTAAAAATTACAATTTGTTAATCTGTACTGCTAGGACAATCGGTTTCCGATGATGAATTATTCAAATTTAACCCTCTACATCTATTTTTGACAAAATTCTAAATTAAAATTTTTTTAAATTGCAAAATATCAGAGATTCGGTTTTCATGTTTACACTTAATTTTCCTATTAACTGCTATAATTGGTTCTGAAGACATTAACAAGTTTTGCTTCTTTTCGAAAGTTGCCTTGATTCGATGGCACGCCACGCAGTAGTCTTCCATCGAATCTACCTTTTTTTTTTTGTAATGTTTCAAAATCAAGTGGTGTTTGCATATTATTACATACAAAAATTGATAGTTTAAGCGAAACGCAGCAGTGGTCGCTATGTTTTCCTGCCAACCATGCTGCAAAAAGGTCCCTATTTTTGACTGAATACGTCACTGAAAATGTTGAATTTCTTAAAAACGTGCAAGTTTGTGCAGCTAAAGACCATAATAATTAATAATAATTGACTGGCACGACAGCCCGCTTACGCGAGACTAAGGCCTAGCTTCCCGCAACCACCCGTGTTGTGCGTGTGAGTTTGTACGCGGGTAGAAGGGACCTACAGTTTTTATGCCGGTTCCGAACGGCAGGTTGGGAGCTTTATCATAGGCAATTTTTACTCTCAGAGGTTTGCCATTTCCAGCTGAGAGGACAGCCACCGAAAGAGAAAACGAATTTTCCCGTTATTTTTTTTAGGTGTTGTTACGGGCAGTATTTGAACCTGCGGTTTGCTGCCTTCGACTCGCGGTCCAACGCACTAACCAACTGAGCCACAGCTAAAGACCATGGTTTCTATTAATACATACTTTCAGCTATATCACACTGTAAAAGAAGGAGTATTTGTTTAAAGTTTATCTAAAGTTTGATGACACTGCACTTTTATTCCTACGAATTTACGTTTCTTTAAGTAACGGTACAAGGAATATGGAAAGCAAAAAAAAAGAGGGAAAGCTTTCACAGAGTTCCAAAAATAGTATTTTTATAGAATATGTTTACTTAACATAAGGTTCCATGGGAAATTTTTCAATAAGAGACCTCGAACTTACATTCAACAAATTGCAATAATTTCTACCCAAGTCACCCACCTTCACAAAGTGCAAGTTTGGTGGCCTGCCATCGGTATATAAATTGATATTTTTAAAATCCGTTTTCACATTTTAGTAATTTGAGGTATTTACTTCAGTACTACGAACTTATTTTTCTACATTTACGAAATTCATTTTTTTGATTTTTGTCCCTACTCGCGACACTGTGCGTCGCTGCGTAATTGCGAGTGTGCGTGCGTTTGGCTTTGCGTGTAGTTGTGTGTGTGTGTGAAGTAGCGTATTAAAGTCTCTCGGGCTGGCAAATGACCCCATTAAAAGTGCAATAACTTAAGCGTTGTGCCTCCGTGTTTCTGTTCACCCCAACGATTAGAGCGCGCTTGAACGCTTACACGTTTACACGCTTTCAAGTCGCAACAGTCGCACAAATTACGCGCATTTGAACTTCTAGTGTTGTGTTTTAAGTGCAACAACAACAACAACAACTACTTACCAATTGCCGTTATGCCACACGCCCATATATCACATAATTGATTGTAGCCGCCTTTGCGCTCGACGGCGGCCACCTCGGGTGCCATCCAGTAAGGAGTACCTGCGGAGGAAAAGCGAAACGAAAGTTTATCGTTAAGATTCAGACTTAAACAAGGCAAATTAATGGATTCAATTCAACAATGGCAAAGTTTGAAAATAGTTGCAATGAGCTTAACTGGGCGTATGAGTAACATTACACACATAAATTATGCAGCGATTGAAGAGACAATCTAGTTTTCGTTAAAATTTAAATATTTGCAGCAATAACAGACATTAGAAAAAAGTTATTTTATAAATATATACAACATGTTTGTGGTATTGGTTTTTGCGGCAATGATCATCAGATCACTGGCAGATTAGATAAGATTTATTGAGTGTAATGCACTGTGACCTGTTAGATCTAATGTAATTCTCTAATCCAGGGGATATCATAGGTAGGAACACTGTCAGGCCGATTTCTGTTTAAACTTTAATGTGTATTTATTTATTTATATTTATTATAATTTTATATTGAATGGCACCAGGTTGAAGGACTCGACTCTTGTCCACTATATGCTTTTCAAAACACGTAGATAGCAAGTTTAATGCTTGCATTTCGTTTTCGTGCTCCGGCTCCTGCTGCTGCTACTTCATTTTCGGTAGAAGTAATCCGGGAGCCGCGCAGAAACTCGTTTAGTTTAATATTTTGTAGTCAGCAATTTAAACACTGGTTTTTTTCATCACACTAAAACTTCTTTCGTTCTTACCAAGTCTGAAGTCAATAGGCCCATTAAATCATATAATATCAAAACAAACTGTTTACCTATTTGGGACCAAGACAAAGGTTGACTTTCAACACATACAAACTAAAGGCTAAAACACATAAAGCGCGTTGTTTCATTCGCTGTGACAGTTTGGTTTAAACTCAAATGAAGCAAGCAAGGAATATTTAAAATCATGCGTTAACATCAGTTTCCCTATGGTTTCTCAGTCCATTACAGCTTTTTTTTTTTTTTTTGAAAAAATGAAAGCAAAATACTTATAAACAAAGGGAGATCATTTTGCTGCGTTTATTGTGTTTTAGAAGTTTTGACACGACGGATTTGAAGCGACGCGCTTTATGTGTTTTCTTGAAATAAAAATTTTTCCTTTATGACCATTGAACATTTTAGCAATAAAATACAAAAAAAATATCAAAAACATCAACATTTAGGTTGAAAATTACGGCTCAGTAAATTTTGTACGATATATCGTACAATGGTCCGCAAAGAAGTAAAAATTCTTAAAATTTTTGTTTTTGTTTTGGTTTTATAAACAATTTATTGATTTTGTTAACAGAAAACATAAATTAAAATAACAAAAAATCAAAACGTGAATTTATTTTATTCGAAACTTATATAAATTATAGTGGAATTCTTTGTAAGGTGCCACCCCGTAGCTTTTTTGCGCATAACTCGTTAGAAAATTAACGTATCGCCAATGTTAATATACCATTGGAAAGAGCTATGATCGAAGGTAACACTTCATTTGAATTTTTCGTAAATACGAATTTTACAGCCAATTTCCCAAAGTGTTAAAAATCGACACCCTAAAATTTTTTAATGTAAAGTGCCACCCCCTAAAAAACCGCTAAAAACGTAAAACACTCAAGTAAAAATGCATGATTTAGAAAATTTACGAGAGATTATTGAATTTAATTTGAATTGAATAGAAAATGACCGAAAGCAAAATGCAAATTGAATGGTAACGAATAAAACGAATAATTGTATGGGAATTAATAAACAAAACTGAACTCATTTATTCCTTATGATAGGATTAGAGAAAAATTTACTAAGAACACTTTAAATTCCTTTTAATGACGATTCCGAGCAACAAAAAGGCATTTTACCGATATAGGACAACAAAACCATGAAAAAAGGGGGGTGGCACCTTACAAAGAAAAAAGGTGGCACTTTACATTTTTATGCCATTTTGGAAATCATTGTATAAATTTTTTCCTCTTACGATATGCTCGGATATCATTTCGGATTATGAAAAACCATTAAAAATTAAGTCCAACACTGAATTTACCTTAGTTTTTTATAAGTTTTTGGTTACTTTTTCACCGCAAAAAAACCCTTAAGTTTTCATTTTTATCTTTTTTCTTAACCAAATTTTACACTTTTATTTACCCAGACCGTGTTATTGCGTCTGTTCCCTCAAAAACCACATTAAAATTGATGTTGTTATATATATAAAAAAATCATAAAAAGCTTAAATTTCCATACAAAATACATTACTGCCCAAGTCACGAGATTCAGTTGTATAGTCAAGTCACGGTTCTAAGGTTAAATGACGGTAGAAATTTTTTTGCTTGGATTGCTGGAACGTCGAAATCGAGCAGGGGTGGCACATTACAAAGAATTCCCCTATATGTAAGCAATTGACTCACATTTATTCAGTCTTATATAACAGTTGTTGTTGTTGCAAAGCCCTTATCCCCCTCAATAAAACACAGAATCACTTAATATTCATACAGCTTCACAGAAAAATACTGAGTATAGCTGATTTTTATTAGCGTAGTGGGAGTGGCGAGTATGCATGACTTACGCAAAATCGTCTAGCAACTCTATTTCTTACTCGAAATTTGCCGAATAGCCCAATTTTATAAGTCACGTGGTTTACAGATGGGCGCGGCAGACAAGCAAACGCAAAAATTCTGTTACCAAACCCATAACTTAAAAAATGTGCAAACACCACTTGCAACCTTTGCTGTCATTTGTAGGATATATCGTACAATATTTTTAAAGACTCGGGAAAATATTTTAAAGCAAATAATGTTTAATTTATTAATTTTTATAAACCAACTGAATCTCAGTTTCAACTTTGAAATTGATTAGTTTTTTGCTCCGAAAATATATTACGATACATGTTTAAAAATTCCTACACAGAAGCAACGTCATTTGTGGTTTTTCAAATTCTTGCAAAGAGCTGCTTGCAAAACTCATTCATGCTGTGTAGCCACGGCTATTATGATTTATATTTTTAAACAGAATGATACAACACAGCCTATTTAATAAATATTAAGAAGCCGTTCCATAAAAAATGCGCTGCCAAATAAAAATTTTAGAAAAAATTTTACGATATATCGTACAAATTTCCGGAAAGGGTTGAAATTGGTGCTGTTGCGGCATAAAAACGCAGAGCATGTGTGTGCTTGTAATTTCAAGACTGAACTGCTTTCTTTATTACATTTCTGGTAAATGTAGCCAGATTTGGCTAAGGTCATTTCAAGTTGCCAGATGTATATTAGGTTTACATGTTTAGCTTATATAATTACAATATAATAGCCGTCATATTGTGGTTGCCAAAAAATTAAATAACTGAAAAAAAACTGAACACTTTCATAAGTTGCTACTTTAACCTTGAAGTTAAACCATTAAATAATATTCCGTCAGATGTTGATTATCGAAATGTTGAAAATGGAGTGACAAATTATTTTTGATTTGGAGTGCTTTCACGAAATTGGATTTTATTTATTATTTTAATCGTGTTTTTTCAGATAAAAACTTAAACCATATTTACCCATCAGAGGAAGAATTTAAAACAAACAACTTTAGTTTTCTAAATTAAAACTGCTGTTCAAATTAAATGTGTGTACCTTCAGCAGTACACACAATGAATTTGTATGAATTACTTTTATTAATAATACTTATAAATTGAAATATTTTGCAAAATAACTAACATTTTTTTAGCATCAGTCAGTACAAACAATAATATTTATATAGACTACTTTTTGTTTACTAATATGAATGAAAATATTTTCAGCTCTCAGGGCGTCTGATTAACGTGCAATTAGTGCGCAACTAAAACAATGCTTTAATTGAGTTGTGTTCACATATTTACTGGCAAATATTTGTTGTTGGCAAATACAAAAAATTCCCATGCAACACGAATATGTGTAATTGATTTAATAACTGTTATTTAAAACAATTACCACCAAACTTGTAATTAGCAAGAATGCATAAATTATGCTGTGCATGTGGCCATACATACTCGTATGTGTGCGGTAGATGGGGCGTATGAGTGCATCAAATTGCATAGAATAAAACAAAAATGTGGTTCATATTCATAGAAGCAACTACAACTACGACTAAATTGAAATGAATAAATTCAATGCACACCATACTTTACAGCTTTATTCGAGTGCGGCGACTTTACGAAATATCACTCATACGCGCTGTGGGACCCGCAAATGTAACAATACGACAACAGTTTGTGCGGTGGTTGTTGATAAAGTTGCGGCGCGCGCTTAATGCGAAAAATTAAAAATGAATGAAATTGCTTTTTCGCATCAATCATAATTTGTATTTATTTATTTGTTCACTTGCATTGTTATTATTATTAGTATTGTTGTGCAATGCTTGCGGGACATCATTATTTATTTGGCAAAAGTTAAAGCTCAGCACAAATGTTGCTATTATTAATTAATAATAAGGATTAATAATTCGCAGAGATAGATGGCTGTGCGGCTACTGATTTGTTACTGCCGGCCACACTTACTGAAGCATCATCTGCATTGAATTACTAGCATTCATTGTCGAGAGCTTAAAGTCCATTAAAATATTTCAATACGCACTGGGTACACGCTGGCGTATGATGAATGCCTATTGTCAGCGACACTCATGCGCTCCGTTGCACCAGTAAAGCGAGCCACAGTAGCAGCAAAACGACGAACGACTTGATGCGCACAAAAGCAACCCATACGTCATCATCACCATTGTTGTTGTTGTTGCTATTGTCATCAACGCTGCCGCATGAAAAATGAATACTAAAACTAAATCCACCGCCAAAACTAACACTTAAAATACCACTGAACTTTTAAGCCGCCACAACGCCACAGCGCCGCAACTGCCATTTGACGCACACAAAAGCAAGGCAGAAGCAGCGAAGACAACGACAGCGCAAAAAATAAAAACAAGCGAGTTCTTTGAACCAAGATGACATATGTCAATAAAGCCACTTAGCGATGGAAAAATAGTGTCGACGAGGCCGCAAGCGGTGCAGTGCGTGCAGAGTGAGTGGCTGAAAGCGTGGCGTGGTGCGAGATGGAAAAGACTAGGAAAATCCAGGGGGGTAAGGGAGCCAAAAGACTGAATATGCCCTTTTTTTGTTGCTTTTGCTTTTGTTTGTTGCGCACGAATGAATAAATGAGTGTTGAGTGCGACTAGAAGAAATGGTCGTAGTATTGGTAAATGTGGTTGACAGAAATGAAAAACAGTGGGCAGGTGAGCTCAAAGGTTGCAAGCGACCACTGACTCGAAAGCGAGAAACACACTAGGGGTATTCTCGATGTCTTGCACGGAGGAAGAATTCGTAAAAATGCAACCGTGCAAGACTGGAAAATGCTACACATCGAGAACGCACAAAAAAGCACACATTGCAAATATTGCAAAAATGCCGCAAACAGCCACAAACTTTCTCCATTTCTTTTTAATTTGGTTTTCGGTTGATCCATTTCTACCTGCAAGCAAGACATATATGCAAATTATATAAAAAGGTTGAAATAAAACCAAATATGAAGAAAATACGCTTGCGCACACGAAGAACATTAAATGGCTGTCGCACAATCGCGATGTCACACACAAAACAAGGGTTTTTGCGTAGCATGACATGCAAAAAATGCAAACTTTTTTTGCTTGTATTTTGTTGTTGTGCCGTTGCTCGAAATGCATGGCTATGTCAATTATGCATTTCGTGCACGATGTCAGGGTTATGCAAGACATCGAGAATACCCCTACTGCCAAAGTAGCGAGTTGGAAATTATGCTTTATGGTGAGTGCAATCTGTGGACGCTGAGGCGAGGACAGCGAGTTTGTAGTGGTGGATGGTGAAATATGAAAATAGTAGTGGCGGTGGTCAATGTTTCTAGAAAGGATGCATTGCAGTGGAAAAGTGAAAATGAAGGACAATGTTTCATAACAATGTAAAGAGTGGTGAAATGTAGGATTAGAGCAGTGATGATCACTCTGCCACTCGCGACTAAGGATTAGCGTTCGTTCGCTTTTAAAGAAAAGAAAAGAAAGAGTGGTGAATGAAAAGAATCTGTTATAAAGATAGAAAAAGATGGAATGCGGTGGATGAAAATATAATAGCACCGGTAAAAAAAAGTCGATTTGTAAGCAGTGAAACAGTTTGGGTCAGTTTTTTTTTTTTTTAATTTCCTTCTTCCAATCTAAAAATCGATAATCTATATACAAATACATATGTAATTGTTGCAAGGCATAAATAATTCATAATATGTCATATATTGTAGTATTTAAAAAAATTTTAATTGACTTCATTCCATGCCGACTAGATGTGTGCTATGCTCAAAAACGTTTCACTTCCCACGATAAAAAAATAAAAATATTCTTCCATATGGTGGACAAAAAGTCAAGGACTTGAGTAAATTTGAGTTTTTTGTTCAAATGAGCTTCTCGGCCTCACTTTAGGGGTCACATCATTTCGTTTATAAATACAATATAATTCTTATATTTCATTAGATCACACCTAATTCTCTTTTTACACGAATTTGATTTAACACGAGTTAAAAAGGAAAAAAAAATGTCTCTTTTTGCAAGAATTGTTTTGTTTTAACACGATTTTTAATATTCTAGGAATTTTTCTTGAATCTCATAGAGCACGATATAAATTAAATGAACTCTAACAAGAATTTTTTAATATTATTTACACCTAATTCTCTTTATACACGAATTTTTTGGGAACGTATCTATCGTGTAAAAAGAGAATTAGGTGTACATAACATAAAATATTTGAATCGAAAATCTTTTCGAATAGGATTTATCACCATTTAAAGTCTTTGGTGAGACTGTGAGGCTCACTTCTGGGAATTGGGATTAAAGAAAACCTCCACTAAGGGAGCTTTCAAGGTTAGGGTCTCAAAGGGCAAACACGGGTTAAAGTTTTACATTGAGGAACGTTGGGGAAAATTCTCAAAATCATTAATAATTCCACACGAATTTCTTAGTTTTTCGAAAATCAGTGTCAATGGGTTAAGAAAAAAAAGTATACCCCTGACAGGATTTTTCCAATGCGATTGTCAAAGTAACTTTGCTCACTGTAGGGTTTTGACAAAAAGCTTTAAGCTATGAAGTTTGTTCAGTAGAATCTCTTTGCAGTAAACTGAAAAATCCTATTCATGTTCGTGTTCCTATGATTGTAGTAAAAAATCTAGTTGCTTAAAAATAAAATTGAAAAAAACGAGGACAGACATTGGTTTTTTGTACTATCATGATTTTTGTACAAGATGTATGTCACGGGTACTGACTTCAAATTGCATGAAAGCACTTTTTGCGTGTTTTTCATTTTTCGAAAACCAAAATCTGGCAAGGTCAAAAGTGGGTTAAACGTTTTTTATTTTTTTTTTGGATTTTTCGAAAATCGAAATTTGGCGGCATCAGCAAAACATTAAGTGTTCATACTAAGTAGATAGTTATGTGAACTTGGCTGGCCATGTTGGCCACACATAGACCCCCTATTGGGTCCTTAGCGATATCATATGGAGATCCGTTTATGAGTAGTAGAAATGATTTATTAGAACAGGAAACCTTTTAATCTGAGCAGCGTCTTCGGTCCTAGCGACGAATCCTCGTCTAGTCCTGTAACTCAGAAGTAGAGAATGTGCTCCCATGTTTCGAAAGTATCACGTTCCTTGCACATTCGGCCCTTTTCCATCCCTGTAATAGTTCTACAGTCTGAACGAGACAATCCAATCACGAATCATACTAACTTTTCAATATTTCAACACCTTCAAAAGTTATGGAGCGCTGATTGTGAGACGGTTATAGTGTTTGCAATATTTAACAAATCTAACAAAAACGAAAACAAGTTAGTTGAACTCGTATATAAAAAAATACATTAAAGCACAACAAAGACTAAATCAATATGGCTGAAAAAGGGACGACCTCAAGGAGATGTCAGGTTCAACAACAACTACATTTTTTGAACGTTTAGTTGCTAAACACATTTACCTAACCTACCAATCTAACATCTGTAAAGACCAAGGCGGCGTTTCTTTTTCTCAAAGTCGTTCAAAATGTTTCCAGCATGAAAAACGAAAAAGTTTATATACTTTAGAAAACATTGCTTCCTTGCATTAGAACAGGATCGCCCCTTAAGCGAGCAACTGCGGCTTGCAAGCTGTGCGTGTGCAGGCAAATGTTTGTATATATGGGAATGTGAATGTGTGCCACGGCTGCCTACCCGAGGCAGCGTTGAGTGTGAGCACTTTGCGACGTGTGACGCCGACTGCCACTGGTCCGACTGCCGCTGCTGCTACCAATGTGCAGGTGGCTGCCATTTGCGAATGTTGACTTCAGCCAAACAGAGACCGCCCACACACACACACACATACACACACACATCCAGCTATGGCTGGTGGCAGATAAGATCACTGATGAGTGTTTACAGCGTGGATGGGTGAGCTTTTGCTCGTGGCAGCAACATAATAGATGAAGTTAGAGGTCGGAAGAGGCGCATAAAATGTGCGCGCACATCATGTACACACTTACAAGTACACATGCATGTATGTAAATGTATAATGTGTGCAGCCAAAATGAAGCAAGCAACCGCATTGTCGGACGGACACGGAAAATTGCATGAGCGCACACCTAATTCCGCAGCTTCCACGTCACTGCATTAAAACGCGCAGTTGTTGTGATTATAGTTAAAGGTGAATGCCTGTGCACGTTGTGTTGTTGACAATGTGTAGGTAGTGCTGTTGTTGTTGTTGTTATTAAAACTGCTGCCGTTTAGTGCCATTAACAAGTCAGCAAAATGCGTCATAAACATCACCGCAGAGCAGATAATAATAATAATAACAACAAAAACTAGTACAAAAAAATCATAAACAACAATACCAAAAACAACAACAACAACAGCCCCCAGCATAAGGTAAACACACAACGCTTACTTCCCCCCTAATACTCGTTTCTTCAGCCCTCTTCTCTCTCTGTCGCCATTAACCTTAACACACACGCAGCCCTGCCCCCTCTCTCTACGTTCCAACTCTCATTAAAATTTAGTCGAGATGACAAGGCAACGCGTAGGGCAACAAACGCTAATGGGTCACGCAGCGAGGGAAGTGCAGCCGCATAAACACGGCGTGGCACTGACAGTGGGCGGCGCCGCTGGCACACATTCGCATTCAACATTTTTCAGCATTTTGTGATTTTGACTGCTAAAGTTACAAGTACACAGCGCCAAATTCTTGTCGCTGCTGCTGCCATCGGCAACTAAATACCCAGCCCCGACAGTCGTCCTTTACAATATGTATTCGTAAAGGGAACGCGACAGGCGACAGGCGTTTCCGTGTGTGTTGCCATTTGGTTGACTTTTTTAAATGTCAGACACATACGCCGAGCGCACACACCAACACACACATCATAAGCAAAGATGGAGCAATCATTTTCGCGCACGCGCTCTTCCCATACTGCTCGCATCAAATTAGCCAAATGACACTCCAAAACGCTCAAGTAATTTAATGACAAACAGCAAAAGCGGCACAAAAGCGACAGCGACATCGCACAGCGACAGGGGCTGAAGGTGCACATTACACGCCCATTCAGGCAACCATCCATCAGGCGACCAACATACATCAACACATACCCACTCACGAACACATACGCACACAGACTCTCGTTTTTGGATTTGACATGTTGGCGTGAAATGAAGATGTAATGGCTGATGTAGCGTCGACTGTGCGCCAACACTGGCGCTGCTGCCGGTGTCAGTGGTGATGTTGCCGCCAACATTAAATTGCGATTCCGTAATTTTGTGGTGAGTTGTGTGCAATATTTACTGTTTAATTTAGCTGGAGGCAAAATGCGTTTGAAGATGCGATGTTAAAACTCTTCAAGCGAAAATCTGTAACGTAGCAGCGGTGGGACTACATGGCGTATGAGTGATATTAATTTTGAGTCACATTCTGTGCCGGAGGGACCAGTTTAAAGGAAGCAGTTGATGAAATGTTACGATAGAGGCTAAATGTCTGTGATATTTAAAAAATTAAAACAAAACGTTGAAAAAGTTAAAAATGAGTACAAAAATGCTTAAAAACTACTGTTGAATGTAAAAATTCTTTAAAATATGTAATTGTTGAAAAATGTTTTTCTTTAATTTTATTAATTGAATTGAATTTAGTTGAACTAAATTGAAAATTGAATTTTTAATTGAAAAATTATTCAAAAAATGTTATTGTTGAAAAATTTGTTTTCATTGAATTTATTAATGAATTTGAATTTAGTTTAATTAAAATCAATTTTTAATCGAAAAATGCCTCAAAATAAATTTTTCAAAAGTTTTGTTCTTTCATTTTATTAATTGAATTGAATTTAGTTCCACTGAATTGAATTTTTAATTGAAAAATTACTCAAAAAATGTTATTGTTGAAAAATTAGTTTCTGTGATTTTATAAATGAAATTTAATTTAACTCAATAAAATTTAGTTTTGAATTGAGAAATGCCTCAATATATGTATATTGTTGAAAAATTCTTTCTTTAATTTTATTAATTGAATTGAATTTTGAATCGGAAAGTGCCTCAAAATATGTTATTGTTGAAAAATGTTTTCCTCCAATTTAATTAATTAAATTGAGTTTAGTTTTATTGATTTGAATTTATTGTAATTGAGTTGAATTTTGAATTACAAAATACCTCGAAATTTGTTATTGTTGAAAAATGTTTTTGGTCAATTTCATTAATTGAATTCAGTTTAATTGAATTGAATTTTTAATTGAATAATTTCTCAAAATATGTTATTCTTGAAAAATGGAGTTTCTTTTTTTCATTAATTGGATTGAATTTAGCTCAATTTAATTGAAAAATTTCTCAAAATAGGTTATTGTTGAAAAATTTGTTTTCGTTGAATTTATTAATGAATTTGAATTTAGTTTAATTAAATACAATTTTTAATCGAAAAATGCCTCAAAATATATTGTTGAAAAATTTTGTTCTTTTATTTTATTAATTGAATTGAATTTAGTTTAACTGAATTGAATTTTGAATTAAAAAATGCCTCAAAATATGTTATTGTTGAAAAATTTGTTTTCTTCGATTTTATTAATGAATTTGAATTTTGTTTAATTAAATTTTGAATTGAGAAATGACTCAAAATATACTGTTGAAAAATTTTGTTCTTTATTTTTATTAATTGAATTGAATTTTGAATCCAAAAATTCCTCAAAATATGTTATTGTTGAAAAATTGTTTTCTCCAATTTTATTAATTGAATTGAGTTTAGTTTAATTGATTTGAATTTAGTTTAATTGAACTGAATTTTGAATTGCAAAATACCTCAAAATTTTTTATTGTTGAAAAATGTGTTTGTTTAATTTCATTAATTGAAGTTGGTTTAATTGGATTGAATTTTGAATTAAAAAATGTCTATGTTATTGTTGAAAAATTGAGTTTTTTTGTTTCATTAATTGGATTGAATTGTAGAATAATTTTGTTTCTTTAATTTTATTAATTGAATTGAATTTAGTTTAATTCAAGTAAATTGTGAATTGAATTGAATTTTGCATCGAAAAATTCCTCAAAATATGTTATGGTTGTAAGATTTTGTTTCCATAATTTTGAATTGAACAAAATTGAATTTTATGAAACCAACAAAATATTTCTTGAAAATATCCAGACTACAGCATAACCATTCTTTAAACACATTTAACATTAATCTCCTTAGAAAAGGAGGCACAAAAGAAATATTAATTCCATTAATAAAAGGCCAGTAAATGACAGCAAATAGAACAAAACAAAGAAATAAATTTCTAGGAAGAAAGGAAAAAAGAATGATGACAAAAAATTACAACCACCATTAAGACAACATTGAACTGCAAAGTTGCCAGCACACAACACGCACTTTGACTGCGGAAAATGCAACATTAATTTGATTTATTCGCGAGGAAAAATTGGACGGTTCAATGCAGACAGTGGGGCGTATGAGTAACTTTTGATATCATAGCAGCGGCCGTAAATCTTATTAAGGACGGCAGCAATCAACAAAAACTGAGGAGGACAAATGAGTCCTTATAATTTATAAAGGAAGAAAAGAACAAAATCATTACTTCGAGCACAAATTAATTGAACTCTTTTCAAATGACTACAAAATCAGCGTTCGTGCCGGAACCAGCCAAAAAAAGAGGCAAACCCCAAATTGAAGTATTGATGACATTGCTTGATTCGGGTAAATTTCCGATATCACAATTCTCAACGCGACGCAAAACAAATCAAATCAAATGAAGGCGCATCAGACAACACAAGCCAACAACAAAGATAAATGGCAGCGATAATTTGCCATAAAAAAAATGTCTGGCTGCAGCCGGCCGCCACATGTTCGGAACGTACGTGCACAGCCGACAAATCTTAAATCCTACACATAAGCAGCAAAACAACAACAATCCAAATTTCAAATTCAAAATCTTGAGGGTGATTCGATTGGCAAAGGGACGCCTGACAAGGATAATTAAATGAAGAATTTGCAAAGCGCCAAACACGGTTTTTTGCCATTGGCAGATTGCTTTGGTTGCAGATATGTTGGATTGTGTGCAGAACGCGCGAATTGATTGACACTCTAATGAAGCAAACAGAGATGCACAAATAGACTTGGAACGATTAAGAAAATCAAGAGAGAAAAACGCCTGCAGACAAGCCGAGGAAAAGCCATTGGTAAATATGACGAATAAGCTGAAGTCGTTTGATAAACAAATTTAAATTTTCAGAGCGGCTTACAGGAGAATCAAAAACCCAGAGAATGAACACGAAGAATAGCGAAAAACATCAGCCAACGCATTTCAATTTGCAATCCGCAGGCGAAAAACAAGCAACCCATCCACTTAAAGTCTAATTAATTTAATCAACAATAAGTGCCCTTTCCCGTTCGTGACGACAGCAGCCGCAGCGCTGACAGCGACAAGCACGTAAATTGAGTGTAATTACTTGGCGCTCATTGATGTCGTTCCACTTGTCAATGTGACACTTGAATGGCCTCTGGTGGCGAGCGAATTCCTCTCTCAATGTGAAATTGCACAAATAAAGTGTGTTGCCTTTAGTTTATCTTTGCAATCGCCAAGCGATAAAGGAAATCCATTACAGAGCTGAGAAACTCAAATCGACTTCAATGAGTGGGGTTTACGCTTTTGTGCAGGAGGAGACAAGACTTGAGCGAAACCAGGGTGCACAGTGTTGCGAAGAGTGACAAAAATGCCAACATTTAAATTAATAATCACACAAATCTGAGTATGAGGTTTTGTTGGAAATATCAGATAAGAAGTATCAAATAAGATAAATTCCAAGTTTTAAAAAAAATATTGAACAACATAGGAGTTATGAGCTCTTAAAGTTAGCCATACAGCGTTGAAAAAAAAATTGTGTACAAATATTTAGCAAATTTTTGCTTTCACTTTGGGGTTCAATATTTCAAAATAAATGATGAGCGAGTCCCTAAAACTCAGTGTTGTCGTAAGTTTCATATTATTTAGGTCTGGCAAGACCAACATTTAGCTGATTATTTTTACCTATAAGTAGTAGCGTTATGAAGTAAATGAAACATAAAAAACTAGGAAATAAAACTGAGTTAAACTTTAATGGGGAATTTAAAAAAACAACTTTGTATCACTTTCGAAATTTTTTAATATTTTATTTTGGCAAGTATGTAAATTATGATGTAAAATTTTCAGCAGTGCACGTTTGCGCGAATAAAAGTTATGGGCATTTTGCAGTGAAGACCTGTGAGCAAATAAACGTTTGGTAGAATGCCAACCCAACTAAGGCTTTGTTGTTGGTGGAAAAATTTGTTGAAGATGGCTTCGTAAAATCAATTACGATTACAATTACGTTCGAAATGGGGAGGTTAATGGAGTTTCGACAATACATTTTGAATTTTGCTTCGTACAAACGCAAAACTTGACACCTAACAACTTCGATTGTATGGGAGGCGCCCTCTGGTAGTGAATTTTTGAACTTTAATTAATTTTGTATTTTTTGCACTCAATAATGTTGACGATTGTTAAATAAATCATTCAAATCGGTTTAATAGCTTCCGAGATATGATGTTTCCTCCTTTACAACATTTACAAGTGGGGAGTCAATTCCATTGGAAATGACTAGTTTTGTATGGCAGCCCCCTTAAGAGTTGTAGATAGCGGATGGGTATGTATGGAAAAAACATTCAGAAAAGAAAATAAATGGGGGTCAGTCTAACATTTGATACGTCTGGGAGACACCTGGGAGTAGTGAGAGACCATTTTATAAAAACGATCATTTTGTATGGGGGCCTCATTAAGGGTTGGAGTTAGGGGGTAATTATGTTTGAAAGAAATATTCAGAAGAAAAATTAATGGTGGTCAGTCATCGATTTTAACGCTCTAAGTTCAACTTCTGAGCAGCTGTGAAGCAGTTTGTCGAATTTCTAATTTCGATTGCTTTTGAAATTAGCGCATTTTATTTATGTGCACATTTATAAATACATTTTCATATATTAAAATAAAAACACTAAGGAACGTCACGTTTTTGATCTAAGATCATTTTCATTATTAATAAAAAGTTTTTACAAATCCGGTTGTATGGGAGGTGATCGTAATTTTGCTCTCATTTCATTGAAATTTTGCTGAGTAAGTTCTTTACTCATACAATAATTGTATACGATTTCAGTTTACAATTTAATTGGCTTATGTAGGACTACTCTTATTTTTGTCACTCCACCATAGGAACTCGCAGCAGTGTTGGGCGTGGCTAGTATAAAATCAGACTTGAAAATATGTTACGCAAAGGATGAGGAAAACGATTTCAATGTGACAAATTTGTGGCTGACCGAAAATCTTGACTGCAGCATTTAAATGGCGATTTTCTGGTACACAAAATGTTGCTTTAAAATCGCCGGATATGTGTGAGTATGCAAAGTAGCTGGTAGAGAATGGGGCTACTTCCGCCTGCCTTTGGTTTGGTTTAAGGCGATTTGCTGCTACGATACCTATTGTGTATACTTGCTTTGCTCTATTAAGCACAGCACAATTTGTGAAGCAATTCAAACACGTAAATATTTCATAGAAACATTTAAAATTTTAAAGAGATTAGAGCGAAATACTTATATAAATGGTGTAGTAAAAAGAAATCCATTATTTTTCCAATAGAATGCTCGTGTATCCTGCGTTGTATAAGTGCTATTGGGATATGTTACGATGGCGATAGAAATATAAGACTTTGTACAAAAAAATCTTCTCAGTTTTGTAATTTCCTGGCTCAGTTTTGTTTGAGTTTTGTTTGAGTTTTGGTTTCGTTGATTCCGTTCACAACACTTTGGAAAACCAATTATCGAAAATTTTCTTCAAATCATGGAAATTGTTGAGACCGACCGTTGTGTAAAAAATGTATTGATTGCTCAGAAGCTAAAAATTGCACAGAAAACCATTTGGAACTACTTGAAAAGGACTGAATACAAAAAGAAGCTCGATTTTTGTGTGCCATGGACCGAATTTGAATGAATCGCAACAAAATCGAGCTGAAGCAGACGAGGACTGGTGACAAAAAAAGACAACGGACAATGGACAACTTAAAGACAACGTCAAGCGAAAGCGGTTGTGGTCAAATCGTGTCGAGTCGGCGCGAACGTTGGCCAAGTCGGGAACGAAGGTTCGGCGGTATTAGCAGGGAGTCATCCACTATGAGAGCTGCTCCGTTTGCCAAACTTTAAATTCAGCACTGTGCTGCCCATTGGAACATCTGAAGGAAGCAAATGACCCCGAAGCGGCCAGCTTTAGCCAATAGGAGGTACGAGTAAATTGTGTTCGATGAGGACAACGCCAAGTCGAACCTATCGGTAGTGAATCGACAGGAGCTCTGGAAGCTTGGTTGGGAGTTTCTTGTGCATCCAGCTTGTAGTTCGGATCCGGCACCAAGTGGATTGCCACCTGTTGCTGTTTACGGCGCTGACAACCTTGAAAACTGGGTATAAGGTGGAAACTCGGAGTAAAACTACGCACACCCGGGACCGGTCAGTTAATCTGAGTTACCGGGCAAATGATAATTTCAATAAATCACCCAACAGCAGCACCCAACTGCTGAGCTTCATCTACAATGGCGAATGATTTTATTGGTCAGACTTGGAACTTCGACCCCTTAGATTTGCACTTCAACGTGGATAAGTTGTATCTTTCAAATCTACTGTGACTCTTTTACGACTTTTAAGCACAATCTCCACGCTCCAAGTGGATACCAACTTTTCATGTACATAGTTTTTCTAAATAAACAAAATCTTAAACCACATTCAATTCATTAAATCACGCAAATGGCTCAAAATGTTTGACCACATTGCTACTCATCAGCAATGTGTTTGCTGAATTTCAAGCACGCATTGCGTGCTGCAGGCAAACTGCGAGCCTTGCTTTTCACTCAATTGTGCAATAGTGTGTAAGGAAAATATCTTTCGTACACACACACATGCACACACAAGACCACAGGACATTTGTGCACATGCGCTCAATCACACAAAGCGGCAACTTGGCACACGCTCGTACGCACCGCGAACCCAATTTCTCCACTTCTGGCAATTCATGACACGCACACACAGCAACAACAATCAGCAACAATCGACTATTCAAAAATTCATACTCATTTCATTTGCAGAAATTTGCGCAAGTCGTGATGACGCTGACGATTTGGCGCTGTTCGTACTGAATCTGAAGAGCTGATCAAATAAGACTTGAATTATTGAGCGTGCGAAAGCGAACGGAAGTGTGAAGCGGTGCAATGGTGGTGTGGTGTATGCGCGGAACCACATTCCCATTAATTTCGACACACTTAAATAGACAAAACAGACACAACAACAACAACAACAACAACAGCAATAGGCAGCACAACAAAAGGCCTTTAAGCGGAAATACGGAAATGCAAATTGCCACACATCCTGAACCGCACAAAATGAAACGAAATGAAATTTTTCCTCAGCTGGTTCCAGTAGAAGAAAGAAGCAGCTGCCTGCTGCCACACAAACGACGCCACGACGATTTAAATATCCCCATATAGCCGTGCGGTGGTCTGGACTATTTAATCGATTCCAAGAAACATTTCAAAGTTTACTGGAGAAACTAAAAAGAGAAGACCAACTAAAAAAAATTACTGGCCCGCTTTGGCTTTGTTTCTAAGGCTATTAAAGTCCTATGGAGCAAGGGGGGCAATGGGCAAAAATGAAAACAGGAAAGTAGAGAAACGAACTGTGCCAGCAAGCAAAAATACAGGAAGCTTAAGTAAATGCCATGCAGCAGGAACTGTGGTAGCAAGAAGAATGAGCTTAGAAGGAGAACGGGAGAAAGACACAGAACAATGGCAAGTAAGCCGCCTAACCCACATGGCGCGTTCTACTCGCAATTTACGCAAGTAAAAGTAGCTCATCGCCAGTAATCAGACTATTCAAAGCGCTGCAATGAGCGGTTACAAGTGTCATGACTCCGGGAGATTTAACCCTGTCGCTATTTTGTTGCCATATGGCAACATGCTACTTTGTGGACGTGTGATCTCTCTAAAGTTTCAAAAATACATTTTTTTGTTGGTCCTTAGAATAGTTTGAAGTTTTAGGAATAATACGAAGTTAACAAACTGAATATTTAAGTTTAAAGAAGAGAAGTCTATACGTTTTTTGAAAGTTATATCTTTGCATAGTAAAGAAAGAAGAAACAGAAAAAATAAGAAAACATTTTTAATTGGTCTTCTTACCTAAATTCCAAAGAATTTTGTAAATAATTTAAGATCAATTTAATAAAGAAATATTCGATTTTTAGTTAGGTATAAGCATTTTTATTTTTAAGTTAATATTTCTGCCACAACGATATGGTTGCTGTCATAGGACAACACTCTATAAAACAGAATCCGGTAACAAAAATTAAAAAAATTATTGTGGGATTTTGTTGACATAACCACACAGAAGACCAAGTCGATAAATTTAGAATTTTAACTTTCCCCAGTAAAAACCTGTAGCGAAAGGTTTAAATATCTTTCGCCTCAAAAGCATTCAATGGAATAAACAGTCAAGAGATGAAAAATGGTTTCGCTCCATTCCTCATACATGCAGCTCCTGCAGAAATTATTGGAAAAGAGGTGCAATCTTTTTGCGTGTTGGGCTCTCACCAACAGTCCAGAAACAAGTAGTCCAGTGTCAAGTAAAAGTCAAGAAGAAGAATTAAAAAAAGTAATTAGTATTATTAAAAAGTATTAGTATTATTTCCGCCCAGCTGGAGTTCTTCATTTCTTTCATTTGGAAACAAGGAACTTGAGTGAAACAGTTCATTAAGATCCCTGAAAGTTAAAAACAACTTAAAGTTTGGTCCAAAGATGTAGCAACAGATATGTGTGCAGAATATTAAATACAACTACATTTATAACACAGTCCACTACTCCATTCCATTCGAACCATTTCAATCTGATAACCAGGGAAAGGATTTTGAGGACCTAAAACCCTATAAAAACGGCAAAATAAAATAGCAAAAAATAGCAAAATAGCAAAAAAGGCACTATAAACTGCCTAAAAAGACATAATAGGGCATAAAAAACTGTTAAAAAGGCAAAAACAGGCATTTAAAAATAAGAAAGAAATACTAGAAAATCTAAAAAAAAAAAAGGGGAAACGGTATGTACATATTTTTTAATAATTTGATTTCATCTGACGTATGAAACATACAATATTTATACCTCGTTTTTTGTAAAAAAAAGGAACATCAGGTTTTCAAAGATAGTTTAAAAACTAAAACTAAGATATTTTAATTGAAATGTAGGCACATATTTTAAATTCATATTTTAACTTCGTTCGAAAAATTCGTTTCGGTTTTCGATGTAGGGTGCTGTCAGTTGTGTCTTTTTTTGTGGTAGTTGCATCGCTTTAACGTGTTTTTCGCGATGAATATGCTGCTGCACGTAGTACTTCTTTTCGTGATTAATTTTTGTTCCGCAAATAGTGCACAATAAAACTATCCCATCTGTAGAAAGGATTTCAGCACCTCTCTCAGCACCACCAAACTCTGCTATCACCGCGGAAATTTTTGCACTAACCGAACTTTTTGATTTTGGCATGTTTTTTTCTTTAAATTTTCCACTGCACAACAAAAAATAACAGCTTAGGAATGATCAAATCAATGAAAAAACATCGATAAGTTAACGAAATTGCAATGTTGCCACTTAATTTTTTCTTAGTTTGAAGGTATTTTTGCGAAACAAAAGGAGGAAAATATTAAAAACGAAAGAAAAATAAAAAGGCGCTGGACAAATCTTGAAAAAGGCATTTTGTGGCATCATTACATAGTATAAAGCAAAGTCGCTGCCGCTGTCTGTCCCTATGTATGCTTAAATCTTTAAAACTACGCAACGGTTTCTTAAGCGGTTTTTTTTAATGGATAGAGTGATTCAAGAGGAAGGTTTATATGTATAAAACATGCATAATATAGAGAGAAACACTGATAAATTTAGAGGTAAACATTATAAGGAACAAACATTAGAGTGTATGTATAGCAAATTACATTCAAACGTTAGGGTGTGTCTATAGCAATTTACATTTCAAACGTTATCGTGCATTCGGTGACCGAACATCCCGCCCCCATGGAAAGGTCTCTTTCAAGAAGGCAAAATAGCGAGTTTCTGTATAGGTCGACGAATGATTCCTTTGGTTGTCCGTATATTGGAAAAATAATTTTTTTCATCATTGCAAAAATGCTTAAAATTTCAGAGAAAAAGAATTGGCTGGCAATGCTGTTCGCCGAATGTAAACAAAACAGACAAAAGGCAAAGAAAAAACAGACAGAAAACAGCTTTTCAACTCGAGTGTTGAATTTTAGAGCTTTTTTCTTTTTCTTTCGGCGAACAGAATTGCCAGCCAACTATTTTTCTCTGAAATTTTAAGCATTTTTGCAATGATGAAAGAAAATTATTTTTCCAATTTTCGTTATGTATGCTTAAAACTTGGAAACGACTGGACCAACTTGGATACTTCCTTCGGAGGGTTTGTTTGAAATTGTTACGTGAAGGTTTAGGAAAAAATAAAAGTCGGGAAAACGGGGCGTGGCACCACAAGAATACATTTTTAGACAATAACTTGGGAACCATAAGTCACACATCAATTAAATTTAGTACAAACTTACTATTCAATCATGTCCTTCGATAGAGGGAATGGGGTGGGTATTGAACAAGAAGGCGTGGCTTCGCCCATACAACTCAAATCTTTTATATGGAATAGCTTCGGAATTGTAAGTTGCACAGCATTGAAATTTAGTATGACATCCTCCCGCAGAAGTGTCATTCTACTGTTAAATTTTGATAGTCGTTGGACAAAGGGCGTGGTACAATTTTTGTGACCCAAATATTTCGCTGAACTATAAGTCGCACAGCAATGAAACTAAGTACGAACCTACCATTTATTTATATCTTTCGACAAAGGGAATGGTGCCGGTATTGAACAAGGGGGCGTGGCACCACCGATACAAGCCAAATCTTTAATAGAGAATATCTTTGAAACTGTTAGTCGTACAACACTGAAATTTAGTATAGTGTCGTTCCATAGATGAGTCATTCTACTGGTAATATTTGATGGGCGTTGGACAAGGGGCGTGGCACATTTTTTGTGACCCAAACATTTTGCTGAATTATAGGTAAGTCGCACAACAATGAAACTAAGTACGAACCTACCATTTTCTCTTTCGACAGAGGGAATGATGAAGGTATTAAACAAGGGGGCGTGGCACTGCCCATACAAGCCAAATTTTTTAATAGAGAATATCTTTGAAGTTGTAAGTCGTACAACACTGAAATTTAGTGCCCCGTCGTCCCATAGATGGGTCATTCTACTGGTAAGTTTTTATAAGCGTTGGACAAGGGGCGTGGCACATTTGTTGTGACCCAAATATTTCGCTGAACTATAAGTCGCTCAGTAATGACACTTAGTACGAACCTACCATTTTCTCCTTCGACAGAGGGCATTGTGCGGGTATTGAATAAGGGATCGTGGCCCTGCCAATATAACTTAAACATGGTTCAAGCGCTATCCATTGCTTTACTGAAACTTAGCAGCACCATTGCTTATTTACGGGCCTCGATTGCGTTAATCAGTAGCTCCCTCCTCTTCCTTTAGTTGGTTTTCTTCGTCAATTTGCCATTTGCCACATCGCCATTGATTCGCCATCTCGCGTATTTCATTATAAAAAAACAACAAATGTCGTGCGGGACGAAGTTCGCCGGGTCAGCTAGTTTATAGATAAAAGAGGCACTAAAAAATGCATTTATAGGTGAAAAAGGCAAACTGCCTTTTTAAGGCAAAAAAAGGCAACATAAAAGTGGTATATTTCAATCAGAAATGCTCTATCTACCAGCCAACAAAAAAAGCAATTTCCACAAAATCCTTTCCCTGCTGATAACTCAACTCAAAGTACTTAGTTCAAATCACTATAAAACTAAATTTGCCTTCACATGTGCACGTAGCGCACAACAAAAACAGGAGCAGGACTTGGGCATGACTTGAACAACAAACACGGCTGCTACAAATGAACGAAGAATCGTTCGTTGTAGACAAAAAAAGAAGACATTTTAAAAATATTTATTTTTGTATGGGAAAGTCCACAGAAAATCGAAGAAAAAAAGACTGTGTAGAGCGCAGGAAGAGCAACGCAAAGAATGTAGAACAAATGTTGAGCGGCCACTACAATAGAATAGTAACAGCAATAGAGCGAGTAGACCATGATTGAGGGGGAGGGGGAACGGACGGCATGACAGTAAAGGTCTGTATGCGGTGCGCTTCAGTAGTGTTTGCAGTAGAAATGGTTAAGAAAAAACATGGCAAACAATGGCCACTTTTGTCGCCAGTTTTTCGTTTTCGGTCCTGTTATTGTTGTTGTTGCTGTTTTTTAAACATTTTTTTTTGTTGTGCACACCCTCCAAAACCACCTATTGTTACTCAAAATTTCTTTTCTCATTTCCTCTAAACTGTCAATTTGTATGTGTGTGTGTGTGTGTGTGCGAGTTTTCTTTTTATATCCATTAATGTTGTGCTGAAATTAAATTCGCTTGCTGTGCTGATTTTCGTTAGTTTTTTTTCCCGCTGCTTCGGCAAATTAGAGTCGCTTTTTGTGTTTGTGCTAAAGTTGTTTAATATTTTTACGACTTTTAATAATGAAAGTTTATGGGTTCCTGTTTGTGCCATCAACTGCAGCTGCCGTGAACAATTCAGCTTTCTGGAACAGTTTCCTTTTCTTCTATTATGTTAGCTGCTTTTATTGTAGAAAGTGACAACTGCAATCTCAGCTGCATTTGTTAGCAAGTTTCCAGAAATCTGTTTGCTGTTGGCACTATAAAAATTTCACTTTTGGCACTGGCACTGGTTGAAGAAATTTAAGCAAAGCAAATAAAAGTGATGCAACGAAATTAGTAGGAACATTTCTTTTAATTAAAAATAAACAAAAAGAAAAAAAATATATTAAAAAAAAAAAAATATTGAAATTTTATCAACGCGACTGAGAATATGGGAGCTTTTAGTAAAATTCTTAATATAGTTGGAAAAAAACAACCACATGTCACTTGCAAAATGTTTGCCACAATTTTATACCACATTTTAATTATTTTTAAAATGTGGTATATAATTGATTTAGATCAAATATGATTTAGATCAAATAAATAAATAAATAAATAAATATACACCATTTGGTTCGATAGGTTAAGTTAGGTTATGGTAGCTGCCTCTGTAACAGACACACTCGCAGTCGCTTCTGGGCAATTTCTTCCTTTAGAAAGTCTAATTACTGGTCCGAATTACAAGTTTAGCCGTTGAGGAGCTGCTCATAGTAGCTGATTCCCTATCAATCCCATCAAACACACAACAAAACCTTTCTGACCGTCAATCCTTCCATCCTTTCTGACTGTCAAACTTCTTCGAACACGAAAGTTTTCGCTTGACGTTGTCGTGAGTAATCCACTTTTCATTAACAGCCAACATTCCCTTCAGAAATATGTCGATTTTGTTGCTCTTCAGCAGCGAGTTACAAATGGAAGTTCGGTGCATGAGGTTTTTTTTGCGTTAACTCGTGTGGCACCCAAAAATCGAGCATCTTTTTGTATTTAGCCGTATTCAAGTGGTTCCAAAAAGGTTTTTTGTGCAATGTTTAGTTTCTGAACAACCGAAAGAGTTCTTACATGACGGTCAGACGTTCAACGATTTCTATGGTTTTATTGACAATTGGCCTTCGAATTTAATTGACGTCAAAATTGTTGAAACGAATTCGACGAAACCAAAGTTCCGCGTGATTGGCTGTCAACCTGTAAAATATGGCACATTTTGCCTTTGTTTGCGTTCATCTTTGTCGCGCAGTCAAACAAAACTGAGTCAATCAATCACAAAACTGTCTGCAAAGTGTTTTTAGTACGAAATCACATCTTTTTAATGTAATCTTACTTAACCTGATCGCCCTTTTAAGACGCGAGATACAGATTACTAAAGCCATCTATTGGAAAAATATTGAATTCCTTTTCACTACTTTTTTTTTACTTATATATGCATGCTAGTCGGTAAAGCCAACATAAAGCTTTAAAAAAATTATATTGAAAAATAAAGTCAAGAGCCAAAATGCAGACGAAGCTAGAAAACAGTTAACAATTATGCAAAGATTTGCATAAATCGCAAAGATCAGCAGACAAATGCCACTAAAATCTTACCGAAAAAAAAGAATTAATAAAAAGTAAGCAACCAATACAATAACAGAAGGCACAGCTAACCACAACAACACCGAAACCGACAAAGCCACAAACAAAACGCATGAAATGTGCACAAAATTTGCAGAAAAAGCAAACCAAAAGTGTCAAAAATCTCCAAAGACCACTTGAGTTGGCAAGACCAACAAACACACACAAAATATGAGCGCTGAAGACCAAAACAAGGACACAAAAGCTGGACTGAAGCAGCAGGAGACAGAGCTATGAACAAAACAACAACAGTGTCTATGTACAAGTGAGGACAATTGCTACGCTTGAGTGCAACAAATAGCAGAAACATTATACAAATGCGTTGAATTTTGTATTTGATAAAAATACTAACCACAATAACAACAACAGTTGCCATGTTTTGACAGCATAAACATATTCAAAACGTGTTTATGGGCGATGAAAACAAATTGAGAGGGAATTTGTATTGCTTCAGAGGCAACAACAGCCAGCGGCAACGTACTTTTTTAATTTTCCAATTACTGGGTGAAGAGAGAAGGCAATTTAAAATCTTTTAAGACGCAGAAGGCATACAAATATTTATGTGAGATCAAGAAAAAATTAAAAAATAAAATACAAATTTAAATGTGGGCAGAAATACTACAAAATATGGAAAGAACAACCAGTGGAAGCAAATGAATTTATTTATTTTTTTTGTTATTTTTAGAGAAAGGAGTGTTTTGCGCAAATAAATATTTACAGTGAATCAAAAGAAAATTTAAAAAATAAAATAAAAAGTTAAACGTGGGCAGAAATACTACAAAATATGGAAAGAACAACCAGTGGAAGCAAATCAATTTATAATTTTTAAAGAAATTGAATAATTTGTATTAAAAAAATTAATTGAGGTCAGCGGAAACTGTTTTCGTAGTTGTGCAGAAATATTCGCAAAAAATTTAAGTACATGAAAAAATTAATATAAACAAATATAACAATAAATAAAAACAAACATAAAATAAAACATTAAAACAAGATCATAAAAAGCGCGAACTGAACGCTGCCTGCTGTGCTAATTGATGCTGAATATTCAATTTTTGGCTTGAACGAGGGTAGAAAAAACCAAATCGTTGAAAAGAGATAGCCAGATTTATTTGTTACTAGAACGGAAAGTGGCGCATAAATAATGGTTTTCGCTATTTTGGCAGCTCAATTGACGAGCTTAAATGCTTGTCAAATGTTGTATTGCTGGAGGAAGTAGTAGCAGTTATTGAAAATTGGAGAGTGAAAAACTTGTATATTTTTACTTTTGTTTAAATTGAATATTTTACATGTAAAGAACATATAACGAAATCATTGTCAAATTACGGAAGATGGGGACTTACGAGTATTAATAATAACACTGTGCGTGAAATTTGCCCTCAAAAATTAAGACATGGGTCCCCCCATGTCATACGCCACGTTGAGTGTTATAATTAAATGACACTCATACGCCACGTAGCGCTGCGCAAAAAAATTTACATATCGCAATTACACAGTTTTAATGTATTTTTTTGAATTGGTGTCTGAAGCAAATTTGTTGGTCGTTAAAATATCTACAAACTTGCCGAAGACAGTAAAGCGATATTCGAAACGATTTAGGACCTACTTAAACGACAAACTCGACTAACATGAGCAAACTTCAAAGCCGGATTTCTCATAATCTAGAGCCAATCTTACCAAACGGCTGGTGGATCTCAACTCAGTATACCTATAGGAAACTCACCCAGAAGGTCCCCCCCCCCATGTCTAAATTTTGGTCTTGCACAGTGTAATTAATAAACGTCTGATTGTTTTTTTTTTTAATTTGCACATAAGAGTTTACTATAGACCTTTGAAAACTTGAAGAGCTGGAGCTTCGATGTCTAGAACAAAGTTGTTTGGCATACAAATTTGAATATTTTTTGTATCCACGTAAATCCCCCTTTCCTTATCCCTCCATTTTCATGTTTTTTGGTAAATTTTTTTCATAAAAAGGTTGTATTTAGTAAAATATTAAAAAAAAAATACTATACAGTCGGTTGGGAACATATTCCTCAATCAAAATCAAAAAACTATTCCAAAAAAATAAAACGCCTTAAACTTTGAACACCACCAAACTAGCAGAAACTACCAACAGCAGACAATCTCAATCAGTTTAAAAGAAGTCAATCGGCAGTAAAGCCAAAAAGGTTCTCAGTCCAATTTGGAGAACTCGAAAATAGTTGAATGCACCCGATATCGAGGATGGCCTTTAGTCAGCATCAAACAAATAAAAAAACTACATCATTTTGCGCTTCATTCTGCTCAATCAATGAAATGCTTGTGGAAGTCATCTTTTCATGTGTGCCAAAGTCTGGAAATATTACGATAAATGAATTTTTGAGGGACATCTTAGTGAAAATGCAGCTCCTAATTTACAACCTGCGGGGCTAGTCTTCCTTAACTTCTTCTTAGACGTTTTCCAACCATTCTTCGACTTACGACAGTAAACGTGCAAACTACCGAAATTTCAAATAATTTTACAATATTGTTACTCATACGGCCCGAATAATGTAGGTGTTTATTAGGTGTTACACATGCGGCTAATATAAAAGTTAAAAACAAAACATTTTGCAATATAGTAAAAAAAAAATAAAATTAAAGAACCACTACTGCTCATACGCCCCGTACAACGAGCTATAATTGAAATTCTCTACAACTTTGGCAGGTTCTGATGAAACAATTCTCAAATTTAAGCCACCGCCCAATGTTACTCATACGCTCAGTATGCCATTAGTGGCATTGCTGTCTTCTCTTATCACCTTAAAAGTTCTTAATTTATATGTTTTCACACAAACTGAAATCACTGGCATCACTTATGTATCTTTCATACACTCACCAATAAAGCTCTTGCGCTTGTTAATCGTCGCAGTTATCTGCGCCGACACGCCAAAATCCGCCAACTTGACGTCGCCCTGCTCCGTCAGCAGTATGTTGGCGCCCTTGATATCACGATGCATCTTGCCCATCGAATGCAGGTACTCAAGTCCTTTCAACGTTTCGCGGCACATATAGGCGATCTGTTGCTCCGTCAGCGGTCCCGTCACCTGGTAGATGTCCTGCAGACTGCCGCCGCCACAGTACTCCATGCAAATCCACAGCTTGTCGCGTCGCAGATACGACCCGTAGTAGGTGATGATGTTCTTGTGCCGGCAGTCGCGCATCATGATTATCTCCTGCTGAATGATCTGTATGTCGTCGGTGGGCTCCAGTTTGATGACTTTGATGGCGGCCAACTCGTTGCTCTGTATGCGTTTCGCCTGCAAGCATAAAGTGTGTTGCGTTGAGCGTAAAGTTTTTGTAATGGCAGCGAATTATTATTATGTCTATTATAATGCAGATAGAGGGTAAAGGGATATTTGGATGCATGAATCGATTTATGAAAGCGAGAGCAGTGAGGCAGTCGCCGAGTGCGGCAATTACATTTGCAAAACGTTGCTTACTTACTCCAATAAATTTTCAATTTTCTCGCATAAAAGCGGTGATGGAAAAATCACACCAGTGGAGATGCGAAAAGGCCAAAAGAAAAATTGATTTTCACTTTAACACAGCGAACGTATGCACACAAACACACACACACTCACACAAAGGGACACAGGAGCGTAGCGAGAAAATTACTTACATTTATGCAGTTTTCTCACTTCCAACACTTCTAAGCCAATACAAAGTATTGCCACTTTACGGCATATGCAAATATTTGAATTTTCAATAAATTTCCCTTGAGCAATTGAGCGGCGAAAGCGCACGCTTGCCTTAGCCATTTGCTAGCTGCTAAAAAATCGCAAATTTGTTTAAGCATAACGAGTGGTAGAGCAGCACGTGCGGCAGCGAGTGCGCCGCAAGTGCCGCAAGCGATGAGCAAGAATGGGCAAAATCTCTTGACGAAAATTCCGAAGCGCACAAAACATATCCTTCGTCTATTACACTTACGTTGCGCGTTGCGCTTTGCACACTGGCGCGGCGCTTTTCTTGCAGCAAGTCCATTAAATGTCATTCGCCAATCATTTGACAACAATGTCAGCTGCCGGTCCGCGCCACATTACAATGCCGAAACGGCGTTGTCTGCGAAGCGCTCGCTGTCTGCTGCGCCCAACCCTATCGTGCACAGGCAGCCATGTCGGGAGGCCGCTGTCGGAAAGAAGCGCCTGAGACCGGAAGGTATGAGTGCTGCGCGTCGCCAACGCGTCGCATGTCGCTATTATTCCAGACACTTCAGACAGGCTGTCAAATTTGAACTCGTCGACTCCCACAAGCATACACGCGCAAAGATGCGCTGGCAAAGTAGTGTTGCCACATTTGCATAATAAAGAATATTCAAACTGGTCTCGGAGTAATGGTTTTTAAAGCGAAGATTGAACTTTGATTGATGATAAGAATATTGAATATATTTCAACTTTAATGTTAGGATGAGATACATAAAATGGTGTTAGATACAACGAACAGATCGAACAGGTCTTTTTGTAGGTGATCCCATTATGGTTCATTAAGCAAGAATGAAAATAAGTCGACATTGGCTTTCCTACAAAAGAGCCAGTCAGAAAATAAGGCGAGAGATAATTAATTTCATTAATTAAAAATCTAGGTATTTGAAAAACTCTTTAGAAATTCTAAGAAGTTGTTAAATAAAAATAAGAATATAGGATAAAGCAAATAGTTCCTTTTGGGTTCCTATCAATTCCACTTAGAGCTCCATTGCATCACGGTTGGATGTTTAAGTGATCGGTAAAAATTTTGGTGTTTTGGCGAAGTATAGAAACGACTTAATGTCATACTTAGGGACCACTTCTAACTTAGAAAAGAACGGCGCTCCTAAGTACTCGTAAGTCGTAGTTTTCAAATAGCCGCACAGGAGCAAAGATTGTGCTCTAAGGTATCCTTGGCACCATTTTCTTTGCGTCAAACAAATACTTCAGGAGTTTTGATAAAATTTAGAGTTTGTAAAACATACTTCGGAGTAAAAGTTGTCACTGGTATTATTATTATTATTTGAAGAAATTTCAGCATAAAATTTCACAATTATGGACATGGCGAATAAGTTAAGATAGACATTTCTAGATTTAAAAACTCATTTCGGAGTAAACGGACTAAGTGTAGAGAAATGAAACTTAGGCTTAGCTTACTATACCTAACTTTCAGGAGCTGCAGGATGCTATTAATGGTTGGTTTATTTGGAAAAGAGGAGAGCACTCTATTCACTTAAACAATAAACTTCAATTACCAAATAAAACGAAATTGATTAACTATATTCAATTTGTAAAAGTTTCGGAGTAAGTTTTGCATCCGGAGTAAGCTTTAAATCATACTAAGTCACTTAGAGGTAAAAATAAACATAAACATCTGGTTTAAGGGGCATTTTGTAGAAAGTTCGGAGTAAATTTTGCATACCGAGTGAGCTTCAAATCATTCTAAGTCACTTTTAGTTGAAAGTAAACATAAAAATCTGATTTAAAGATACATTTATGTACCGATTCAAGCTACAATTTAAACCAAGTGGATTTAGGAGTAAATTTTTAGTAATAAACGTTATGTCAAGAAGAATTTGTATAAAATTCGGAGCGAATTTTGCATTCACATTTATCTTTAAATCAAACTAAATCGGAATTAAAAATAAACATAAAAATCTGATTTTAGAACAAATTTAATGTTCACATTCAGATTACAATTTCAAGCACATGGGAACTAGGAGTAAGTTATTAGTAATTCACATGTTAATTTACTTAAATAGATTTTTCGGAGTAATATTTCGCTTTTTAGGCAACTCTGCCAATGTTTTCTTTAAATTCTAAACTTTACAAAGCATATTTACATTACTCCGAATTTTCGGAGAACTAAAACAAATTGCTGATAAAAAGTGCCACCAAATTACTATCAGTTTTATATACATTAGGACAATTATTTACGTCTGAGCGAAGTTTAAGGATAATGTAGAAGTGAAGAGAGAAAACAATGTGGCATTCTCAGTCAACATTTTGGGGTTTTGCCACACAAATTATGGCAAATGTTTAACTATTTGCGGACACCCCTTCTTTCTTTTTCTCTCTCGCTGCCTTCGCTCAACCCTTTCGATTTATTGAATGAACCGACAGCGCACTCGAGCTTCCGCATTTCTTAGCCCGAAAAGTAATTTTGCAGGTAAGTGCAACTTTTATGGACGCATTATGTACACACGCAACGGCAGCGGCAACACGAACAACGACAGCGGCGAACGTGAATAAAACGCTGCGAATGAGATTGCGGTTTGTGTGGTTGCCAGTTGGAAGTGGAAGTGAAGGCAAATGCAAAAATAGCGCTATTACAGATGAAGTGAGCTTTCTGCGATGCAAGTCCGCTGAAGACGCGGGCGAAAGACGTGGGTGCGTTGCAGTCAAGCGAGTAGAGGCATAAATTAAGGATAGGAATGAGCATAGCAGGACTTAGTAGGGTAATAAAGAGGGAGGCCAAAGGGACTAAAGGCAACCGAAGCAGTGTACGACAAAAACAGCCATGTGGGTATAGGGCGCTGGGTTTGGTCGGCCCACCAGACTGAAGTCGCATTTACAGGCCAGTGCATTTTTCAATTTGCATTTTGCTGGTTTTTACAATTCAATGCATTTTTGTAGCATTCCAAAAATTTCTATGCAATTTGCAACGTGTTTTTTTCGTTTCTTGAACGAATTGTAGCAATTTGAAAATCAAATGCAGCATGCATAGTTTTTATTGGTTTTCTTATTTTCAAATTAGATTCAAGGGTTTTTTTTGGCATTCACTTTTGGCAAAACATTTAAATAAAACGTTGAAAACGCAGAGGGTATCACAATTGAACGAATAATTGTAGAAGTATTGACAAAGTGCTTATGGAAAATTGTTGATGTTATCACACTTTGAGTTGAATAAATTCTTCTCGATGAGAAGGCGATTACCTAATGTTGAATTGCACGCATTTTGTTCAAGTACACAGTTTACTATTCTAAAATTAAGCTTGAGCGTAATGTGAAAACTTCTAATATTATTTAAATCACCCTAAAAGTATACTATATAAATATATTACTTTTCATGTTTATCAAGAAATGTAATAAAATATAATAGATAGAACAGATAGATAGATAGAATAGAATAGAATAGAATAGAATAGAATAGAATAGAATAGAATAGAATAGAATAGAATAGAATAGAATAGAATAGAATATAGAATAGAAAAGAATTGAATTGAATATAATATAATACAAAATAAAATACAGAATACACAGAGAGATGGTACTAATATTTTTTAGTATATTGTTAGGAGATTAACATAAAGTAACGTGAACTTAACCCAAATATGTCTTAACGATTTAAAAACTAATAATAGTAAAAAATCGCTTTACCTATTTACAACTGAACGAAATTTTGTTTAAATTTATTTTTCAGAGACTCTTTTCGATACAAAATTAAAGGTCGAAAAATTCGGTTATAATAACTTCCGACGTAAAATTGTCTGCACTTTCGAAGTATGAATGTACGTCAAATTTCAAACAATGTGTAACTTGAATAATTTATGTTTATTTATTTAATGATGATGCTTTCATTAAATTATTCATTCTTTCAATGTTTGTGTATTGAAATCGTTAAAAAAAATGCTCCTTGCAGATCTTCAGAATGTATTACAAAATTACTTATAGCCGTGTTAGTGACATTCTTGCCAATGCGACTTAATTGTGGTATACTTTTGGGATGACAAAACAATTTGTTTACTAACGCTTTGGTGAGGAATCTCCTATACATATACTGAAAAATATGAATATGAGTGAATAACCACCAAGCAAAATGTGAGAAATAGGCAAGAATCGTCAGAGGCAACAAATTGGCGACTCGCCGATTTATTGCCGCAGCGACAAATTAGCAACATGTCCCAAAAACACGTTGTTTTCCAGGACTTTGAAATATCGAATTGATATGCTTTGTATTTCAGTGAGATTGATCGCATTTAAAAAAGTGTATTCATTCGCCGATGGTTCATTGATCAACAGCATTGATTCAAGCTCAAAACAATGAGAGCAACATTGAATCTTTGTATGCAAATGAAATTCCATCCCAACCAAAACTGACTGACTTTTTAGATATTGATAATTTCCCAAACAATATGATGTATTTACATAGATATAAAAATGAATCGTGCAGGCGATATGAAAACAACTCGTCCAGGCGATATGAAAACGACTCGTCAAGGCGAGTTGCTTTCGGCGGACCTTTAAGAACGACTGGTGATACAAAATCGTTGCATTGCACAGTGATTCGTTCCATAGACAAAATTCAAAAAATTTATGGTCTCAGAATTTCACGATTTTGATGTCATTTGAAAGAAAAAACTCCAACTAAGAAAACCCAAAAAAATCTGTGCAAAAAATCAATTAGTGTCTGCGCAAAAGCGGCTCAAAGTTGAAACTTTTTTCACAAAAAAATGTAAACTCATATTTTCTGTTTTTTAGTCTATTGAGTAAAAAAAATTTTAAAAATACATGGTTGGCACGAAGTTGCTTAAACTTTCAATATAGATTACGAAATGACGTGGCCATTTTCGTTTTTAATGTTTTCCCAAAATTTGCGAAGCATAGGCTTCGCTTAATTCAAAATATTTTTCTAAGTTAAAAATCTGAAAATTGGCAAAACTTAGACGAAAATATCTAAAAAGTATGTGAAAGTATGTTCCTGGATTTTTTTTTATTTTAAGAAGCATTCTTTCTTTGTCGGATAATGTAACTATATCCTCCGATATCTTCCGATCTCAGAAAGTAATTCAATTTGAAAAGTGGTCTAAACACGTATTTTTCGACAAAATTTATTTTATTTATGCCTAAAAGTATGCAATTAGCACGAAAACTGATAAAATCTGTAAAAATGCACATACATCTATTATTATCGTTTTTTTTGCAAAACCAGAGGGTCCCGATACAATTTCTGTTACTCTTGGGAATAATCAATGTTGATTTTACTGATTAAGTGTAAAATCTGAAAAATCTAGCCAACACATTTGGTGCTATAGCTTTCCAAAAATTACGAAATTTGCAAAATTAAGCCTCAGGCATTGCCAAACTACAACAGTTTAAGAAAAACCAAATGGAGATTTCAATTCAGCAGACTATGATTAACTAGTTTACCAAATTTTATGAAGAACGGACCACTCCTTCTAATTTTGTCCCGCGGTTGTATGGAGTCGAATCACTGTGCATTGGCGATATTACCGGCGATAAATTTGTTGCCGGGGGCGACTCGTTTTCTTATTGCCGGCAACAAGAAATGTCCGGTGGGTAATAAATTTAAAAAATTTGCACTTGGCAGTATTAGCAACAATTCCCAAACTACCAAATCTATAACGAATACTGCAGTCATATTTTTCATTTTAATAGGCAAATTTAACTTCCTCATCAAGACAAGTTAAACAAGTACAAGTTAAAGCCATGCGATTTCTTTTTTTGGGGTTTTGTGAATTCTTTAGTCAATGCGAATAATCTATAAACAATTCCTGAGCTCAAGCTCGAGATACAACGATTTATCAGGAATATAGAGCCACAATGTCATCGAAAATTTTATAAAAGAGGAAAGGCCGGTGATCAGAGCCGCGGGCCGATTTGCGGGATATTTAATTCCACACCTTGTTGGAACATGTCTACTTTACAATGCACCAGAAATATCAACACTCGCTTAAAAAATACGCATTTCATTTTAAAATTAAATGGCGCACTTTCCTTGCAACATCCCATGCATTGAATAGTCTTTTAGATTGGAAAATGCCCATTTACAACCAACCCATATTCACCAACTCTTGTCGCTTTAGTAACCAATTCAGTTAGGCCTTTTGTCTACTACAACTAAGCACAATTCTGTCAAATAATTCTCCACTTTATCTCAACCGCATTCCAATCGTTAGAAGACACATCATTCACCGGCACTGTTCAATGACCCGCATGGACAGACATTCCGCAAGGCGTACAAACAAAAAATTTACAAGAAATTCGGCCGTCCGTGTGACAGTTCATTTTTGCAAGTGGCAAATTTATTGTAATCCAAACGATAAGTTGCGAATATTTTCTGTTACTTTATGCTGTTGTTGCGAGCCTTTGTGCGCGTTTTGTTTGCGTCCGAGAAGTGCCAACAATGCAATCGTCGGACACGCTGTGCTCCTACGCTTCGGTGAAAAATAGTGCAATATTTTCACTAACTAGTTTGGCAATTTATCCCACAAACACACAACAGACTTGGTCGAGCGGCGGCCGCGCAGCGCACATAAAGTGCCACTGCACGCAGATAAAAGCTGTGCGACCGACACGGTCGCAGCGGAACAGGAAGCGAGCCGGCACTAGAGACCATTACAGGAATCACTTTATCATCATTATCTGCACTGGCAATATGGGCCAGCCGGGCGAACGAGTGCCAAGCAGACAAGTGGCAGTGAAAGGAGCAGGCAGGCCGCACGGGGGTAGGGCACAACTAGACAACTATAACGTACACAATAATGTTTGCAATTTGAAAATGTGCTCACGAAAAATATCGATTCAGAGACGGAAATGGAAGGGAATACGACAAAGCAAAGAGCTGTAAGAGCATTTTAAAGTATCGGTAACGGTATTGGTAAATCACCTCAAGGATACACAGCGCGACGCACAGGGCACATAAATTGCATGCCCCAAAGAGACAGTGGCGTCTTCAGTGAGGGGGCCGAAGCAAATGTGTAAAACTTCGAGTTCAGGTAAAAGAGTAAACAAAGCAAAATGAAAACGCAAAACAAGAAAAACACCTAAATAAGACGACAAAAGCGATTTGCAGGCGGAAAATATTTCAAAATTGAAGAGGGAAGATGATTACAACATGAAAAGTCGACAACAAAACGGAGTAAAACAAGTCAGAAAACACGCAAATATGCAAAAACATTGAACAAGTGCGAGTGGGGTGCGGGGGGGGCATCTTGTAAAGTCTGCGAAAACGAAAACAACGGCATTGCAAAGTCGCTGCCAAAAAAACGAAAGCAAAAACTCGTCGACAAATGGAAATCTAAAAGGATATGAAACGCACTATTGAAATGCCGAGGGAGGTTGATACAATGCCGCGCGGAGTTGTGCGACATTTGCTGCTCTGACTGTCGACTCGGTGCTTTGTTTGTTTGTTAGTGCATTTGTCTGTATGTCTGATTGTTTGTTTATAATGCGCTTGGAGTTTTACTGGCTGCTGTTGTCGTGTATTATCGATGACAATAGAGAAAATGCACCAACAAGAGCGAAGAAATGGGTAAGGACATACTGTTAGAAAGAAGGGTAAGGACATACTGTTAAAAAATTAATAAAATAAAAAGAAAAGGTGTTCGATCAGGTTGAGGACAATCGAAGGATACAATTTTAAAATTAAAGAAGGGATTCAGTCGACCTCGAACGATTGTATGATATGATTTGAGATATGATATGATATATGATACGATATATGATATGATATGATATGATATTATATGATATGATATGATATATCATATTATATGATATGATATGATATGATATGATATGATATGATATGACATGATATATGATATGATATGATATGGAATTCATTTGACATATCTATGCTCCATGAACAAATTTTCAGGTGGCCCAAATGACAAACATAGATTCATACATTTCTACACCGGTTTTGCTTTGCTCTCAGTGTGGCAAACTCCATATTTAAGTGCATTTTCCTTAGCATATCAGTGTAGTCTATAAAAACAACAACGATTCTCACAACAAGCGAAGAAGCAGCATTAATGTGTAAGAAAATCATGGGAGTTGCCAACAAAAGAAAGCACTCTGCCATACAATCCAAACAACAACAACGGCAGCACCAAGCAAAGATCGGGATTGCAGCTGCAATTCGCTGAAATCATTGTCAACGCTGTCGTAAAGGAAATAAAATAACGATGCGAATTTAATTCGGAAGCGAATCCCACAAACGGAAATGTAAAATCTCAAGAGCGGAAAATGTAAGCGCAGCTTCTGCAAGAGTTGCAAGGATAATAAGGCTGACAATGCAGCTGTTTAATGTCATTGCTACCTCAAAAAAAAAAAGCAGCAAAGAAGTTGTAAAGCTGCGCATACAGAATATAAACGAAGATTTCTTCTTACAATACAATTTTTTGTTTCTTCAATACAAAAAAAGAGAAAAATCAAAATCGAAAAAACTCGAGCAGGAAGGGGAAAATAAAAAAGAAATAAAAAAGCACTTTTATGTAAATAAATAAATACGCACGCGCAGCCGCAGCATTTTAAATATTTGCCATTGATGTGCCTAAAGAAAAGTGGAAAGCAACACTAGTTACCAGAAGCGAAATGAGTAAAGAGAAAAGTTGAAGGGGAATAAAAAACAAAAAAATGCAGTCGGAATAAATTTATGCACAAGTGCGATGAATGCGTTTAAGAGCTGCAGCAACAATTTATGCGCTGCACATAATTCAAAGGATCACATGAAAAAGGATCACTATGGAAGCACTGCAAAAGTATACGCAACGAACACAATTTATTACAAACCGGAAGCGGACTAGCTGCTTTGGGTGCCAACAAAAAACAACTAATAAAAAGAAATGCTAAAAACTACAAACGATAAGGAATGGAAAGATAAAACGGGCGAAGAACCGACCAGCAACAGCTGCTGAACTTTTTAGATTGACCGATGCAAAGCATGCTGGGTGCACACTCCTTAGGCACTTATATGTTAACACTCACACATACATATATACAGCCATATCTATGTTCGACCGCATGCGCTCATCTCCCACTAAGCATTACTCAGCCATATGGAAGGAGCGCACAATGTTTGTCCAATTGACCATATAATTTTTTTCCGTCCTTTCCTGTTCTCTTTAACCAATAAAACGGGCGCGTATGCATGAGCGAGCAGCAAAACGCTTTCACACACACACACACACACACACAAAGATACGGATGCGGTCACAGTGGTGCAGTTGAACGTGTAGTAGTCGTTGCCACATTTCGTTGGAATAAACTAAGGTTGAACGACCACCCCTGTGGGAACAGCTCCGCACACTTTGTCGTGGCAGAATGGCGACTCCTGCCGCTGCTGCGCTTGTCAAAGCAAATTAACGCTGAGTGCGCAAATACCAGCGAAACTAACCTTACCTACACATATGTAGAACAAGTATCGTATTTGTGTGTGTTGCGTATACGCCATGTACACCTGCCACAGGTTTCGCTGTTCGAGCATTTTGCTTATCTTTGCTTAAGAATAAACGCAAAGAGGTGCACAACAGGCGCCGGTAAATGGCTCAGTTTGCCGCAGATCACTGCACAAATGGTTTGATTATGAATCAGTTTATTAGGAACGACAACCGCATGCATATGGAATGGTTTGCGTTATCAGCAAATGTGAGTTAATCTTTGCGCCAGCAAAATTAATGCCGGACAATTCGGGCATCTAAAGTAAAGTGAAGAGACTTAAGCAATACAATGTGGAGTGGGGCTATGGACAAAAATGAAAAAATTATGAGGCAGCTGGGAGTATTGGACTCTTCCAACCGGAAGATAAACTGTAGGTTATAGAATATTTGTACTACATGAACCGTTCTACTAAGAACAGCAGAATTTCAATGAAAGATTTTATATAATTGGGATCATTGCAGTTTTTTTATAAAAGTTACGAATGCAGTTTTTTTTATAAAAATTTTAAAATTCTTTTTGTAGTGAAACGATTTTTTTTATAACACAAAGAGGCAAAGCATCATTCTTTTCCGTACACGTTTCGGAGATGCAGTTTCTCATTACCCCTTCGGGTAGTTTCAGGTAGTTTTCTTGTACTTCTACCAGGACGTTTGCTATTCCACTCCTCCCATTGCAGGACTTGACGACAGTAAACTTGCTAAATATCAAAACTGAGGCAGAGAGATCTAAGTCTACTTTTTCTATCTGCTAAAGTACAAATCATGTAGTACTATTGAAAAGATGTATTTGTATTCTATTCAGATTTGAGTGAAATCGATATCTTTATGAACTACACAATTCTAAACAGAATCCGTTGATCCAAAAAGGAATCGATTATGAAGTACTAATAAGAACTCAATAAAATATACAAAATTTACATTTAATATGGAAAAGATCCCAACACCAAATCGGGATTTGCATTTACTGCTATTTGTATTTGATATAGAAAAGTCCCAGTATCGAATCGGTAATTGCATTTGTATCGGTATTTGTACTCAGTACCTAAAAGTACCAAGCAACGAACCACTACTTGCATTTGGTACAGAAATGTGCCCTGTATCGATTCGACAAATGTGTTGAGTATAGAAAAGTAGCCAGTATCGTAATGGTGTTGGTTATTCAGTACCCTAAAAGTATCCAGAAATTAATCAGTATTTCTGTTTGAACTCTTTGTGGATTCGGTACTTGTATTTGGTATGGAGTAGTACGCAGTATAGCATCGGTACTTGTATTCAGTACCCTAAAAGTACCCAAAAACGAATCGGTACTTCTAACATATTTGGCACAGAAATGTACAGTGTATCGATTCGGTAATTTTAGTTGTATCGGTATTTGTACTCAGTACTTTAAAGTACCCAGTTCAAAAATGTACCCTGAACCGACTCGGTAGATGTGTTGAGTATAGAAAAGTATCCAGTATCGATTTGGTATTTGTAATCAGTACCTAAAAGAACCCAGAAATGAATCAGTATGGTATGGCAGTGGTATCAAATAGTACGCATTATAGCATAGGTTTTTGTATTCAGTACCTAAAAGTACCCAAAAACGAATCGGTACTTCTATTTGGCACATAAATGTACAGTGTATCAATTCGGTAATTTTATTTGTATCGGTATTTGTACTCAGTGCCTTAAAGTACCCAGTTCAAAAATGTACCCTGAACCGATTCGGTAAATGTGTTGGGTATAGAAAAGTACCCAGTATAGAATTGGTGTTTGTGTTCACTACCCAGAAATGAATCAATACATCTGTTTGGTACAGAAAGAACTCTTTATGGATTCGGTAAATGTGATAGGTAGACAAATATTTCCTCTATATCCAGAATTAGTACTTGTATTCAGTACCTAAACGTACCCAATAACGAACCGGTACTATATATTTGAGAAAATACCCAGAAACGAATCAGTACTTGTATTTGGTAGAGAAAGTAGATTGTAAAAGTCGACGGTATGAAAGAGTACCCACTATTGTACAAGTACTTGTGTTCAGAATTAAAAAGTAATTAGTATTGAATCGATACTTATACCTGCAGCTCGAAAAACTAATGTCGAAATGAAAAACTTGTGGTATTGATTGCAACAAAAATGCAAAATCAGTAGGCAACGAAAAAAGGTTTTTGTTCAAAAAGTACTTGAAGTATAAATACTGCAGTACTTGATTGACAAAAGCATCGGCACAGTATTTGAGTATTTAAAGATTATGTTTTGCCATTATTAGTTTAAAACCTAAAATTTAAAATCTTTTTTTAATTTAAAAATTGATTTGTTAATTTTTTAAATTTTTAGGTATTTAAATGTCGTTTGAGTAAATGCTTTACAAGACTTGAATTCAATTCAGCATCAAATTTAATTAGTAACATTTTTTCATTAAAATTGCATATTTTTATTAAAAATTATTGTATTGGAAATTCAAAAACAAGAAATAATAATAAATATTATATAACTTTGAAATTGGTAACCAAACGAAAAAGTTCAACATGTATCACTTAATCACATTAATCAAAATCACGCTGGCGCCTTTAATTGGGTCAGTAATTAAAAAAAAAGCGTGCAACGTCAGACCGATTCAATGCGGACATTGACTTCCATGTCATTTTTGTCATTCATTCAAGTTTTTCATTAAGCACACACACATCATTAGCGAAATATGTGAGAGTGACACAAATAATGAGCGTAAAAAATTTACACTGCATATCAGTTCAATTAACTTTTTTAATATCATTAATAAAAATAATGAATGACAAAAACCACATTAAAATAAATTTTTAAAAATACAAAATTATTATAATTACAAAAATATACAACAGATAAAACAACTCAGACGAATGCGAAATATGATAATTGTTGGCGGATAAAGCCCAGTTTCAGCCGGCGTTTTATATATTTAAATACTTAATTTGTTGTATGCGTGTGTGAGTGTGTTGGTGTGAGGTTGATTGCAGGCTCACATTTATGATTAAATCTTGCAATTAGCGGCCACATTTCGCATTTCTCGCTGCAAATGGATACAATTCGCAGTCGGCATCAGAAGTTTACTGAACATTTCAATTGCCAGTTTGTGTGTACTTGTGTTTACTTCTTCGCTGGTGCGATTGACGGGTTCGCTTTGGCACAGCGTTGATTTGAACGCTAACTGTAAAGTTGAAAAAGCGCAATTGATAGTTGCGAGCTTCTGCTGAATGCTGCAGGCGCACCAGCAGACAACTTTCGGTCTTTCTTTCATTCTTTCGCGATTGTTGGCAAAATTGTTAGGCAGTAAAGTTTGGCACTCACACAGATCTAAAGCAATTTTTATGATTTATTTGTTTCAGTTCGGTTTGCTTACTATTAGATTTGTTCAATGTGACAGAATTGCAAAAGGGATGTAATAGTTTTCAGGTGATAGAAATATTTTCAAAAAAAAATGAATGATTTTGTTGTCAAGAAAAATAAAGTGCAGTGATTTGTGGCATTTGAGATAACATAAGAATTTGCGATAAAGGTAGTGAAAAACACATTCAATTAAATTCAAGAATTAAATGCTGAAATTTCGTTGAAGAATAAAACTGAAATTTTGTAAGTGCCCCTTAGTGAAAATTTCTGCAAACAAAAAGTAAATTAAAAACAAAAAACATTTTAATGTCAGCGTTGAAAATGTAATTTCATACAAATTTGATGCGCTTATCGGCGGCCGCACACAACACTTGCTCGTAGCTGCATGTCTGTCAAGTGTCGGTACGGGAATTACGGCTACATTGTTGTTGCGCGGCTAACGTCTCTGTTGACTAGAGTAGTGGTTGCAGTATAGGCGCGTACAAAAGCGGCCTAGGTCAATGGCAATTCGAATTCATTTAAAATACAAATTGAATTTTATGCAAAAATAAAAACTGTCAAAGCGAGAAGCGGCGGCATCAAGTGAACAGACGAATAAAAAGAATGTAAAACAAATTTGAGCGATTTTACGCTAAAAGGTACTTAAATAAGTATGTATCTATGTAGTAGAAGTGGTTAAAAAATAAAAGAAAATACAAGTAGAAGCAGTCTGCGAGGCTATGAAACTTCAGAAAATGGGTTTTTGCTAACATTGATTTATTTAATGATTTTGTAGAAGTAGAAAATGGTATTAAGATGTAATCAGATTGATAACTAGATGGATGGATGGATAGAAAGATAGATAGATAGATAGTAGATAGATAGATAGATAGATAGATAGATAGATAGATAGATAGATAGATAGATAGATAGATAGATAGATAGATAGATAGATAAATAGATAGATAGATAGATAGATAGATAGATAGAATAGATAGATAGATAGATAGATAGATAGATAGATAGATAGATAGATAGATAGATAGAATACCAGTCTTTTTGCTTGAGAACCCTGCAGACCTGCTCACTGGCAGCAAATAAAATTAAAATTTCGAAATATCATTACACAATTTTTGTATTCTAATTTCATTGCAAAATTTTCCTTAACCTTAAACTGCATTCCAAGCACATTTTATTTCAACGCATTCATCGCGATGGCAACGAGCCCAAATTCTTCACGCTCTCGCTGCCGTCGCACTCATTATTACCAACTATTGCAATTCAGCACCCCTTATCCACTTCATCACCACATTTTTCCCCAAGTGCCTCCAAAGTATTGCAAACATTTTATATGACTTTATTTTATTGGCAAATATGACGCAGCACATTGAGGCATCAACGAACGACAGCAACCACCGGCCGTCATGCACGTTCGGTAATTAATCATTTTTTGCCAGTTCCATCCCTGTACTCACCTCGTGCCCTGATTGATGAGCAAAATTTTCGCCATTATTGTTGTCTCTATGGTTACTGAAACAGTTGGTTTGAGTACGTGTGTGTGTGTGTGTGCGTGTGTTGCGCTGTGCGAAGGCATTTTCCGGCGTTTATTAATTTTCTTATTTGTTTATTTGAGGCTTTCAGTGCTATTGTCCAGCTCATTTGCTCAAAATACGGCACACAATATTGCAATATTGCCCGATTATCGAGCAACCATCCAGCGACAACACCTGCCAACCGCAAAAATTCAGCACACAGACAAATTTTATAAGCAAATTTTGTTGTTTTATTTTAGTTTATTCTGTTTGTTTTTCTATTGTTCAATTTGTTGATATTCGCATTGGCGGGCGGCGACTTGTATCTCAATGTTGCTATTTGCATTTGTATTGTGTACCCGGAATACTTACACATCTGCCGCCGGCTTTGCGTACATCGTGTTGTATATTTTTGTATCGTTTAGTGTTTGCTGTTGCTGCTGTTGTTGTTGCCATTTTGAATGTCAGCGCCAGAGAAGCGTGAAATATGCATGCGCCATTTTTGTATGTACGAATTATACGATACGTATACGCAGTGTAGTGCGGAGAACGGATTTGGGAGATGGCGTACTGAAGTCGTGGTACCAGTAGGAAAAATATAAGTAGGCAACAATTGATAGTTAAAATATGAAAGGATATGTGGATAGATAAAGAAAATTCAAAAAAATATGAAAAAGGTTTCTGATTATTATTTTTGCATAAATGGTTTCATTGGGCCACTGCACTAAACAAAAGTTGAACCCTTTTGCTTTGTTTCTCAATAAGACGATCACATCTGTTTGTTGTACTTTTTCTTTGCATATTTGTCGGAAATATTTCAATTAGGGTAAAAGGAATGTGCGTCACTGTTTGAAATTCCTGAGAAAATTACATTTAAGCCTTAAACTATGACAATGAAAAGTCTTCCTAATAGATTTTAAACATAAAAGGGACTAACAAGAATGCCTAAGAGTCAACTAAGAATCGTAACAGGCAATTTAAGTGTTCAATATAAACTTAATTATTACATGTTCAACACGGATCCACAGAAGTTCTGTGCAGAGAGCAATAAACGCACCTGATTATTTTCTAATCAATGCTCAAAATAATTGATTCAAAGAACATAGAGCGACGACTTTTTGGTTTTAGATCCTTGTTGCGGTTCCATAACCGAAGGTGAAGGTGACCACCAATGTGTGAGGATACAAATAACATAATTCTTCTGCAGCAACGATCATAGAATATTCCACAAATATGTAAGTATTTTTGTGAATATTTTACTGCACGCACAACCGTTTCATTTTCTGTTAAATAAGAGGTGAGTCAATAAATTCGATGACCAAAACAACGATTCAACAGATTTCATTACTTTGCTCCAAAACAGTGTGTAAATTTTTCAGTCGCCCAGTGATGTTGTTTTTCATTAATGGGCAACTGTCAACAATCATTTTTAAATGGTAAAGCGATGATTTGCATGTCAAAAAATTTGATTTGCATGTAATTAATGGTTTAATGTGAGATGTTATTTTAACGCCTACGCAGACATTTGGTGTCTTAATGAGCTGCAATTTTGAACAAACAATTAACAATTGGCTGTCTAAAGAGTCTTTCTGGCTTTCTAAATTTGTTTAGCCGCCGCGATGCTTAAATTTGAACTACGAAGATTTCAAACCATCAATACTGATGTAGAATGTTTAGCGAAAAATGAAAAATTTATTATTATAAAATGGTACACAAAGACTGAAAAAAGTATCAAAAACTAGTTTGTCCATTAGGCCAGAATTGCAACCGGCCATACTAAAGGAGGTTTAGGTTAGAAGAACCAGGTGGCTTGCCGATCCTTTGATTTGCAGGCCTATGAGGCCCATTAAAATGCCCGAAGAAAACACTGTCACAAGACTCCTGCTATCCAGTATTCGATAGTGGTTGAAACCAACCTTATCTTCAGATGAATCTGAAAAAATTCTCCCGTGTTGCAAAACCGACTGTGACGAGAATGCTCGCCGTCACTGTGCAGTTTGCAATGCACAGGAAAAGAAAAAAATTAGAATGCGACTTCCGCGTTGGCATACTTTTAGGGGCATGGCCGCTTCGCTAGAACATTCGTAAAGATGACTTGCCATTATAATTTTGAGACCAATTGGAATGTGCGAGAGCGATTGTGGCTACAAGCAAGCAGGTATAAAAGCAGCCATGTACAGCGCAAGAAGAACAGTTTGGCAGAAGGGGAAGTGCATAGTGCAATGAGTAAAAAGTAGAAACAGTAGAGTGTAAAATTGTATATAAAGTGACTACTTTTTATTTTGGAACTGCGTTGAAGAAGGTTAGTGTGTTTTATTTTTTTGTAGCACAATTCAGCGAAACGAATTACGCTTGCGTTAGGTAGCAGAACTAATTTTCTTAACACTACTATACTCAAAACATCAAACGTGCTGCTGTCTAGATCGAATTGTAGCTCTCATTTCTTCTCATATTGGCAACTACAAGAAATGGTTAGAAAATAAGGTTTCAAATCGTATTTGGCTCAAAAGTTTTGTACGAAACCTCTCCGTCAGAAAAATGAAATCCTGTGTCCACTGTCGGTTAGAACCCGCCCTAAAAATGCTAAATTTCACTTTGTTAAATCGCAGATGACGTAGTGTACTATTTTAGTTAAGATTCGCCCAGAGCGCGTTTGAAATCCTGCAGTCATGCTGAGCGATCCGCTGGTGCCACGTGAGAGTGTAGAGATAATTTTTGTTCTGGCGATCATTTAAATCACGTTTGAAGGTGTGTCAGACTGTATGTAATCAAGAGTATGATTCGTATTTGACCTTTCATGTTCTGATCAGTCCATCCCATTGCTTAAAACTGTATAATTGTGTACAAAATATATAAAATTGCCGATCACAACTGTGATTGTATAGGAAATTGATTGGAGAAAAATACTAAATCACAAATCAGTGTTATGATCGCCTAAGGATCTGGTTGGAAAAATTGATTGAATTTTATATGCAGACTAGATGAGATGTGTTTTCAGTAGGTTATTAACTATTCTTTTCCATAAAAACTATAAATTCAATTTTCTTCGAAATGCTCAAATCTGTACTTCATTCTGTGACTCTTAAGTCATGTTTTGCTGATTGGCTACTGGGCTTGACTGCAGACAAGGCCTCTGTAGGCCATTATTTGTGTCAGTATTAAGCCATTTCATAGAGATTATTACCACACCTATACATACACACATAATGTTTTTTTTCCATTTTTATTGCAATTCTGGTTAATGAGCGCATTAAGGTAACTTCGGTTGCATCATTTAGTTGAATGTTTTATTTTCGCTCGCTTTTCATTGAGCACGCAATGGAAAGCAATTTTCAGCTTTGATGTCGACGCGTAATTCACGGGGCTTTAGATTTTAATTTCCTTCACACCATAAACGCACACCGCATTAATGCACTCGTGCGTAAGAATTAAACCTTTTCATGCGGCGCGCAATGAAGCGCAGTGGCAGAGTGAGCGGCAGGCGAGCGCATTGAAATTAAATGCTTGCCATATAAATTTGCATTTGCATTAAAAGCAAATATGCAGAAGAGTGGCAAAAACGTGTCAACAAAAACAAAAAAAAAGTTGAACACCGTTTAGCGGCAACGAACTGCACTAACAATTTGAATAGAAAAATTAACGAGCAAAGGACCAAAAAAAATAATAATGAAAAAATTCCATTAAATGCCAACACTGGCATTTCATCTAAAAACTGCACAACGCAAGCAATGAGTTGCAGCAAACGTTGCTACGCCGACACTTTTCACTGTCTGCATTAGCCGCAGCGTTTATTTATTTATGTCTGGCACGCCGAGCAGTCAACGCAACACGTATTTAGTTTAGAATTTAATAATGCAATATGCGCACACCGCTGTCATGCAATAAAAATTCAAGTCTCACGCGAAACGCGTCAAGTCGGCGCAACAAGAACACACCATGGCCCGAATGGGAATGGGTGTGTGTGTGTGTGTGTGAATTTGGGGCGGCGAGGTGGTGGGCGTTCTGCTTAAATTTGACATTTAACGGACACACAGGCAGCCACACACACACAGCCACACACGCAGCTAAAAGACCACGTCGGACGCTACGCGAGCGGCGACGCTGTCAAGTGGGCGGCAAAGTAGGTGGCAGCAAGACAACATTTAAAAGCGGTGCCACGTCGAGCGTGTTGCAGCGTTGACACTCATCGAGCTGAGGGTTGGAAAACATAGCCAAGCAACGCGACGCTTGCGCAGTTATTATGCATGATTTATATTGCATGAGCGAGGCATAAATATTGCGACGATCAACTCGAGCGACGAACATTGAACATAATTACACGAACTTTTTTCCTTTTCGTTGTTTGTTGTTCTTGCATTTCTCATTTGAGCTGATGGCGCTTATATATTCAAATTAATATGACAAAAAGCAAATAAAGTGGCTGTCATAAGGACAGACGACACATGTGGAAATGTGAAAGCGGGCGGAAAATTCGATACAAATAAGGGATGTGAACATTTAAAGGCAGCGAGGCGGCAATGCAATTTGTCAAGGTGAGATAATGAAATTTGACTCCGGCAGATTACAGACTACAAAGCTTTAAGGCATAACAGTTGTCAATGTCTCGAAGAGCATAAGAGAGTTAAGTCTTTAACTTTACAAGACATTGTTGCCAAAAATTATGGCAATTGAATTAATTTCAGTAATAATTAAAATATACAAAAATTAAAAACTTTTTAAGTTAGAAAGTTTCCTTATATCTTAACCACATTTCTGAATTAAGTTTTTTTCATTTCAGTTGATTTTATTCGCTCATTCATTTCATACGCTCCAACGCCTTCTGCAACCTGAATTCTTCAATGCTTAATCCCACATTAAACAGTGCAGTCCCCTAAAACTATGCCAAAGTATTCATACTAATCTCCCTCACCCTCGTCTAAGTCAACAGTCACCTTCACCATTGTGCTTCAGTCTTGTTAGTGCATCGTGTGCTACAAGTCTAACTTCCTTCGGGCCACTACGCATCCAGCGCCAAGGCGCCTCAAACTATGCCATTTTATTTGTACAACGCAATCATACTATTCACAGCATACAACTTTGCTTTACTTGGCGCACTTTTTATTTACTTTTTGGCTTCATTGCTGTTGTTGCTGCTTCTAGTAGTACCAACTGTCATTAATTTTGTACGTGCGCCCTTAACCCGCTCAATACTTACTAGCACATTTTTGCAATTATTATGCCAAACAACAAAACGACTTTTCTACCCTCTAACCATTTTGACCCCCTCGCGCGCTCTACAAAACCATCAGCCCCTCTCTCGCGCTAGTTAAGCCAAAAGCTACTGGCTGTGGCGCCATCAATGTCAAAAACAAAAGCAGCGTCGGTGAGTACAACGAAAACCCCTCAAGAAAAACAAATTAGTTAAGGAAATGCATAATAAAACACCGCCGGAAAATAAATGAACTTTAGCAAAGCGCAGCGGTGCGAAAGCAGCACCCAACCCGTCTAGGTGGGACGAGCAGAGCCTAGAGCAGCTGCACCTAGAGCACGTACAATCCAGCTGAAATCTACGCGCAACGCGTGGCAATTTTACACTCCTTCAACGAAGCAGAAAAGAAGAAAAACCAACAACAAACAAAAACCACAATTGCGCACCTTTTATGCCTTAAGAACGCTGGGAAGCGTGTTTCGAGTTGGACGGAAGGGCTGGTAGAAAGAAGAAGAATGATGGAGTGTCAGCAGCCTTAACATTTTTCAGCACCAACTTTAAGGTGTACAGTTGCTGCTTCCGCTAGCCACCACCAACTCTACTCCTGCGTGTAGTCCGCTGTCGTTCATTTCGCACTTTGATCCATGCCTTCATTTCCGTCAACTGTCTACTCGTTCACGCACACACGCTGTGCCACTTCTTGTGCTTTTATTTACTTTTATTTATGAGCGTCTGTTGTCGCTACTCGCTACTTCGGTCGCTGATATATCCGGACAATAATAGCTGAACACAGTTAGTGGATTGTGACTAATCATGCGCGCCTGCAAGTGTTGGACGTTGGTGTGCGCGCCACCCAGTGGCGCACGCAGCATTTTGTTTCGGGGGGGAGGGGGGTTGTGTTTGTGTAACTTTTTTGAGAACTTTGAAAGACTAAAATTTAGATTTATGAATCTACAGACTGCGATCCAAAACATGTATGTTTTCCCTACCTGACATATTTTGGTCCTGAAAGTTCAAAATAGAAAAATTAGATAAAAGGAGATAATTTTTCTCTTTCATTTGATACCGATATCTTCATCATTGCACAATCGCAAATATTAAAAAAAAATATTTGAAATGTGTATGTCCTTAAAATTTTAAAGTCCTTTAAAAGCGACTTTGGGTCAGAAAATGAAAAACTGACTGTGCCAGGTTACTATAAATGACCTCTAGTTTCACGCCTATATCAACATTAGGATGGGTCTCGGCAAACAAATTTTTTTTCGCTCGGTGTAATAAATATAAAGTTGATGTTTTCACTCAGTGTATCATAACGTTGTAATTTTTCTTTCGATTCTATTGGTGTTAGGCTTAAAATTTGCACAAGTAATATATCTTTCATCTTAGATTTTAAACCCACAGGACATAATTTATTTTACCTAAAACAAAAAACATTCGAAAATTTATGATTTTTGAAAATGGTCGAAAAATTCACTTTTTACAACTTTCACCGTCAGTAATTTCTCCAAATCTCATCAGATTTGGACAATCTTTATATCCCTCAAAAGGCTAAGGTATTATCTTCTGACCGACTGACAGCTTGTGTTTGTCGGATGATTCGTTTACGAGATTTGTGTTCATAACTGAAACAACAGGGAAAAAATTTTTTTTTCGAAAACGCTTCTTACAAAAATTTTTTGATCTTCAGTTTCAAGTTCAGCGGCCCAAAGTTAGTCTAGAAAACACTTTTATTTTTAGGTGCATTTGTTTTGTCGAGTAGTGTTATTGATGATTGCATATTTATGATTGAATATATATGCGACGCACAGTGCTTCGACTCCATACAAAATTGCGGCAAAAATAGGAGTACGTGAAATTCGCTGAAAATTTGCAGTCTAAGTCATTTTGAGCTGTTGACTTCAAAATTTGTGTTTGTTTCCAAAAATATATACAGTGTAATCTGGGTGGAGTGAACTAATTAATGCAAGGCCAGTTCATAGAATCCAGATTGTTCATTATATCCAGATTGAGTTTTTCTGTTTACCATTACGTAGTTACGAGTATATATCTTACCTGTGGAACAAAAAACTTATGAAACCATTCTTTAAAAATTTCTGCTGTCATCCATGCATTTTTTGAGTGTCGGTAGTCCACCCGAATTTGAAAGAGCGCGGTTTGTCCCGTTGCGTTTGCGCATGCAAGAATTGTAACTCTGGCTTTTTCTAATTTCCTGCCTGGAGCCGTTTTTTCTGCACTGGTTACATAAGTTCTTTCGGGTAGCATCTTCCAAAATAGTCCACTTTCGTCCACGTTGTAAATTTGACTTTTACAAAGTTGTACCTCACAAATCGTAGGGGAATTCTTTGTAATGTGCCACCCCATGGCTTTTTTGCGTATAGCTCGTTAGAAAATTAACTTATCGCCAATGTTACCATACCGTTGGAAAGAGTGTTTAATGCGGTATGACCCAAGTAAACACCTCATTTGAATTTTTTGTAAATACTAATTTTACAGCCAATTCCCCAAAGTGTTAAAAATCGACACCCTACAATTTTTTAATGTGAAGTGCCACCCCCTAAAAAAATTGCTAAAAACGTAGAAATTTCAAGTAAAAATGCATGATTTAGAAAATTTACGAAAGATTATTGAATTTAATTTGAATTGAATAGAAAATTACCGAAAGCAAAATGCAAATTGAATGGTAACGAATAAAATTAATAATTATATGGAAATTAATAAACAAAACTGAACTCATTTATTCCTCATGATAGGATTAGAGAAAAATTGTCCAAGAACACTTTAAATTAATTTTAATGACGATTCCGAGCAACAAAAAGTAATTTTCCCGATATAGGATCACAAAACAATTAAAAAAGAGGGTGGCACTTTACAAAAAAAAAAAAGTTGGCACTTAACATTTTCACGCCATTTTGGAAATCATTGAATTAATGTTCTCCTCTTACGATATGCTCTGATATAATTTCGGATTATGAAAAAGCATTAAAAATTAAGTCCAACACTGATATTTACCTTAGTTTTTGATATTTGATATTATTTTTATGTTTTTTCTTAACCAAATTTGACACTTTTTTTACCCAGACCGCGTTATTGTGTCTGTTCCCCCAAAAACCACATTAAACTTGATGTTGTCATATATACCTAAAATGACGGTAGGAATTTTTTTGCTTGGATTGCTGGAACTTCAAAATCGAGCAGGGGTGGCACATTACAAAGAGTGGCACCTTACAAAGAATTCCCCTACTATTGAGCTTTTGTTTAAACGGTTCAACAGCCGGGCGATCTGAAGACAATTTCTCGCCGCACACTTTTAACAGATGAATTCCATAGCGTGATTTAAATCCGGCTAGCCATCTACAACTGGCATAAATACCGCCTTGCTCTTCATTAATACCAGCATTTAATTTCTTTGCTTTTTCTTTTAAGGCAGGTTTCTACCTTGTGCGGCCGAGAAAACATGTTTTTTTTGAAAAATTGTTGATGGGAAGGTTTTTAAGATAAACACTGGAAAATTTTTTCAGATGTAGGTATATGTTTATTGTACAAGTAAAAAAAGTTTCAAGATAAAATATGCAAAGGGGGGGAGGGGGCCATCGAGCAATGGCGGCAGGACTTCCTTACTCGCGGAAGTCCTGCCGCTGTTTGAGATGACTTGAAACACAAAAATGAAATTTTTTCTTATTCTGTGTCCTTTTGTCTATGGCTGGAACTAGGATTTAAAAAAAAAAAATGAAATATGAAGGAAATATGCGATTTTGACTAAAAAACTCAATTTTTACCTACTTTTTTCAATACAAATTTCTATTTTTAATGAGAAAAAATTATTATTTCTTGAAGATCCTAGTTCGTGCCATAGCTAAGACCTTGATAAATGACTGTTTAAAATTTCGTAGCTATTGCTCAACTCGTGTGGCCTAAATCACTTCCGCAAGGTCAAAAAATGTAGTTTTGAGAAAAACGCGTTCAAAGTTTTGCTTCAGCGGCTCGGCGCGCTCGACACCGCTACCTGTTTCGATAAATTGCTTCCGTAATTCGAAAGATTTCAACTTCAAATTTTGGGAGCGTATTCTACAATCATGTATTAATCCAAAAATGCATGAAAAAAAAATCGATTTTTTTGACCGCACAAGGTAGAAACCCCCCTTAACATAACTCCAATTGTACAATGCCTTTTCCATACGCGGGTATTCGCCTTTTTTAAGAGTTTTTCTCTTCAACAGCCTGAAATTCTGGTTGGCAGTAACTTGAAGTTACTGAATTAATTTATTTTAAATTGTGTTCACTCTAAAGAGATTCAGAATTGTTCACTCTATAGAGTGCTCAATGTAAAAATTTTGATGTTCACTCTATCGGGGTTTTCGTACCATCGGGGGTTCACTCCACCCAGATTACACTGTATATAGTTTAAAAAAAATTGAATATATATGGTTATATATTATTTTATCCTCACCGAACCCAAACCCCTGGAGCCATAATGATGAAATTTGGTCAAAAGTTGTATTTTAGAAAGTCCACCCTTAAAAAGAAGCGATTTCAAAAACGTCGACCTTGAAAGGGCGGAAAGGGGGTAGAGAAGCTTATATGGACGGACATTGTTTTTTGGTCGGATTGTTTAAAAATTATGTATGTGTATACTAAAAAAGCAATAACAAAATACGTATTTTAGCGTTTTTCTAAATTCGACAGTTAAAGGGTGGAAAGAGGGCGGTAAAGTTGCTTAAAGGATATTTTTTTGTTTATTTGATATCCGTAGAGCTTAACATGGAGATGAGACAGGTGAATATGCAATGCAGCTCAATTTATAACGGCGAGACTATTATTATATAAATTATTCTTCAAAATTAGACCTTCTTCAAAATTAGACATTCCTCCTTTTTTTTAGAATATATTAGCGTTAAATCACATTTTAGCAAACAAATTCCATAATAATGAAAAAAATTTTATAATTTGGCTCATAATGGGTTAAATAGGCTTGCCAAACCTATTTTTATAAAAAACATTAATAGTTCGTGACATTGACTTGGTTACACATTTTGGTCGCAATTTTAACTCAAGCGATTTCTGTAAAAAATCAACATTAGTAGTTTCGAAAAAATTGAATATTTTCCAAAAGCGCGAAAAGACGCAGAATTTTTTTTACGGACTTAAGAGAAGAAAGGCCATCTAAAAAAGGTCATAAAAAGGATTTACGCCAGTTCACGCCATTCGATTTAAATTGCCTTTCTAAATTTGGTTATTCTTAATTTTCATTGGTTAAAAAACATAAATTTTTAAAAATTAACAAAAAAAAAATGATCAGCGGTCTCGCTCCTATCAATGTTATTTTAATATTAAAAGAAATTAGTAGCCTATCTCCAACAACACATTTTCTACAATTTTTTTTATACAAGCACCTAAATTTCATTTTTCCCCTTCATACATTTTTGTAAAAATATATCCGACTTTGACAAGCTATATCTCCTAATCTCGAAAATTGTTTGAGAAAGTATTTCGGATCCAGCTTAATTAAACAACTACCTTTAACATGATACTACTTTTGTCAAAATCCGCGATAATTTTTTTTCTTATTTTTGTCCACTCTCGAAGCACTGTGCGACGGTTATAAATTAAATTTCTGTACTAACTTAAAGATATTTCGGGGGGTTTAACCGCCAAACCCCCCCCCCCCCCCCCCTATGTGCGCCACTGGCGCCACCTCATGGCACCACGCGCAGACTTTCAGGCGAAGGAAAATTCTAAAAACATTTTTTCTATCATGTCGCTGCTGCCTGCTTCGTTGGCAGTTCACATCCATTTGAAACTAAAATGTAGTCTTTGTTGTTGTTGCTACAAATTTTGGCATTACTCTAAGGTCATTCATTGTGTCGCACGTCCAAGGCAGTCAACTGAACACACCGCTCAGCTCAACTCAACTCAAGCCAAGTCCAGATCAGCTCAACTTGCTTGATGCTTGCCCCTTTCACTACCCCCTTCACTTTCGCACGCTGTGTGCTCACTCACTCATTCACACTCACAGCTCGCTCACTCACCCAACCATCCACCCACAAACACTCTCAGCCCAGCCACCAACCACATCACATCACACCACACCACAACCAGCGCTTCGTTCTTTAGCCTTCAACGTCCTTGAGCGCTTAATGATTTCATTATTTTCAAATTGCTGTTGTTGTACTGTACTCGTATATTGTTTTGCGCGCCTAGATTGAGAAATTACACTCGCGTTCATTTCGTTGGAATGAAGGAATTTCGACAGAAAAACGTAGCACAACAAAGAAGCCCACCGAATGCTGTAAATTCAATTGCCGAAAGCGAGCGAAAGCACTTGAACTCGGCATGGCCGCTGACGCGACACCGAAACGGTCAGTGCACGAGTCATTGGAGTCGAAAAATTCCAATTGCTATGCCAAAACTTTTCAGCAGACAAACCACAAGAGGCCGGCCACTTGAGTTGATGACTTTTTCGAATGGCAGCGAGGGAAATTAATTTGCCAATAAATTCAAGTACAACCAAATCAATCAATCAGAAAATGAAAATTCACTACTTTCAAATTGATTGCAATTAAAAAAGCAAATTAATTTATAAAAAAACTGTTAAGCATTTCATGCGTTTTATATATGAAATATTTGAAAAATGTCTTCATTATAAAAGTGCAATAATTATTTAGTTTTTGAAAATTTGAAATTGTTTATTTATTTATTTTTATTTATTATAGTTAAGTATAGGAATACAATTCTTATATTTAAATTTGAAATTGTTTAAAAAAATAGAAATTGTTGAAACTGAAAATAGAAATTGTTTATTTAGAAAAATTAATTTTTAGGACTTTGTTGAGTATTTGTTGTGTGTTACTCGTATTTATTAACGTAAAAATTGGCTGTTAAAAAAAAATTTCAATTTAGTACAACTTGAATTCTGAAAACTAAGATATGTGTTTAAGTGAGTTTGGAGATTTATGAAATTTATGCAGATTACTAGAATCTATACAACACTGTCCTGTCCTGTTCCTTTTTAACAGAACTCCGCTTAGTTTAGATTGGATTTATAAAACCATGCCAACTGTTCTATCTATTGAGATCCTGTTTTGGTTCATAAGACAAGGACAAGGACATTCTCATCTATACAACTTCGGTCAGACCGAAATCTGCTAAAAAATTATGAATATCGAAAGTGTCAAGTTGAAGTCGGCTCTTGTAGAAGATATGCTCTCCAGGACATTTATATCTGTTGTACCTTAAAGCTTGGCAATCTATGATCAAGTCGAGCGAAGTTTCATTACTTTCTGCATTGTGCTTAGATTAAGCTAGAAACTATGATACCTGGTAAATATTGCTGGTTCCAAGCTTAAGTGAAATAACAACATCGCGGAAATATCGAAAAGAACTTCAAATTCTATCTTCGGTTTTTGTATAAGAGAAGTTGGAAGAAGATGAGAGCCTTAGATCAGCCAATTCTTCTCTGTGGAGTTCTTGTCTGGTAGGCTTCTAAATCAGAAGCAACTCGATGGAATAATGATGGGTGAAGGGATGGATATGAGAGGAGCCGAGAAAGTGAACCCTAGAAGGTCCAATTTCTTAAGCATTCAGCCTAGGTAGCCCATTGTATTAAAGGCTCACGAAGAAAACGGTGATAGAGGAAAGTGAGGTGGGGTTATAGGAGAGAAAGAAAGAAAGTAAATCGCAGGCAAGGGGACTACACGCCTTCCTGCTTGATTTTCCTAGATTATTTAATGAATCTCAGAAGATCTCGTCCATCCTCATAACATCTGAATCCATTAAAAGTCCGTTGAAGAATTTTAGTGTGTTTTACTTTTGAGCACAATCCAGTGAAACGAATACGCTTGCGTTAGGTAGCCGAACTAATTTTCGTAATAATTTTATAAGCTCTCTCTGGCTGCCACATTAACCTAACCTAAAGCTAACCTATGTTTAAGATAAAATTTCTGTGCAATTGCTGTTTAAGATTTGTTATTAACTGAGTTATTATTTTTTGCATTTCTTTTTCATCTCGGCATATTTATTTTTCATTTTACATAATTTGAATTTTTGTCGAAAAACCAATTTTCCAAATATTCAAATATTAAGTGCTTTATTCATTCCATTACAACTTACTAAATCATTTTTTTTTTATTGTTATTACTGTCACATTAACAACGCCGCAAGCTAAACGGTTCTGGTCACTGCCAATAACATCACAACATTTCATTTGCCGGAAACACTTTTTTGCGCTCTCAACTTTTCTGCACTTCAACCTAATCAAGTCCGACGGCAAGTCAACGCTGTCCAGTTTTCATTGTTTTTGCCAACAAATAAAGCAACAACAACAAAAGATACGCAGCACAGTCGTTTACGGTTCCCTAATTCAGCGCGAGTGCGACAGCAGCGTGACGCTTCCCTCTTGGCCGCTTTTGCCGGTTGCTGATACGAATTGCTGGTTTGTGATTTCTTTGTGATTAGCTGTTTTAGTTTTATTTTGTTCTGTTGTTCTGCTGTTCTTTTACTTCTTGTATGTAAAAATGCGCGTTGTGCGGCTGCGCAACAATTTTTTACATTGTAGGCCGCGTCGCAATTTGTCGTGGCGGCCTGCAGCGTTCAACCGCCTTTGCAGTTTTCACGTTCGTCTTCAATTTGTTTCTTTAATGTTTTGATTTGTATTTTATTTGGTTTTGTTTTATTTGGCGTTGTGAACTTTTAACTTGTCGTCAAAGTTGTTAATAATTTTTTCTTCTGCATTCAAGTCAACGAGAAGGCGGCAGCCGTTCTTTGTTTCTTTCTACGATGATGAATCTGTCGCTGTTTGCAATGGCTGTCGGTTGTCGCCGGCAGTCAGGCTGACAAAGTTGGCAGCTGTTGAAAATGCAATGTTAATGTCTTTTGGGCCGCCGACACCCAACACCGACCGCTGCGCGCTACATACACGGCAACGCTCCGCCGCTCCGCTCGCCGTTCAATCAATGAAGTTGACAGAGCCGCTCGTAGGGCAGCCGGCAATGTGCCTTGAAAAGGCTTTGTGCGTCTTTGAGCGTTTGCCAGTTATTTGTTATTGTTGTTGTTGTAATTATTATTGTGCTTAGTTGCTGCATCGAATGTGTTGGTTTTGTGTGGCTGGCAACTGGCATCTCAACGCGGCATTCGGTGTTGACAAAACAGGGTTAATGAGTGTGCACAATCCATTTTCCGCTCTCTTTAGCGCAGTCGTTGCTTTTGTGTTGGCTCTTTGCCCTCTTATGGGTACTTTGGTGTTTTGCGTGGGTTTCTTTGCTGCTATTTTACTATTTTCTTTATGGCATCATTTTCTATCATTCACAGCCTTTAGTTGGATTCCTTTCACTTTTCATTGCTTTTGTTGTATTCTTGCAATACATTTGTTTGTGCATTTTTACCTTTTCGCTTATTTTATTGAAGTGATTTTTCATTTTATTTGCCTTTTGTGTTGCGTGCTTCTTGATGCTTTCGAAAATGTCAAAGCTAATTTGAAAACAATGCCACCGGCTTCCGACAACTGCCTTCAATTACGGGGGTCAATGCACTTAACCCTTTTGGGTCCATGTAACTGTGGCGCGTTTTATTTCAATTATTTATGAATTGACGGAAAGCTGCCCAAAGGTCGAATCAAATATTAACGAAGCATGACACGGCATAATGAATGCGTTTTTAAATGTAATACGAACACATTTAGATATGTTGAACGAATTTGTTAAATTTAATTTTTGCTAAGCGTCTAAGTAAAAACAGTAAAAAGTAATAAAAATAGTAAAAACTTCGTATCGAGTGACATTGATGTGCGACCAGTAGTTCTAAATTTAACCATTAAACCATTTGCCGATGGTTAACTACCCATTTTCGATTTCACAGTATCTGGTTAACCAACTTTGTGAAATGTGACATTTGAAATTGAGAAATTAAAAAATTATTGCCTTTTAGGTTAAAAAAATTGGGACTTTTTTATTTTTCACAGAAATTTACACGAAAATAGTTTTTTTCTGTTTTGTTTTGATTTTAACAACTCCAAAACAATGCAACCAATGCTTCCAACCAATTTTAAGCAGTGTTGCCACATTCAATTTGCCAAAGCAGCTGTTCAGATACCAGTTACTGTAAAAGCTAAAACTTTCTAATCAATGGTTTGCCATCGGTTTTTGATTAATGTTAACAGGCTTTAACCAACCATTTTGAAATCGAGTCTTATAGTTCCAAAGTTATAATGGAACTGAAGTCCCAAAACAGTGCCACACCCCTTGTCCAACGACAGATCCATGGACCAAATTTCAGTGTTTATAATTCCAAAGTTATTTAAGACTTGAGTTGTATGTGCAGTGCCACCCAGACAACTTTTCTAATTTATCTTTCTGATCAATCGTTCAGAATTTACAAACATTATTTTTTATAGAAAGAGTAAAGAAGAAGAGCAAGAGAAAAGAATTGAGAAAAAAACTAGTGGCCACTTGAATAAAACCCCAATAAAATGGCTCAATTCTTTTTAGTTTAGCAAATTTAAGACAAGTACATATAATCAATTTAAGGGGTCATTCTCATGTGAAATTTTTTAAAAATTAATTTTTTTTTTTAACATATTTCGAATGTATCATCCTGCTTCTACAGACATTTATATAACGAGCGGTCAAGGTTTCTAGCAAGGATTCAATCAGTTAGTCAAAACTTTAAACGTGTTTTTCTCGGAACGCCTTTTTTTGAAATGGCGGGAATGATTTAAAAAAAACCATTCATCCGATCTCTCTGCGATTTTGTCACGTCATTCTACATACTGTTAGCTATCGCCCCTAGTAAATTCACTCTGATATGTTAAAAATTTCATATTTTTTTTCATTGATAAAATCTTCAAAAACAACAATTTTTTACTGACCTATCTTCCAATGCCTGCCATTTTGTGAGATTCTTATGAAAAAATTCAAATTTACTACGGGCGAGAGGTACGTTCATACTGATTAAGAATTTCTTTGAAATTTATATTTCAGATAATCCTGTGACTCAAAACAATCCCCGCCAGCTGACCATGACGCGGCAGAAGCCGTGTCTTTAATCGAAAAAAAGTGTTTGAAAAAATTAAAAAAAATTTTTTTTTTTTTTTATTTTTGTACCATAACAATGAATAAATTAAAGTGGAATATCTTTTTTTGATAATTCCTCGTATTCACAAAGGAAATAATTTCTGAAAAATGCCCATTTTTCCTGTCCGCGCATGAGAATGACCCCTTAAGGCAACAATACAAAACAAAGACAAATTCTTGAAAAAACGGTAAAGTGACTTGAAACTCATTAAAGGTGGAAAAATATGTACAACGAGTGGAAGATGCAAGTATTAGGAGGAGAAGAAGAAGAAAAGCATCAATTGCGCACAGCTTAGGGCATTAAGAGCTAAACACTGCATGGACATAACCGATACTGACAACAACAAGAACAACAACATATTGATAACGGTAACCATAGCAGTAGCTTTGTCTCCCAGTACAAACAAACAGAATAACAAAATACAGAAACAAAGGCAATAAGAATGACAGTAAGGCAGAAAGTAAAAAATTGACTTGGTCAGCTGGCAGTTTGAAGTACTATGGAACCAGCAATGACTGGGCAACGAGAGTGCAGAGAGGCATAGACAGAGACACAGGTGGAGAAGCAGCCATAGCGACAGACTGGTTGATTAATGACACTGTTGCGTAGCATTTTGTTAGCAGTATTGAACAAGACAAAGAAGAAGAGTCAGGAAAAATGATTTGCTGTCAGTCAAGTGAGAAAAAAATGGAGCCAGAAAAAGTAAAGGCGCAACATTAAACAAGTGGTGGAAGAAAACATTGTTGGGAATTTAAGTGTAGAATTTAAAGGAAAAATAAAAGGAAATGCTTACAACAGTTTTGGGACAAAGCCAAAATGGCTCTGCGCCATTCTAAGACAGTTAACTCTATTCCTACGATTATTGAACCCCAAGTTTAGCACATCAAACGGAAAACAATGAGTTTTGTAGTTGCCTGATCGCTTCTTGAAACCAATATTTTGAAAATACATACTCGAAATTATTTGTAAAATATAAAAACCATCAGGAAAAACTTCAATCTACAATAATTTCATTTTCACATTTTCAACACAATCATTTAAAATGCGCAACTATTGCCAACATTTTCCCCAAAAACAATTAGCATTATTACACATTTCAAGCAATCTTAATTGCATGTAATGGCTGACGCATGGCAAATGGAACGCAAACGGCAGACAAAGAAGCGAAAACCAATTACATTGTTGCGTGTCGATGACTTGGCTGCAATATTTTCATACATTTGTGCGTCGACGGCGCATTGCACTGGTTTTCCACATTCGCAGACTGCTACGCATTTTTCACTTTGTGCCCTTGTTTGATTTTATTGTAGTTGAGAAAAATGGAAGTTTTTAAATTAATTTAAGCTAAAAACTCATACATTACTCAAACTTTCAAATTCGCTCAAATGCTAAAAATGTAGAAAAAAACCAATGCTGTAAAATTTACAAAATAAACACGAAGCACAATGCAACCAGTTGAATTTTCCAACAAACACACAAACACACACACACACACACACACACGCACTAAATATAAAAAAATATATAAATAAACTCGTTTCGAATTTCACTGCACTCAGTGGGGTTTTGCCTTCCTGTTCGTTTAACTCGGGTGAACGAATAAATTAACTACAAGCTAAAATAAAAAAATAAATATTTTAAAACAGACAAAATAAAAATTATAAATTAAAAAAAATTATTTAAATAAAATATTTCTACAAATACAAAAATGTAAAAATTAAAAAAATAAAAGTGAAGACCATGAAAATGAAATATTACACTATATACAAAAATTTAACAAGGCACATTTTTGCAGTTTGTTATACGTTTTTTTTGTTCTGTTTTTTTTGTTTTCCATCAAACCTATTTTTTCTATGTATTAATAACTAGCCGCATAACAAATAAAAAAATATTTGGGTAAACATAAAAACACAAAATTCCAAAACGAAAAATGTACAATCAACTGCAAAAATTAAACAGCAAAAACATTAATAATAAGAAAAACAAATTACGACTACAAACATTAAACAAATAAATTTAAGAAAACAAAAGAACAATTAATACGAAAATTTTACAATCTCAGAAGAAAAATAAAAATTTAAAATTAACATTAAAATAATGTACAAAAATTAAAATTGAAAACTAATTATTAAAAAATTAAATTTAATTACAAAAAAATCAAATTTAATTAAACAAAATTATATTTAAAAATTTAAATTATACGTTGAAAAACAATAAAACAAAAACAATTCAAAAACAAAAAAATAACAATAAAAACATAAAAAAACAAACACAATTCAAAACAAAACAATTAAAACACAATTTTAAAAACATTAAAACAACAAACGAAAATTAAGGTTAAAAAATTCTAAAAAAAATATTACAACAAATAAGAAAGAACTAATTTAACATGCAAAAATTAGGTAAAAAGAACTAAAAAACAAAAACCAATCCAAAACAACATTAAAACACAATTTCAAAAACATTAAAACAAAAACAACAAATGAAAATTAAGGTTAAGAAACAACTACTAAAAAAATATTACAATAAATAAAAACAATAAATTTAACATGCAAAAATAAACAAAAAGGAAAAAAAGAAAGGAAAGGTAAAAGGAACTAAAATAATATACATAAAATGTTTTAAAGTTTGGAATTGAATATTTTACAAAAGACTACAAAACTTGAAAAAATAATAAAATAAAAAATCTAAAAAATCTAGAAAAAATGTTTACAATTACAAAATTTCAATACTAAAAAATATACAAATATTGAACAAGACCATAAAAAAAAAATTTTTTATAAAATAAAAGATATATAAAAAACTTAAAAATTATAAAATTCACTTAAAATTGTAAAATAAGAAAACAGCAAATAATTCTAAAACAAAAGAAAATAATCAAAACCAAGCACACTTACTACGAATTTAGATTAAAAAAAACACAAAAAACAAACAAATTAATAAAAAAAATATTAATAGAAACGATACTTAAAAAAATTGTTTTCCAAAAACAAGAATGGAGAAAACATTAGAAAATAAACTATTAACTGACAAAATACGAAAACTTAAATATTAAGTCATATTTTATTTTATTGAATTTTTATTTTATTAAAGGAATAAGATTAAGATATTGAAGCCAATTTTAAACTAGAACAATTTTATAAAAAATTTAAAAACAGTAAATTTTAGCTTTTAAGAGGAAAAGTTGAGAAAACTAAGTTAGAGATATATAAATTAAAAAAAAATACCAAACTTTTAATATTAATTAATAACTAATTTTATAAAATTTTTAATAACTAAGATACTGAATATACTTATATAAGAAATATTTAAAATTATTAATACTATTAATTTTTTATTATTATAAACTTATTCAAATTATTAAATTATTTAAATTATTTAAAAATATAAGAAACTGCAAAAACAATGAAAAAATATAATAAAAATAATACAAAACAAATTAAATTGTGACAATAATTTTTAAATATTGTAAAAAAACATCTATAAAAAGAAAAACCATTTAAAATAAGTAATAAAAAATTCAAATTAAATTGCAATACATACATTTCAAATATTGTAAAAAAAGAAACATAAAGGAAAAAACCAAAATTAAAACAATTTTTAAAGAAATCTAAAATTTAACTAAACTCGACATGTACGAATATAAAATGGCAAATGTTTCTTTGGAGAAAAAAAGTATAAAATTGCGCGCTGGCATAAACAAAAAGTTGAATGAACTGCGGACGCCTCACTTGGTAGCCAAATAAATGTGTTGCCTTTTAGTTTGTATGCCGCCTCATCGCATATGTGTTGGAATTCAGGCGGAATATTGTAAATTTCCGCACACGCTTGCAGAGGAATTTTTGCTTTTTTTTCTTATTCGGGATTTTATAACATGTAATTTATCAAATTTTTCGCTTGTAAAATTGGTGCTTTTAGAATTTCTGACATTTTTCGTGTAAATCATTCTAAGAATTTTTCTTGAATATTCAGACATTTATTGTTTTCACTCCAATGTGGTTGCATGTTTGTGCTCGCAGCCTTTTTTCTCATTAATGGCCAAAATATTTGCAGGAAGAGTGAAAGAAAGAGAAATTCGCAATTCGTGGTCGCATTTCGTTTGGGTTTCATGAAGCCTTGAGTAATGTGTAAACAAATTGAATATAAAAATGAAGATCAAAATAATTGATTGTTTATTTACTAAATGAGCGTTTAAAAACAGCAAATATTAAAATGGCTACTTTTATTGTTCCTGCTGTCGATGATTCTTCTTCACTACTCTTGGCTTCTCTCACGCTGCTGCTGCTTCTTCTTACCATTCTGTACATTTACTCGATTTCATATTCTTATGCTTCTGGGTTGTTGTTGTTATTGTTTTCAATTTTGTATATTTGTACATAATATTCCACAAATTTTCGTTTTGTTTTCTCTTCGTTTTCGAATTAGAACAATGTGCAATGTGCTAATTAGACTAACAGCAGCCACATTGTTGTGAATGTTGCATAGAAAGAAGAGTTAAAATTAATCTTCTTTGCCATTCTTCGCGTTTCGCTGTATTCACTGTCTCATTTGTCATAATTACTTGTGTTGTTGTTGTTGTTGGCATGACTGTTGCATTGCTAGTGCGTTATTAATTAATGCATTTTGTTTATACATGTCTGAATGTGGGTGTATGTGCGTGTTTGTGTGTGTGTGTGCATGTGGGTGTGTCGTTGTCATGCACGACTGTTAATTAAATTTACGTATTCAAGCAGTCGGAGTGCGGTTGAAGGAACAGCGAGACAAAGAACCATGGACAGACATGCAGCACAATTAAAAACGGGTTCGTTAGAGGGATGAAATGCTCGAAAGACAACACGTCAAACAGACAAACAAAGAGATGAATGGAGAGTTTTGCTAGGTGAAGAACAGATGGGCAGTTAGACATCATAGTCGGATGGACAAACGCAGACAGCTGATGCAGCAACGATTGCATGGATGGATTCATAAGTGCACAGAGAGAGACATGGAACTGAAGGACGTTGAAGCAGACGTTGGAAGAAACTACTGAGCGGACGGCAAAGGAAATGCGTACACAGCCGAGAAATGGATTCACGGATTAAGTGAATTAAAATGTCAAAATTTTTCGTATAAAACTTTTGTCAAGTTTTAAAAAATCGTAATCCTTATAAGTTTCATTGCATTGCCCCAGTCAACTTAAATACTAAGCTTTACATACTTAAGAGTTCGTAGCTTCGGGGTTAGTTAGGAGACACGCGTTTACTGAACTTTGCAAAAAATATTGGCGCCTTAACCCATTGCTGGCTTGGCCACCTTTGCGCCGCTTTACTGCGATTCGACCACGAACGTTTTCCCGTAACGTTGTCGTAAGTGATCCGTTCTTCATTACCAGTCACCATCCCCTTCAGAAATGTGTCGATTTTGTAGCCATTCAGTAGCGATTTGCGAATGGAAAATCGAGGCATGAGGTTTTTTGCGTCAACGCATGTGGCATCCAAACATCGAGCTTCTTCTTGTAACCAGCCTTATTCAGGTGGTTCCAAATGGTCTTGTGTCACTGTCCAGCTTTTACAAGACGCAGGATGAGAATCTTAAGAAGTGCTTTTATGGGTTGCCTACACGGTTTGGCAGAAACCTCTTTGAAAGATCGACTTATCATTGCAAAAACGACAAATGTAATAAAAATGGATTTAGTCCAGAAATGAGGAAATAGGGTCAGACAGTGGCGCATACAGGAGAGAGTTTTGGGGGTTCCAATGCCCCCAAAACGCAAAAATTGCTGGTACCTAAACTAACTTAATGTCTAAACAATCGAAACAGTGCTACGTGACGGTCGCACTCAACGATTTCCATGATTTTGTCGATATTTTCAACAACTGGCTTTCCAGAGCGTTGTGCATCTTTGACACTAAAACACAAAACCAAAATTACGCGGGATTGGATATTTCAGTATCAAAAGGAGAAACTCCACACACATTACATTTTCATTTTCAAAATAAAACTTCTTTTGAAATAAAATTAAAAAATTATAAAAAAATCTTAAAGATTTCGAAAGAAACCCCTTTAATAAATTTGTGTGTCTTTAACTGATTTCAGGATTTTTTTCTAGAATTTTCTCCAGTGTGCACCTGCAATCACAACTCGGTTCGCTTACTTTTCACTTTGCAAGCCTTAAGTGTGTTTGATAAAAGCCGAAAAAAAACACAATTGAAATAATGTTGATGACAAAAATTAATTGCCTGTAGTGCCGGTGTCAAAACGACCTGTCCGCACGTGAGACAAATGTCAAAATATCAAAAGGTAACACCAACAACCATAAAATACCAAAAGCAACAACAACAATACATACAGTAATACCGAAAAATTTCAGTAATGGCGAGCACAGCTGGCGTCACGGTGCAACGTGTGCGACTTGAGCACACAAAGAAAATCTCAACAATTCAACAAATACAACACAAACAATGACACAAAAATTGAATATTGTAGGAAAGCAGAACAAGCAGAATAAAGTAACTTAATCTCATTAGGACAGACGGCGGCCCCTCGACACAACACAAACACACCAACGCCAACTGACACTTTCCAATAAAAAAAAAGAGAGCCAACAACTTTTTTCCCAACAAACCCACTGGAGATTAAGCTTAGGCTGGCAGGTAGCACAAAACATGGCTTAATAACAATAATAACGACAACAAATTGCAGCCACCAGAAGATTTTCAACAACCAAAAAAAATTGAGCGAACAAATTTTATCAGCAGCGCTCGTTGTCGCACCGCATGCAGCCACGCACAGCAGCACCTTGCAGGACCTTGAACGAGTCGGAGCGACAAAAATTGAGGTCTCACATGCGAGGAAAAAACCGCTCACCTGCCATATATTCATTTGGTTGATTTTATTTTGCCGAAAATTACAACACAACACTCAGCGGTTAAATATGCATGGAAGGAAATATGCGCGCAGCGACAACAACCACAACAACAATGCAAAGCCCCGCCCAACTTATCCTTGAATAAAAAAAAGAATAAACACGCCACTTCCATGCTGATCAATAGAGATAAAACACTGAGCTGGCCGCAGGTGGAAGAGGGGCAAGCCGCACGAAGGACGAAGGACGCATGTAAATGAGAGCAGACGGAAGAGGAAGTGACAAATGGAGGTAGCGGTAGCAAGAGGCGAAAAGGAAGCCAAAAAATGTAGATGCGCACGTGCAGACTCGCTGTTGTCGGTATGAAGCACTGGAAGCGTTGTTGGGAAGCAGTCGGGCGTTTAAAACCTGCCAAGGCTTACATAGTTAATTATTGCTTCATAAGGCGATCATCAGCGTGAGAAGGGGTGAGTTGTGAGGAAGCAGCGAATAACCGGAAAATGTCACTTCTGCTTTAATTGTTATGCATTTCCGGCTTATTCACCGAGCTTAAAGGATTACGAACGCATAATCAATTTAAATCAATGGTGGCATTTCGGCAACGACTTTGGCTGCAAACTTGACCGAAAGCCGCAACGCAAGCGATAACTCGTTATTGCTGTGAGTTGTGGGCATGCGATTTGTGGTATAACGTTTTAAGGTAATGTGAAAACGGTTGCAAGTTGAAAACAGAGGTTGAAGGGTTTTAAAGAGGAAATATCGAATGAGTAATAAATACGAAAAGTAACTAGGTTACAAGAAATAAAATAGCTAGTGATGGGATATGGAAGTAGCCATTGAGACATGAAAATAAAGCGATAACCGATAACACGAACAAAATCGATATAACGGTGCGAAGTAGTAGTCGTTGATAAGATACGGAATGTCGTAGGATACGAAAAGTCGCCATTGAGTACGGAAAGTTGATGATAGAAGACAGAAAGTAACCGAAATGATACGGAAAGTACCCCATTATACGAAACGATATAGAAAGCAGTAAAAAGGGTACGAAAAATCATAGTGATACGATACAGAATAGTAACCGATGATTCGATACAGAAAATAGTCAACTATAGGCTATATAGGATACGAAAAGAAGCTTATGTTAGGATACGGAAAGTAGCTGATGACAAGATATAGAAAGCAACCGATAAGGTATGGGAAACCGACGGTGGATATGGTAAGTCGGCGCTGATAAGACCGAGAAAGAAGTCAATAGATGAAGATGCAGAAAGCAATCGATGACATCATACGAAAAGTAGTCGACAGGGTACAAAAGGTAGTCGATGATAAGATGAGGTAACCGACATGAAAATTAGTAACCGAGGTACGAAACGATATAGAAAGCAGTAAAAAAAAGGTACAAAAAATCAGTGTTACCAAACAGAAACGTGTTTGATACTAGTATACAGAAAGTAGTCAACGATAGGATACAGGAAGCTTATGTTAGGATACGGAAAGTAGCTGATGACAAGATATAGAAAGTAGCTGATGATTGGATACGTAATGTAGCCGATAATTGGAAATGAAAAGTAACTGATGATATATGCAAAATAACCGATAATACGATACCATACAGGAAGTAACCTGTTAGAAGGTATGTGAAATCGACAAAGGATATGGTAAGTCAGCGATGATAAGACCCAGAAAGAAGTTAATGGAAAGATACAGATAGCAATCGATGACATCATACGGTAAGATAAAGTAAAAAACATGAGAAGTAGTAGCCGATAATACGAAACGATATAGGTTACAAAAAATTAATAATGCATTGCATTGGCATACATAGCATTGCATATTTTCAGGTGGCATGGTAATTTTGCGGGAATTATCGCAGACACTGTTCGAGGCGAAAGGGAAAGTGACTAGTGAATCAGCAAAGTTAAATAAGTGACAAGTGTAAAAAGAGTAAAGTATAAAAATGTACATAAAGTGACTACAATGGTGGACTGCGTTAAAAAATTTCAGCGCATTTTAATTTGTCACAATCCAGCGATACGAACTACGTTTACGTTGGCAAGCAGTTAATTTTCGTAACAATACGAAAAATAGCCGATAATAATATGCGAGAAAAAACCGATAAGATATGAAAGCAATAGGTGAAAAAATACGCAAGATAGTCGACGATATGACACAAAAGCAGCCGATGTCAACCGAGTAACAGATGATAGGACACAGGAAGTAGTGGAGCGGTAGACTGCGATAAAGAATTTCAGTGTATTTCATTATGTCACAATCCAGCGATACGAACTGCGCTTGTGTTGGCCAGTAGAACTAATTTTCGTAACAATACGAAAAGTGGAAAATTATAAGCTAAGAGAACCCGATAAGATATGAAAGTAATAGGTGACAGGTGATAAAATACGCAAAGTAGATTACGATATGATACAGAAAGCAGCCGATATCAACCGAGAAACTGATAATAGGATAGAAAAGTAGCCGATGATAGGACACAGAAAGTAGTGGATGATAGCATATGGAAGAAGGCTGATGATTGAATAAAAAAAATACTCTATATAAACCGGAAAATATACGATAATACGAAAAGGCGAGACAGTATTCTAAACCCATAAGATAAAGAATGTAGGATATGGAACGTAGCCAATATATTAAAAAGATATAATTAGAGACACAAAAAGTAGTCGATATTATACTGAAAGTAACTCGCTCGCTTTGCTTGATAAGTAATCATACAAATTATTTTGAGAAAAGTTAATGATGTCATGCACAATGTTGATTCCAAGCATCCAGTACTCTCTCAAAAATCATTGAATAATAAAAATTTTGACATGCGGCAAAACGAAAAATGTTACTTTTTACATTAACAACTTTTGTTGTTTTTAATTGCCAGTTTATACAAAATTGTTTCGCACCTAAAAACTGTTACAATAAATGAAGCGCATTTCAAATGGAAACAGATGAATATGAGTCAAAGCGCAGATATGCCATATAAATGCGTGCATTCTAAAATTATCATCGCTCGTAGAGCATGCATGAGAAAAACAACGGCAACAAAAAGAAGTAGCAACAACAATTTCGAAAAAAATATATATGCTATGTTCTATTTTAATGGTAATGCGTGCAAACGCATGCAACGCGTACAGTTGCGTTGGTGCGGGCCATGCTGGCGGAATTGGAATTCCGCTGCCCTGGGAATTGTTGCAGATTCTGTGTTTTGTTGGCCGTTGTGTTGCTGTTGCTTTTGTTGTCGCATACATTCCCTAACAGCCAGCCGAGCGTCCTACATATTCAACCCAGCGCCAGTCAGCGGCAGCCGGTGTGGCTGGCTGCGTTAATGTGCGTGCGGCATCACATCATTGTTATCAACGTCAGCGGCCACATCGACAGCAGCATCAGCAGCGGCAACACCATCGCCGGCACAGTTGTGCTGCATTTCAATATTTTTAAATATTTATTTGCCACAATTTCTATACATCGACACGCTGTTCACTCGCTTTCGTTCTCTCGCCGTGTCCCTTCATTTATCTCTATTTCACTCTTTGCTGCGCTCGTTTAAATGCTGCACTCGAATGGAACACTTTGTGCGTTATTTTCCAATGGAAATACGCATAATAAAGTTGAATGGTTCCGTTGTATGTCGTGGAAATAGTAAAAATCGACATCGTCAGGGAATTGCTCACTCAGACAAATGGCAAATATTCAACACTTCAATTAAGAGCTTCTCTTCCGCCTATTCGAGTTTGTTTGTGCGTAAGGAAGGTGTATCGATATCTATAGCAGAAATCAACAATACATCGGTACACGGTGTGCCAATAGTGAAAATTACAACAACCACACTTCTGGCAATCACGAGGGATGTGAATAAAATATGCGAGCGTATTATGAACACAATAGCTATAGAAAACATATAAACGATGTGAATGTTTACAGTGCGAAATGCAACAATAAATGTTTAGGTCCCAGGGACTAACTGCAAAGAAGAAAACTTACTGGTATCTATGGCAGAAATTAGGTCGAGAATATTGAAACTATGAGTCTCAAAAGAACTACTTCATCATTGTTCCGCTCTGATTCGATTTGAGTCACATTCGTTCCAGCCTGATCTACAACAGATTGACAAATCCATGATTTTGTAGCAACCTTTTGAAATCTGTAGCATTCGATGGGATCATTACTTAAGGGAAGGGGTACTATCCCCCCTGCTGTAGTCTGTTGTCGTTGATGAATTAATCTGCTCTCTCATGGAGCAGGGACATGAAGTCATCGCATATGCAGACAATTTAGTCATTGTGGTCAGGAGCAGAGATGGGCAAACCGTCTCAGACTTGCTTCAAAGTGCATTGACAAAAGTCGAACGCTGGTGCATCAGACAGAAATTGTCTGTGAATCCAGACGAGACACTCATAGTCCCTTTTACACTCAAAATCAAAATAGAGCTTGGACAGGTTTTGACCTTTGGGAAGGAACTGAATTTCTCGAAGGAAGTTAAGTATTTAGCGGTCATCTTAGACAGGGGACGGATTGAACCAAAAAACCTCATGTTGGCCGAACTATCAACAGAGCAGGTAATGTTCTCTAGAGTTGCAGAATAATCTATGGGAAAAACTGGGGAATGAGACCAAAATTACCTCAACAGTTATACTCCCTAGTGGTTTTGCCGACGATCACCAATGCGGCGATAGAAAACCCCGGAAGTAACGCCCCCTAAAGTTGGATAAACTACAAAGACTAGCAAGTACCTGCATAACAGGGTGTTTCAGGACTACACCAAATGCAGCTCTGAATGTTAAGCTAGGATGCAAATGGCTGCAACCATCAACCACGGACTGGTGCATAGTGGATTCATACCGAGGGATGCACATACAATCGGCCACCTATGCCTGATGAAGGATAGGAGGCGAGATGGAGGCTTCTAGATGCCTCTTGTTCTGATACCCCCGAGACGTACATACCGCACAGGGACGACTGGGCTGCAAATGTAATCACGTGCATCGTGTGTCTCACGATATTGTCTAAGGTTGATCGATCACCGATGGTTCTAAGATTGATGTTGAGACAGGAACGGGGATATTTAATACTAGCTCCCAGCTGACAGTCAGTCTGGGAGATAAGGCCACATGTTATGAGGAAAAGGATAATCATAATGGCTACAATAAAGGCTATGAGCTCGAGGACATCTGACTCCAAAGACATTTCAAAAGATATCGTGGGGATAATACACTGGATTCCTGGACACGATGGTAATGAGGAGGTGGACAGATTGGCAAAGGGGGCCGAAAGACGACCCTATGGACCTGAACCGATCAGGTGTCAGCAAGGCTCAATACAGACACTGTGTTAAACAGGAATTTGAAAATCGGGCTAACCATAAATGGGACAACACTGTGGACCAGCGCTGTTCCAAGCTATTCTTTCTGGTCTATTCGGTAGGTAAATCCAAGTACCTTCTGGATCTAAGCAGAAAGCAGCTTAAGTTCATGACAGGCATCATGAGCGGGCACTATCTGCTAAATATGCGACTGGGAATCACAGATAGCGGACTATGGAAAGTCTGCATGGAAGATAAAGAAACATCCGTGCATATTTTAACTGAATGTCTCGCCCTCTTTGCCGGCAGCGATATTGCAACGGGTAACGCGCTGGCTTCTCAAACTAAAGGCCTTAGGTTCGATTCCTAGCTCCGGCTAGTGAAACACTCCTCTACTTATATATCGCTATCCACTCCCTCCCTTCCCCATCCGTTTGAAATGTGTATTGTAACACATGTTGGAAAAAACAGTGTTGCATACACATTTCAAACAGGTGGAATTTGTGGTATTCCAACGGACCAATATAGAGGCCTAAGTGTGCCTCATACAGAGGCAGCCACTACAACCTACCTACCTACCTACATGTACGAGTAACAAAGCGCATATTAGGAAGGGAAGAAACGGACGAAAAAACTATTTGAAATTGGGAAAAATCAAAAAGTTCCTGGGCAACGTTAGGGGAAACGAACTCCTCCAGTAAGGAACAAACGATTTCACACAATAGTTCTGATTGGACGCAGTGCCTCGGGCAGCTGATGCTCGACTCCTATAAGGACAAAGAGGAAAATCACACCTCGAGAAGATTCTATTAAGTCATGTTTCGCCTCCGTAATATCAGATCTATACAGCTTTGGCGAAAAATATAAATTTAAATTGGGTAATCTTAAAACAGTCGCATTTTCCACTACATTACCATATAAATCGAATTTAATTAGAGCTTCTAATAAGTACTGCACTAATTCCAGACAACACAGAGAATTTTCTATGGTTTATGAGTCACCCAAAGTTCGAGGTACAAAAAACAACTTTGAAGATTGCGGCACAAGTGAAATGCCAATAATTTCAGGTTACGGTACAAACAAGAATCGATCTGAAAACATATTAACGGGTATAAAAGCAAAATAATACCCGGGCCAATGACGGTAATAAACTTGTCAATTTATTGCAGTGCAGTAACAGCTGACTATTAGCCGAAAAGGTGGCAACAAAACACGAAATTGAACGAAATTGGACGCGCGCACCGATATAAAACAATTTGCACACAAACCGATAACAAACAAACATAAAATGAGGTAAATGTGGGTAATTTGCGTAGGTAAGAGAACGCAATAACAGAAAGACAACAGATCGCATGTGCCAAACGGTATGACGGAAAAGCAGCGAGTGCCACAAAATTTAATGGAAAAAAGTGAGCGCGCACTTGCGCACCGATAAGCGGCTCGAAAGTTGAAGGGCGCCAGAAATGAGCAACCAAGGAGGGGCAAAACGAATGCGGCATAAAAATAGTAACAACACGCCATAAAAAGAACATAAATCGAGCAGTGATAACTGAGCTGATGTTGGCAATGGGCAGCGATGAAAAACGAAACCCCCTGTCTCTGGGTGCGAAAGGCAGTGCACACGGGGGGCGGCAAAGGTGTGTTAATGGAGCGAGCAATTGGGCAGCGCTTACGAGGCCAGATATGAGAGTTTTGTGGCTGATAAGGAGCGAGTGGAAAGTAAAGGTTAGGCTTGCTGGGCTAAACGGCCGACTGACATTCACTGATAAGCGTGCAATCAGCACAACAATGCCAGACACTAATGAGTTATGGGACCTTGGTGAATAATGGAGCAGGACAATGAGCTTGTAATGAAAGTCGTAAAAGGCGACTCGCTTCTAGAGAAAAGATTAAATTAAAATGTAATAAGAATACTAGATGAACATAAAGTTTATTGCACTCTGGCTGGGGAAGACATATTTCAAAAATCTGTCAGCATATGATAAATTGCCACAGCAATCAAGCAGATGAGCGCCGCTGATAACACCGTGCGACAGCATTTTTCACACCGGGAAAAATCCATATGTGCGTGAAACTAGAGACCAAATATAGTAATACTGCGTACTCAGTATTCCATTTCTACATCCTTTGTCCTTTTAAAAGGACTTTAAAATTTTGAAGGGGATAAAAATAAAAAATATATAAAAAATACTTAACCAAGTTAGAATATGGCGATATGTATCTATTTGTAAAAAAAAGGATATGAAAAAAGTCCTTTGAACATTTTAATCCTTTATATCCTTGAAAATTTACATCGAATTTTCTTGAAAACTATGTTAAAACCAAAAATTTCCCTGATCACGTGTCAAAATTTCATTACTATAACTTTATTAGTTCGAAAGTTATTAAAAAAAAAGGCGGGAGCTGCAATTCTAATTTATTTGAGTATCAGTATTTTAAATAATAAAAAGATACAAAATCAATGAAGCGAGAATAATGAAATTTTGACACGTGATCAAGGAGATTTGGGGTTTTAACATAATTACTTTTCAAGAAAATACGATGTAAATATTCAAGGATATAAAGGATTAAAATTTCAAAGGACCTTTTTCAAATCCTTATTTTACAAATAGATACAAAATTACATATCGCCATATTCTAACGAGGTTAAGTATTTTTTATATTTTTTTAACTTTGTATCCCCTTCAAAATTTTGAAATCCTTTTAAAAGGACAAAGGATGTAGAAATAAAAAAACTGAGTACGCAGTATTACTATGTTTGGTCTCTAGTTTCACGCCCATATGGATTTTTTCCGGTGTGAAAATTTTTTTTTATTTTTGTCGCACGGTGTAATCAAGTATTAACTTTTCAGATACAACACTCAAAGAAAAGAATACGAGAAACATTGCTGCGCTGCTGCCAGCGAAACATTTATCAGCTATCAGCAAAGCGTTAAATTATGCTAATGGCGGGGAAGGAGAGCGCGTGTAAGAGTGAAGGTATTGAAGGGATCATAAAGGCACTAAAGCTCAAGGATACGCACTGCAAAGTGGCAACAGCCCAGAAAGCAGCGCGAGAAGTTGAGACGAACGACACATATGGTAGTACGACGCGCAAAAGTATGCACAAAAAAGACGCCAACGAATATAGCAATATTTTATAAATTACGTATACGCTCCGTTGGCGTATAAGCGGAAAGCGAAGCGTTGCAAAAAACAAACACAAACTTTTACATATGGGCAAAAAGTGAAAAACTATGCAAGCATGTGTATAAATATGCCAAATATTTGCATATATATATGCATGTGTGTGTGTGTTTGTGAGTGTGTGTGTGTGTAAGCCATCACATAAAAATGCGCAAATAAATTTGAATGAAACATGGGCTTTACTTTGTGTGCAGAGCGCAACATATGCCCGAGAGAGGAGGGAAAAGAGCGAAGGGCGTGAGAGCGGGAGTGCGCAAAGAATTGGCCAAATATTAGAAGATGAGAAAAGCTGGCAGACTGAAGTTGAAATTTGAGCCAAACACACACAAACCTCACAGCGCAGAGGTTTCAACATGCGTTCGAGCCACGCGAGCGGATTACATTTGCCCGAGCGTGGGGCGCCAGGAAGCGCATACAACAACAACTGGCAAATACAATATTTGCTTATGCAATAAAAACGCAATTTGAGCGCCGGCAAAAGTTTAAGCGGACTAACAAGCAAACGGTTCATCAAAGCGGGAATAACAACAACAGCTCATAAAAGCGCAAAACGCGGGCGCCGCGAGTGAGCAACGCAAGCTGCAAGAAAATTGCACAAATGCCAAAGCATTGGCACTTACACTTAGTGCAGCAGCGCTTGAAATTGATTTTCTGGCAAAAAGTAAAGGCAAAGGGCAAGAAATGTGGCGAGGGGGAAGGCACTAAATTTGTTGCAAATCTGCGAGTTCAAGCAGCGGCCAAGCGAACGAAAGTTGCAATGCCAAATAATTCAGTGTGTGTGTGTATGTGAGTTTCTGTAATTTTGAGCAATGCCAAGAGCTGCTAAGCTACACAGTTGCTTAAGCATTTGGATCCTTTTGGCGCTGCAGTGCGTGTAAACAGGAAAATTACTGATGGTTATGCGCCGCAATTGGCTCATAAAAACTGCGGCGCAGATAAAGCTTGTGTCACACATGCGGAGGATGTGCGGATTAATGTTAAGGCGCAGCGAAAGGCTTAGCTGGAGCAGTTGACATTACGTATACGACACGTTTGCCAAATGAATTAGGTTCGAGTTGAAGGCGGAAAAGGACAAAACATTGGCATGTCATGAGCAAAAAAACCAAAAACAAGTTCGAAGCCAATAAAAATGAGCCAAAAGTTTAAGTCACAACCTTTTGTGAGAGACTAAAGCTTTGGGAAGAGGATTCGTTAAGTAGACAAGTTATTTGAGGTAAACAAGACATGATATTTGAATCAAATAAACAGCACAAAATATAATAAAAAATTATTAAATCTTAAAAGTTCATAAGCACATGCTGAAAGAAAAGAAGAGTCCCATTGCACGGAATTTAAAGCTTAATTTAACTCTAAGCAATTGTTTATCCTCTAATTGTCAAGAAAGGTGATTCGAGCTGCGAATAAGGAAATCGCTAGTGGAGTAGTAGAACATTAGGAATTAGGAAATATGAATAAAAATTTATGAAATAATAAGATCTGAGGTAAAGAGAGGACAACATTTGTAAAGAAAAAAATCATTAAATTGGTTCATGTACTATGTACTGAAATAAATATAAACTGCAACGAGCAGTAAACTAGAAAAAAGAACAAGAACGCTTTAGTCAATCATAGCTGACTTATTTAAGCGTAGCACAGACTCAATGAACAAATAGGTAGACGAACATACAAATCAACGAGCTTTATTTCCATACCATCAGAGACAACTGATGAATGAGTGAATGGACAATGGACAATTCAACCAGTGCCTGACCAGTAGATTTCGAAAGAACAAATGATGACAGCTGAGAGATGATAAAATGGTGGCTCATCGAAAGAATAAACGGGCCAATCACAGAAAAATAGTAATGAAACGTACGAATACGTATGAAGAAATTGACGAGAGAATACAGAATGCTTCTACCAAAACAAATAAAGGAATCAAAGGAATAGATGAATAGACAAAAGAATGAACAAATAAGGTCCAGTAAAACGTCAAAAATCAACTTATTGGTCTACTCTCCTTCAACCAGAGGTCGAACTGGTTTGCCTCGGATTCAGACTGATGGTCATCTCCAAAGTATAACAAGAAGGAATTGACAATGGACTATTATGGTCTCCAAAAGACAAGAAAACGTTAACAGGATTCCTCCTTACCTAATACTCTATTCAGACAGCCAGCTAAATTATGCAATTCAGACATTTTCTCAATTTATCCACCATTTAGCTCTAAACTGAACTCAATTTTCTCAAAAATCAACTCTTCAACTCTTACAAAAATCTACATTTAACAAATTGCAATTATTGCTAAATTGACCATTAATTGAGCTCGATTCGCCATGCAACCCTGTGTCGTGCTGTTATCGATAAAAAAAATTATTCACAATTTACGAAACCAAAACAAAAATTAGAAACTGACAGAAGCGAAAGACGTTTGTTAACATTTGTGCATCAGTAGGGATGTTGAATAAATATTACTAAATTCTGCATAAATGGTTTTAAGAACATTTCGTATACATAAACAGAAAAACAAACCTTTTTTCCGTCGAAACAGAAATATGTTCAATAACATTTTCGATAACAGAGTAAGTTAAATTAACAGGGAACAACAAGTCGTAGTACAATGGACGTATAATTGTCTGAGTGCTGCGCTTGCTAGATCGTTCCGACAAGGGGGGAATAAAAAAGTTAAATTGAGGTGTGTGAACAGCAAAATCGATAAACTTAATTAAGAACTAAATAGCCTCAACTTATATGGCTGTCTGAACAGAACGAAACCTAACCTGAGTTGAGCTCCTTTGCTAGTTTTCTAAGAAATGTTAAAATTAAAATTAAAAAAAGGGGAAAAATGTACCATTAGGTAGTAAAAATTGAGATTAAAGTTCATAAATGGAACTCCTATAAATGGCAAGCAGATAAACTACTGAAATAGATGAAATAGAAGACGTTCGGACGGAATTATAAACAGATGAAAAAATAGATTAACAAATAAATGAATCAACAGATGAATATACTCGGTCGACATTATCTGTATTTATAATTATGGACATATACACAGATCGATCTCTCAATAGACATACAGATGGATCTAGCGATCGATGTACAGACGAACCGGTTTTAAAGTGAGCGACTTAACCCCAAGATGACCGAAAGCAGGCCATTTCAGTAGTGGACATCGATAAGCGATGTGAAACAATAAGCTTTCGGTACCAATTAAATTAATGCAAATGAGACATGACCACTCATTGGTAAGGATTGAAATCTCCGATGTGCTATGGGTCCAGTACTCGATTGATATTCAACTCCATATTGAGGCGAAACTCCATCTGAAATTAGATATTGAATAGAACCAGTACGAAACTTACCGAAGAGCTGTCTCAGTTTTAGGGTGGAACATTAAAACAAGACAAGCAAAAATCTTCAACTTGGTTAATTAGCTGTAGAATTAGACTTGTGAAAAGATTTTATTTTGAAAATTACAAAAAAAAACTTTACAAAAACTTAAGTCAAGAACAAATTGAATTATACTGTGAACAGCTTGAAAATCATTATGAACTGCACACTTTACGCGTGATGAACAAAATTAAGACAGAATTGACTGATGTAAAGCAGCATAACTCTGGACTGAGTGTGAAATCCGCTGTCGTTACAATTGTAAGCGCAGCATAACGAATTGGGGATTTGCATACTAAAAGACAGCAACAATAAATCAAAGAAAAACTCGCATTGACTACAATTAAAGCGAAAAAAGAACTACTTGAGGATTTTCTGGCGATTTGGGGCGAACACAAAACTCAATAAAGAATGCTGGCTGATGACATGATTTTGTTTTATTTTTGTTTTATTTTTTGTTTTATTTTTTGTTTTATTATTTTTAATGTGCTCAATTTTCTTGCCACAATAGAATAGAAAATAAACTGTGACAAGTGTGGGGTAGAACGAAGTCTATCGCTGTGAAGGCAAAGGCGATCTAAGTGTGTTACTGAAAGTGGAACTGAAGCGTGAATGATGTGGGGCGCTGCTTGTTTGTGTAGAATATTGACAGCAATTACTTGAATGTTTGAAATTTGCATATGTGGGCGAAGAATGTGAAACACTTAGAGGCCATAAAATGAAAGAAAAAAATAAATTATTTAAGACTATTTTGCTCACAGCTTAGATAAAAATTTTTTAATAAAAACTATTCCATCTCTTAAAACACTAATTTGCTTACATCATTACGTTGCAAGAACAAATAAATTACTAGCAAACAAAAAATTTTCACTTTCCACAGCATACTGAATGGACGCCATTTTCCTGCGATTAATTCAAGTCTTGAAAGCAAAGCCGTTGCAATTCGAGCGTAATTACCTGCAAAGAAACGAGAACAAAACAAGATTTCAGTAAATATTCAGCACAAAATTACAGCATAAAGGGGAGGAAGAGAAAAACTCATTTTGTTGTTTTTATGCATTCGCTGTGGCAAATCGAATCGAGAACGCTTCCAATGCGCAAACGCAAAAGGCACAGCAAGCAGTAATTAGCCAGACGAGTCGAAGGTTAACAGGGCCACAGCGATTCAATGAAATTCCCAACATTCTTCCCCACTCCCATTCCCCCCAGCATCAGCGCCGGGCCATAAGTCGCACAGCTGTCGACAAGTGCGCCACACATGCAACGCTGCCACTCGCAGCAAATATTTATAAACAATTTCCAAATTAAGCCAACCCAAATTTAGGCAAAATAAAGGCACGCACGCACAACAACAACATTAAAAAAATGAAATTCAAAATCAACAGCAACAACAACGAAAACGAAAACAAACACAAGCAGCCAAGCGCAATCACACAAATACCACAATGATATTTACACTTAACACTTTGGTATCGGCAGCTCGGCGGCTGGTGGCGACAGCGACAGCGGCAATGGCGGAATTAATGGCAATCAGCGCAAGAGGCGGCCGACCCGACAAATGGAGCCGCCAGCCATAAAGCGTAAAAATAACAGGCAGCCTGCAGCAACAACAACAACAACAACAACAAGGCAACACTAAGGCAAAGTAAATTTGCGCGCCTGCCTGACTGCTTGCTCCGCAAACAAGTGGCTGGAATTTATTGCCAGTTTGGGACTCGGGCGTTGGGAGCAGCACACGCCGCTGCCTCGCCGCGGGGCGTAAAGAAATGCGCCGAAAAAATGCCTACAGATCGATGTGCCTTTGAGGTTATGTGTATGTTTCGTTGTGCTTTATTGGTGCGATGGAAAGAGAGCGAGCGACAAATGGTGGTTAAGGTAACATGTGGCAAATAAATTTTCGATCAAAATCGAGTTAAAAAATTACAAAAAGAAAAAGACGACGTAGGAAAAAAGGCAAAAAAGGCAAAGGCAAAGTTTTGTGCTATGCCGCAAGAGAAAAAAACACAATTTCCTTTTACTTATTTTGAGGTTATGGTTGGGATTTGGGCACAGCAGAGAATTTATGAAAAGGTTAATGTACGATTTTTACGCCAGCTATCGATAACATAAACGCTTTATTTTCTTGCCGCTCTTGCGCCATAAAGAATGCGGCAAATGAGGTGGGCAGACTTTGGGAATAACAAACAAAAGTTTATTACTTTGCCGAGGGTCCCTACAACGTTCAACCAAAACAAATGTATGCCCACTAATCGATATCGAAGTTAAGCTGCAAACGGCACGCAAACCACACATACTGTGGATAAGGATGAGGAGAAGAGGAAAGGGCGCTGTGCATTATTGAAGAAATTTACTTAAAGTCAAAAGTCAAATGAAGGCACAAGAAGCCGGCATACAAGAATAGAAGAGACGAAAGGGAAATGAGAAAAGTTCAAAAGGCAGAGAACAAGTAAGGTTTAGGAGCATAACTGGGAAAATGTAAGAAACAACTTTGTAAAGAAAACAAAACAAACAGAAATGGAGATAATGAAAGAAAACAAAGTTTGCAGGAAAAAAGAAAACGTAGAATAGAAAAACTATGGCGAAATGAATAAAGTTCAATGAAATGTCAATAAGTGTAACTGAGAATTGAGTGAAATGAACTTGAATAATTCAAGGAAGCGTAAAGTTGCATATTGGAAGGATTAGATGTATGGACTTGAGTAGATAAACGTTCAGGGCAGATCAGGTAGGTAGGTTAAAGTGCGATACAGTGCCACAGTTTGTGCGATACTTTTAATTTGCATCTCCTTCGTGGCAATACCGATAGAAGTAGACGAGTGTTTCACCAGCCCGAGCTAGGAATCGAACCAAGGGCCTCTGGTATGAGAAGCCAACGCGCTACCCGCTGGAGTACAAAGTTGATTACAATAGCACAGAAATTAAAGAAAATAAAAGAGAAGTAGAGTGAAAAACATTGAGTAAGGAAAATTTTTCATGATTTCTATAGGGTTACTATAATTCGATTTGCAAAAAACTCATTGAAATTTCTCAGTTCATCATTGAATGTATATGATTTCAGTAAAACAAATACAATTTCGCAAATACGACAGCGTTTTTTATAACGAAAAATGCCACTGCGACCTGGTACCCTACATAGAGCTATCGAATAACACTTGCTTATAGTAGAAGAAGAAATGTTTGAAACAAGAGATCGCATGGCAGCCGGCTATCGATGTACACCAAATCGTTTGTTCGACTCAACTGCTTTAGATTTGAGTCATCCAGAAGCTTTTAACGCAGCAGAAGCAAAACTACAGAATTGTTAAAGCTAAAATTACTCAAGAATCTAAGATATTTAGAATGAATTTCAGAATCAACACCATTATATCAATCTACGAAACATCTGGATAGATCACACTATTGAAACATTCGTCATCAGTTCTCGAACCAACTGTATGGATCTCACTACTGAACTACGCTGAAAACTATGCGCCCTAAGTCTTTAAACCATCTGTACACATTTTATTACTGAACTCTAATATGTCATTCACCTTTCTCAGGAACAATCGCATACGAGTATGTGAGGCGAGAAAAACTTAGTTACAAGTAAATTTTTCTCAAATGCTTCAATAACCACATGGTTCAAGACACCAAAAAACTATTTCTTTCAGTCTAAAAAAATAAACTAATATTACAATCAAATGGACTAATGGTTAGAAGAATTGACTGAATTCTAAAATAGAAAAAAATTTTTAATCTCAAATATCAATTCCAACCAATTCAGATAATTTTTTAGTGTTTATGCTTTAAAAGTGCTAGGTTACACAGCTTGATCGGTAGTAAGTCGAGTCTTTCTATGGGAGAAAATTTGACGAAGGATGGACAAGTCACCGGCATGAAAACATTGAATTATTAGATGTTTTAAAAAATTAATTACCAAGTCGCCGTGAGCAAAGCCGCTGGGAACAACAAAATAGTAGTGTAAAAAAGACAACAATTTGTTAAAATGTGGCGCTGCAGATTTGATTCATCCACTGCGCCACACTGCAAGCACAACGGAATTCAACACACTACAACTACAAGTTTATGGTGAAAAAAATCACACATACATACATACGAGTACATATGTGCGTCATATACATAGCTGAAGTCCACTTCCAACTCTTTGGAGCCACGAGTATAAATTCCACTTCAATAATTTGTTGTTTATTGTGTTGTGTGTGTATATGTTTGCCATCGTTTTTTACTGTAGCTTTTTTTAACTGAAAACTCACACCAACGGCACATTTAATTCTCTTTATGCCACTAGAAACGAACCGAGCACAGCACTACAAATATTCAGCAAATAAAAGCACAAACAAATATGGCCAGCTTCATGTAACATTTCGACTGTGAGTTAATTTGTTGTAATAAATAAGGTCCCTGTAGGAACATTTCGGAGAGTTAGATATGCAAATGTATGCCAGGAATAAGCTGAAAGCTAGAAGTGGATGAATTAGGTGCAAACAAAATTAAAAACCAATGGAGGCAATTTAATTGCTGAATCAAATGATTGTGAAAAGATTGACATTTAAATGGATTAGAACAGGACTGGAGCGAACAGGATTGAAGTAGCCATACCTCGTAAGAGTAAAAGTAAGAGTGAGAATAAGGGTAAGAGAAAGAGTAAGAGTAAGACTAAGAGTAATAGTAAGAGCGAGAGCAAGAGTGAGAGTAAGAGTAAGAGTAAGAGTAAGAGTAAGAGTAAGAGTAAGAGTAAGAGTAAGAGTAAGAGTAAGAGTAAAAGTAAGAGTAAGAGTAAGAGTAAGAGTAAGAGTAAGAGTAAGAGTAAGAGTAAGAGTAAGAGTAAGAGTAAGAGTAAGAGTAAGAGTAAGAGCAAGAGTAAGAGTAAGAGTAAGAGCAAAACTAAGAGCGAGAGCAAGAGTAAGAGCGAGACTAAGAGCAATAGTAAGAGAAAGAGTAAGAGTAAGAGTAAGAGCAAGAGCAAGACTAAGAGCGAGAGCAAGAGTAAGAGTGAGACTACGAGCAATAGTAAGAGAAAGAGTAAGAGTAAGAGTAAGAGTAAGAGTAAGAGTAAGAGTAAGAGTAAGAGTAAGAGTAAGAGTAAGAGTAAGAGTAAGAGTAAGAGTAAGAGTAAGAGTAATAAAGAGAAGTATAAGTAAGGAGCAAAGAAGGAGAATGAGTTGGTGTAGTGGTATTAGTAGTAGGAATAGATGTATTAGTAAGAGTGGTATGAGTAGTCGGAATAGAAGCAGAAGGAGTATGACGAGTAGGAGGCGTAGTGGAATTAATAGCGATAGTAGGAGTAGTAAGAGTGATAGTAATAGTAAAAGAGGGAATAGGAATAAATCTGAATAAAATATATCTGGATATATTTAAACAGAAAAGTTCTGATCGAGTCTCCTTACACTAATTCCGAATACAATAAACTGTCATACTCGAGTACGAATAATGCGAGAACATGAACAACGCCAAAAAACAAAGCTTCAGCCGTTAACTCATGCAACTTTGAATCCAATCGGAACCGCACACTTTCTTATTCAGCGCTTGTTTTATTCAACAGTTTTGAACTTTGCTATGTTTGTTATTTATTTCTCATAGTTCCCTCTTTCACTCTCCATAACCCTCCTGGTGCGCCACTCCGTGAAAAACTTCACAGCATGGGTCATAAAAAACACAAACACCACACTTAATTTTCCACCCGTACAATTTATGTACAAATCGCACAAAGTAAACAAATTGTTTTTGTTTTATCTCCAACATTTTACTGTTGTTGTGGTTAGGTTTTTTTGTCTTAATATTTGCCAATACGATCTATTGTGCTGTCTATGTGTACGTATGTATGTATGTGTACATGTGTGCTTTATAAGAGTAAATACGAAGAATCTGAGGGTTTTTTTTTTTGTTCCTATGCGCAAAGTTGAATATGTGGCGTTGTGTCTTAATTACATTAATGCTACATGTATAATGTATCACACAAAACAACAACAACAATGACAGCAAACAGAAAAAACACAACAAAAAGGTGCGCAAATCACACACTTTTTACGACCGCAAACGCCAGACAACAAAAGCAAACGAACGTTTGAGCAGACACCGAAGGAGGCAAACGGACAGACAGCGCAACGAACGAACAAAGAATGCTTTCTACTACAACTTGCGCAGAGGTAACAACAAATATGCATTGTTGTTGTTGCTGTTACTGTGCCAAGTGTCGAGAGTTCATCATCCTGGCGAGCGGCGGTTTTGCATTTCAACTGCACACTTTTTTTGCTAAGCGCAACACCCAAAGAAACAAAAAGTGCATTGTTTTTCGAAATAATTTAGCTGCAGCAAAAAAATGGTAACATTGAAGTGCGACTACGAGGTGGAAGTGGCGAATTTGTTTGCGCCAACTGCCTGCATTTTAATTATAATCGGCAACGTCCTGCAGTGGCATGAAAACTGCAGTGCGGGGCGAGGCGAAAAAGAGCAAAGTTGAAATTTTCTGTTTTTTTTTCAGCATACTTTTTGGCGTTTTCCCCCTTTTTTCCAAGAAAAACTTTGTTGCGTTTGTTGGCCAGAACGCACCGCGCGGGCAGACGTCGCGGTTTTGGCTTTGTACCAGCGCGTAAAATTGCAGCTTGAAAATTGCATAAATTAAATTAGCGTCCAACTCCGGCCGCACTGCTGCTGGCTGCTGCGGCCAGGGAGGAGGCAGGCAAAGGGCGAAACGGAGGCGTTACAATGTGATTTAATTAAATGTGTGCGCGGCGTTCTAAGCACGAACACCCCGCTTGAGTTTCCCCCCCCCTTGCTTTTCGCAAATAAATTCTAAATTGCTGCACAAAAAAAAAACATTTGAGAAGTGTCGTTTTTTCCACAAGTTAAGAACAACGTCGACAATAAATTCAGTTTTCACCAAAATAAATTAAGGATTTTCCAAGGCATATTTTATCACGAAGTGTGTCGCAAACAAATTTCCTGTATATATGCTATCACAATAGGATCAACTTGTGGCCCATGTGTGGCTTACGGCAAGGTCCCATGCCCTGACAGCCACTTCAACCTAACCTAACTTAATCCTTAGGGATATTTTATATGTTCTTCAACGTAACCTAACCTAGCTTTGATCTTTTGCAGCCTTTGTTTTAACCTTGGTTGATGGCGGTATTAACCAACCTGGAGAAAACTCTTTCTGCTAAACGTATGTTCTGGCTCACACATCCGTGGAGAATATTCCCATATTTTTGAGGTGGTACCTGAGTGAGGATACGAAGGTCTTAAGAAACCTAACCTTGCTTAAACCCGTGAGATATTTTATATGTTCTTCAACGTAACCTAACTTTACTTAAACCTTACCAAGCAATGTTTCAGAGATTTTTTAGAAAGAAGTTGTCAAGGACTTTTTACATATTACTAAACTCGCTTGCTATCAGATTTCGGGCATAACAGATTTTGAGAACAATTTATGGAGAAATGGTAGGAATTTACAGTTCTGCCTAACCTAAAACCACCGTTTTTAAGGAAACAGATTTCAAGTGATTTCTCATGTCAGTCGAATCAACATTGCCCCACAAGATTAGCTAAGCTTTCATTGCCATTCCCCGGTAAGTGAACAACTGCCGACCGAAAATAAAAAATAAATAAATAATTAAAGATTTTATATCAAAGCCATCAGCATCTCTAAAGACACAAATGAAAAATGGTCAGCATCAAAAGTTTAACATGTTTAGTCTTTGATATGAAGCCAGTTTAAAACAGTATATTAAGATTTTTTATTTTTTGAAATGGGATCCACGATTCTTAACAATGATGGCCAAGCTTTCCAGACAGGGGCGTAGCCAAGGGGGGGCGGGGGTGTTTGGGTGTCAGAACCCCCCCCCATGGTCTATAATTTGTCAACATTTTCAATCACTCTGCATCGTATGTACGGTCGCACATTAGCAAAAAGGCATTTTCATCTTTAAACATTTAAAAGAATAATAACAAAAAATTTGTTGGGTGAAACTAACTTGTTGTTTTAATAGTCCCGTTTAGGCTCAATACAGTGATTTGCATGTTCTAAAAACATGTCTAAAGAGTAGTTTAGTTCGTCGACCGGATTGTCCTTCAAGATGTCGGTACAAGCCTTTTGGATGGTTTCTACGTTCTCAAAACGGTTTCTTTCATCGGCAAATGCATTTTTTGAAAACGTGAAAGTCGCACGGTGCCGCATCAGGTGAAAACAAGGAGTTGTTGATGGTTAAAATTCGAATTTTAGTAAACAAAAAAGTCAAAACAAGTGTCGATCGATGAGATGACATCCTTCGATAGCCAACTCTTCAGTTAAAGTGCTATTGATAAATTTATGCTATTGAGATGCTTAACCTTCGCCTTACCAGAGATATTTGTATACATCGTCTACCAATGTCGTCACCCAGATGACCCCAGGCACTTCCGCCGCTATTTCGAGTAAAACTCACAATAAAGGTATAATAATATATACCTACATTTTTTTCATACCTCAGTATTTAGTATCTTCCTCAGGCGATAGTTCGTTTTTCGAAAAAAGGCCTAACTTTAATGATTTATTTTGCAACTATGGAAAATATTAGAAAATTTTTTTCCAGAGGTTTTATTGAACACCTAATGAGGTACGCAAAAAACATTTATTGTGAGGTTTATTAAAAATGGCAGCGAAAGCGCCTGGGATCAAGTTGAAACATGAACAAAATTTCTAAAAAAAAAGATTTGTTCATGTTATTGAAAATTACCTTCAAATTTGTGCAGTTATTCGAAACAGGGACCGAAAATAACTGTTTTTTTACAATTTTCATACCATTTTTTTCGTCTCAGCAGGCCGCACATTTTGAGATTTAAGACTTTTGCGACGAAAAAAATTGTATCAATAGTTTTTTAGTCGGTCAAACGGCCTTTGAAAAAATTCAAATTGCCTGATAGATTTGACCAAAAAAATAAAAGTCACAAAATAACTGTTATTTTTGACCGATAAAATAAAAGTAAAAAATAACAGTAATTTTTGCCTGAAATGATAAAGGGGCACAAAATAACTTTTATTTTTGTCGGGAAAAATAAAAGTTATAATATAACAGTTAAAATCTGACCTTTTTGATAAAAACCATAACCGGTACGGTCCTTGATTCGAAATCATAGCTAAATACTCTGGCAGATATTAAACATAAGTAAAGTAAAGTGAAGGTTAAATCCAAGTTCAAGAATTTCAATGAAGATTTTGGCTAATCTTTTATGAATTACCGCCCAGTTTTGATGAGCGGTAATTCAGTTGGCTAACACGTTGGTCATCATTTACCAGGTATGCGCCTATGAAACCGGTAATTATTTTTGAAAAAACACGTTTATTGTGAGGAAATGATTACAATTTTATTCTTCAAAGTAATGGCCATCGCTAGCTACACATTTTTCCCATCTCTCAGGCAATTTATGGATGCCTCGCCAACAAAATGTTTCGTCTTTTGCCTGAAACCAATCATCGATCCATTTTTTGACTTCTGCGTGAGAATTGAAGCGCCGTTCCGTTAATGCGTGGCCCATCGATGCGAACATGTGATAATCCGAAGGCGCCAAGTCTGGTGAGTAAGCCGCTTGAGCAAGAGCTTCCCAGTTGTACGATGCAACCAATTCTTTGGTGGCTCTAGTGCGGTGTGGTGGTGCGTTGTCATCGAGGAAAATCACTTTGTGTTGCCTGGCTTCATATTCTGGGCGTTTTTGGCGTATAGCACGGTTCAAATCGGTCAATTGTTGTTGGTAACGTTCACCGTTAACCGTTTCACCAGGTTTTAGAAGGTCATACCATATGACGCTGGTCCCAGAAAACACATAGCATGGCCTTCTTTCCGAAGCGATCTGGCCTTACGGTCGATTGCGCACTTTCGCCGCGGTTAACATACGATCTTTTTCGTTTGGGATTCTTGAAATAGACCCACTTTCATCACCAGTTACGATTCGATGCAAAAACGACTTTCTTTTGTACCGGGCGAGCAGCATTTCACAAGTGGTTTTTCGGTTTTCTTGCTGCCTTTCAGTCAGTTCATGTGGCACCCATCACACCTGGCACCTTTAACATTTTTCCCATTGCTTTTAAACGTTTTCCGACGGTCCGACGGTCAACACCCAATTGTTCTGCGAGCTGTTCTTGCGTTTGGCCATCATCTTCATCGAGCAATGCTTGCAATTCGGCGTCTTCAAACTTTTTTGGTGGCCGGCCACGCTCCTCGTTTCTCATATCAAAATCACCACTTTTAAATTTATTGAACCACTCGTTACACTGTGTGCGACCAAGAGCATGCTCGCCGTAAGCTTCCACAAGCATTCGATGCGATTCAGAAGCGTTTTTCTTCAAATGGTAACACAAAATTAACTGTGTCCGCAAATCGTAATTTGTAGGCACGTAATCCGACATTTTCCGGAGCGTCAAACAATGCGTTGTTGAATGAAACTTGACAAATTGTGAACTGAATATTGTTGACATATGACAGAAGAAGTAAACATGGCATTTGCTACGGTTCCGAAGTTTATAAATATTCGGCTATTTACCGCTAGATGTCGTTACCGGTTTCATAGGCGCATACCTGGTATGTACTGACAATTGTTTTTAAATCGAGTTTACCACTTATGAACTCCACCACGGTATAAACTAAAATACCGATAAACTTGGTCCATCAATTTAAATGCTTCGGTTAAAGTTTGATCATTTTTATAGTTAATATTGGATCTTTGTTCGATGCACATTTTTGTACGATGACACAAACATATTTCCACTTCAGATGCAATAACTTCGCTTTCAGTCCACCAAATTTCATGACATTTTTACTAAAAATCGATAACAATTTTAATTTTCAATGCATTAGGTCACATAAGCCACCACAAAATGCCCTATTTGGAAAGTGCAGTTTACTTTAAAAAAGACGTAATACTAAACTGGCAAACAAAATTTTAAAACCCCCCATGACCAAGTTCTGGCTACGCCCCTGTTTCCAGATATTAATAAATCTTAAACGTAGACTTTATTAGAATCCAATTCGAAGAACTTTTTTCAGAATTCGTTGTTGAGGGCTAACTCGGCATGATACAATCATTTACCACAAAATTATGGATATCTATAAATTTTCTGTTACGAGATAACACAATTAGAGTCGATAAATGAGCAGTTAAAAAATATATTTAAAGCAATGCACAGTGATTCGTTCCATAGACAACATTTTAAAAAATTTAGTCTCAGAATTTAACGATTTTGATGTCATTTGAAAGGTAAAGGTCCAACTAAGAAAACCCCAAAAAATCTGTGCGAAAAAATAATTAGTGCAAGTGCAAAAGCTGCTCAAAAAATTGTAAACACATATTTTCCAAGGTTTCCAAGGTGGTTACCAAGAAGTTTCTAAAACTTTCAATATAGATTAAGAAATGATGTGGCCATATTCGCTTTTAATGTTTTCTCAAAATTTGCAAAGCTGAAGCTTTTACTTTGCTTTAAATTTAAAATATTTTTCAAAATTAAAAACCTGAAAATTACCAAAACTTAGAGGAAAATATCTAAAAAGTATGTGAAAGTATGCTCCTGGATTTTTATTTATTTTAAGAAGCATTCTTTCTTTGTCGGATAATGTAATTACATCCTCCGATATCTTCCGATGTCAGAAAATAATTCATTTTGAAAAGTGGTCTAAACACCTATTTTTCGACAAATTTTATTTTTTTCATCCCTAAAAGTATGCAATAAGCATGAAAAATTGAAAAATCTGCATTAATACAAAACACACATCTATTATTATCATTTTTATTGCAACACTAAAGGGTCCTCATACAATTTCTGTTACTTTTCGCAATTATCAATGTTGACGTAACTGATTTAATGGAAAATCTAGCCAATACACTTGTTGCTATAGCTTTCCAAAAATGACGAAAATTGCAAATTTAAGTCTCAGCCATTGCCAAACTAGAAAAGTTTAAGAAAACACAATGTAGATTTCTCTTCAGCAGACCATGATTAACTAGTATACCAAATTTTATGAAGAACGGACCACTCCTTCTAATTTTGTCCCGCGGTTGTATGGAGTCGAATCACTGTGCAATGGTGTGACTTAAGGTCGTGTAGTAGTCGTGTAGTAATCCCATGTTAAACGAAGGTGACCCGATTTTTTAACGTGAGTGCCACTGCAGTGTGGCCTAGCCCCACTTTCCTCAGAAGCAGAGCGTATCAAAATTAAAAGTCGAGAGACTAGCTCCCGGTACCAATTGGGATAATGTAAATGGGTCATTACCCCTTCTCTGCCGTGCTATGGGTCCGGCTCTGACCCGGCGCCATGGGACTTCATCTCGTAGAACTGTGATGTCTTTAGAATTAAATTAATAAGATTCTCTATACCACTATCCCAGTTCTCCAAGAACGCCGATTAAACAAACTGAAATGAAGGTGTTTAATAAGTCTTTAGTCTTTTAATAATCAGTCCCAACTGCTACATCAAACAGTTAAATTAGTTTACAAATTGTTTCAGGAAAAGAGTTTTAATCTTCCACCAAAAACAAGAAGGAACTCGCAATGGATATCTCCCATTTTTAAGGCATCGTAATTGGACGCCATATTTCACTATATTCATCAATAGTTTTGGGGCATCGTAATTGGCATCAATAATTCACATTTTGAACGAAACTTTTAGTATTGTAAAAAAAACAAAGTTTAGAACACTGATAGAAAATCCATCAAATGCATTAGATCACACGCTTCGTTCCAACATTTCGCTCTATTTATAAAATTCAATATACAAGAATACTGTAAAACCTGCACTCCTGTCTTTTTAGTTTTACTTCTTGCCTTTTAGTTTGAGTGAGCACAATTAACCCAAGCCAGCTCCTTCGCCCACCTATTTCATTAATGCAAAATAGAAATTATTACAACGATTTGTAATGTAATCAAAGCCCAAAGAAATGGGTCAAATACAATAATACATCAGTGGAGTAGTACAAAGGATCGGAAGAGCCGACATTTGCTACAACATCAAACACATTTAACCAGCAATTTTCCGACTGCGCCTCAATTTCTGACAGAACCATGTCCATTTATCTTGTAGCCGTAAGCAAATCACAAGCAAATTTGCGCAAACAAAGCAAGAAAGCAGGAGAGCGAAAGAACCTTCGGTGCCAATTATGGCCCTAAATAATTGGTTAGAGCTCGTGCCGTGCAGGCATTCATGTAAAAATCAATAGAAACATATGTCAAACACGCAACCGAATGACATCAAATCACAAACAATATCGCCAACAGTGGGTCGACGGTGGAAAAGTGTGCAAGTGCGACACACATGAATGGCCGCTGGCATGAGGTCATCGCACAAAAAGGGTCAACATTTATAAAGAACATGAAATTTATGCGAGCAAAACGACACACGACTGACTGTAGCTGGACTCGAGTAGACCCACATATATGTGGAGATAATGCGCAGCGACGAGCAGCCGTCAAGGCGAACGCAAAGCGAACAGTTCTGAGCAAAATTATAGCCGCAACTACTAATTGCAGGCGACCAGCGGCAGAACGCAGACAGACAGACAGGCACAAAGCAGTGCAATTGTGTGCGGCGCGACGC